>JBBELK010000916.1:0-112466 GCA_037783545.1 Henricia sp. BOLD:AAB3569 | reverse complement strand
TATATTCCGCACTTGTCATGCAAAATTGACAGATTTTCGCTGGGAAATGACGGAGAAATGTCAGAGTTTAGGAAAACGGAGCTCGGCTGCGTGGTTATTCCCCTAACCGTGGCTGTTGGGACACCCTGCGCATGCGCTGGTGTACATTTATACGGCCGTTGACTCACCCCAGATTGTGACGGGAATTAGGTCAAAGTGTGTCCCAAATGCCGGCAAATTTGGAAATCAAGAATTTTCCAACCAACTTCAAATTGTGCATGCTCCAAACTGTATATATTCCGCACTTGTCATGCAAAATTGACAGATTTTCGCTGGGAAATGACGGAGAAATTTCGGAGTTTAGGGAAAACGGAGCTCGGCTGCGTGGTTATTCCCCTAACCGTGGCTGTTGGGACACCCTGCGCCGCGCTGGTGTACATTTCTACGGCCGTTGACTCACCCCAGATTGTGACGGGAATTAGGTCAAAGTGTGTCCCAAATGCCGGCAAATTTGGAAATCAAGGAATTTTCCAACCAACTTCAAATTTTGCATGCTCCAAACTGTATATATTCCGCACTTGTCATGCAAAATTGACAGATTTTCGCTGGGAAATGACGGAGAAATTTTAGAGTTTAGGGAAAACGGAGCTCGGCTGCGTGGTTATTCCCCTAACCGTGGCTGTTGGGACACCCTGCGCCGCGCTGGTGTACATTTGTACGGCCGTTGACTCACCCCAGATTGTGACGGGAATTAGGTCAAAGTGTGTCCCAAATGCCGGCAAATTTGGAAATCAAGGAATTTTCCAACCAACTTCAAATTTTGCATGCTCCAAACTGTATATATTCCGCACTTGTCATGCAAAATTGACAGATTTTCGCTGGGAAATGACGGAGAAATTTCAGAGTTTAGCGAAAACGGAGCTCGGCTGCGTGGTTATTCCCCTAACCGTGGCTGTTGGGACACCCTGCGCCGCGCTGGTGTACATTTATACGGCCGTTGACTCACCCCAGATTGTGACGGGAATTAGGTCAAAGTGTGTCCCAAATGCCGGCAAATTTGGAAATCAAGGAATTTTCCAACCAACTTCAAATTTTGCATGCTCCAAACTGTATATATTCCGCACTTGTCATGCAAAATTGGCAGATTTTCGCTGGGAAATGACGGAGAAATTTCGGAGTTTAGGGAAAACGGAGCTCGGCTGCGTGGTTATTCCCCTAACCGTGGCTGTTGGGACACCCTGCGCCGCGCTGGTGTACATTTCTACGGCCGTTGACTCACCCCAGATTGTGACGGGAATTAGGTCAAAGTGTGTCCCAAATGCCGGCAAATTTGGAAATCAAGGAATTTTCCAACCAACTTCAAATTTTGCATGCTCCAAACTGTATATATTCCGCACTTGTCATGCAAAATTGACAGATTTTCGCTGGGAAATGACGGAGAAATTTCAGAGTTTAGGGAAAACGGAGCTCAGCTGCGTGGTTATTCCCCTAACCGTGGCTGTTGGGACACCCTGCGCATGCGCTGGTGTACATTTCTACGGCCGTTGACTCACCCCAGATTGTGACGGGAATTAGGTCAAAGTGTGTCCCAAATGCCGGCAAATTTGGAAATCAAGGAATTTTTCAACCAACTTCAAATTTTGCATGCTCCAAACTGTATATATTCCGCACTTGTCATGCAAAATTGACAGATTTTCGCTGGGAAATGACGGAGAAATTTCAGAGTTTAGGGAAAACGGAGCTCGGCTGCGTGGTTATTCCCCTAACCGTGGCTGTTGGGACACCCTGCGCATGCGCTGGTGTACATTTATACGGCCGTTGACTCACCCCAGATTGTGACGGGAATTAGGTCAAAGTGTGTCCCAAATGCCGGCAAATTTGGAAATCAAGGAATTTTCCAACCAACTTCAAATTTTGCATGCTCCAAACTGTATAAATTCCGCACTTGTCATGCAAAATTGACAGATTTTCGCTTTGAAATGACGGAGAAATTTCGGAGTTTAGGGAAAACGGAGCTCGGCTGCGTGGTTATTCCCCTAACCGTGGCTGTTGGGACACCCTGCGCCGCGCTGGTGTACATTTCTACGGCCGTTGACTCACCCCAGATTGTGACGGGAATTAGGTCAAAGTGTGTCCCAAATGCCGGCAAATTTGGAAATCAAGGAATTTTCCAACCAACTTCAAATTTTGCATGCTCCAAACTGTATATATTCCGCACTTGTCATGCAAAATTGACAGATTTTCGCTGGGAAATGACGGAGAAATTTCAGAGTTTAGGGAAAACGGGGCTCGGCTGCGTGGTTATTCCCCTAACCGTGGCTGTTGGGACACCCTGCGCATGCGCTGGTGTACATTTATACGGCCGTTGACTCACCCCAGATTGTGACGGGAATTAGGTCAAAGTGTGTCCCAAATGCCGGCAAATTTGGAAATCAAGGAATTTTCCAACCAACTTCAAATTTTGCATGCTCCAAACTGTATATATTCCGCACTTGTCATGCAAAATTGACAGATTTTCGCTTGGAAATGACCGAGAAATTTCAGAGTTTAGGGAAAACGGAGCTCGGCTGCGTGGTTATTCCCCTAACCGTGGCTGTTGGGACACCCTGCGCATGCGCCGCGCTGGTGTACATTTGTACGGCCGTTGACTCACCCCAGTTTGTGACGGTAATTAGGTCAAAGTGTGTCCCAAATGCCGGCAAATTTGGAAATCAAGGAATTTTCCAACCAACTTCAAATTTTGCATGCTCCAAACTGTATATATTCCGCACTTGTCATGCAAAATTGACAGATTTTCGCTGGGAAATGACGGAGAAATTTAAGAGTTTAGGGAAAGCGGAGCTCGGCTGCGTGGTTATTCCCCTAACCGTGGCTGTTGGGACACCCTGCGCCGCGCTGGTGTACATTTGTACGGCCGTTGACTCACCCCAGATTGTGACGGGAATTAGGTCAAAGTGTGTCCCAAATGCCGGCAAATTTGGAAATCAAGGAATTTTCCAACCAACTTCAAATTTTGCATGCTCCAAACTGTATATATTCCGCACTTGTCATGCAAAATTGACAGATTTTCGCTGGGAAATGACGGAGAAATTTCAGAGTTTAGGGAAAACGGAGCTCGGCTGCGTGGTTATTCCCCTAACCGTGGCTGTTGGGACACCCTGCGCCACGCTGGTGTACATTTGTACGGCCGTTGACTCACCCCAGATTGTGACGGGAATTAGGTCAAAGTGCGTCCCAAATGCCGGCAAATTTGGAAATCAAGGAATTTTCCAACCAACTTCAAATTTTGCATGCTCCAAACTGTATATATTCCGCACTTGTCATGCAAAATTGACAGATTTTCGCTGGGAAATGACGGAGAAATGTCAGAGTTTAGGGAAAACGGAGCTCGGCTGCGTGGTTATTCCCCTAACCGTGGCTGTTGGGACACCCTGCGCATGCGCTGGTGTACATTTATACGGCCGTTGACTCACCCCAGATTGTGACGGGAATTAGGTCAAAGTGTGTCCCAAATGCCGGCAAATTTGGAAATCAAGGAATTTTCCAACCAACTTCAAATTGTGCATGCTCCAAACTGTATATATTCCGCACTTGTCATGCAAAATTGACAGATTTTCGCTGGGAAATGACGGAGAAATTTCGGAGTTTAGGGAAAACGGAGCTCGGCTGCGTGGTTATTCCCCTAACCGTGGCTGTTGGGACACCCTGCGCCGCGCTGGTGTACATTTCTACGGCCGTTGACTCACCCCAGATTGTGACGGGAATTAGGTCAAAGTGTGTCCCAAATGCCGGCAAATTTGGAAATCAAGGAATTTTCCAACCAACTTCAAATTTTGCATGCTCCAAACTGTATATATTCCGCACTTGTCATGCAAAATTGACAGATTTTCGCTGGGAAATGACGGAGAAATTTTAGAGTTTAGGGAAAACGGAGCTCGGCTGCGTGGTTATTCCCCTAACCGTGGCTGTTGGGACACCCTGCGCCGCGCTGGTGTACATTTGTACGGCCGTTGACTCACCCCAGATTGTGACGGGAATTAGGTCAAAGTGTGTCCCAAATGCCGGCAAATTTGGAAATCAAGGAATTTTCCAACCAACTTCAAATTTTGCATGCTCCAAACTGTATATATTCCGCACTTGTCATGCAAAATTGACAGATTTTCGCTGGGAAATGACGGAGAAATTTCAGAGTTTAGCGAAAACGGAGCTCGGCTGCGTGGTTATTCCCCTAACCGTGGCTGTTGGGACACCCTGCGCCGCGCTGGTGTACATTTGTACGGCCGTTGACTCACCCCAGATTGTGACGGGAATTAGGTCAAAGTGTGTCCCAAATGCCGGCAAATTTGGAAATCAAGGAATTTTCCAACCAACTTCAAATTTTGCATGCTCCAAACTGTATATATTCCGCACTTGTCATGCAAAATTGACAGATTTTCGCTGGGAAATGACGGAGAAATTTTAGAGTTTAGGGAAAACGGAGCTCGGCTGCGTGGTTATTCCCCTAACCGTGGCTGTTGGGACACCCTGCGCCGCGCTGGTGTACATTTGTACGGCCGTTGACTCACCCCAGATTGTGACGGGAATTAGGTCAAAGTGTGTCCCAAATGCCGGCAAATTTGGAAATCAAGGAATTTTCCAACCAACTTCAAATTTTGCATGCTCCAAACTGTATATATTCCGCACTTGTCATGCAAAATTGACAGATTTTCGCTGGGAAATGACGGAGAAATTTCAGAGTTTAGCGAAAACGGAGCTCGGCTGCGTGGTTATTCCCCTAACCGTGGCTGTTGGGACACCCTGCGCCGCGCTGGTGTACATTTGTACGGCCGTTGACTCACCCCAGATTGTGACGGGAATTAGGTCAAAGTGTGTCCCAAATGCCGGCAAATTTGGAAATCAAGGAATTTTCCAACCAACTTCAAATTTTGCATGCTCCAAACTGTATATATTCCGCACTTGTCATGCAAAATTGACAGATTTTCGCTGGGAAATGACGGAGAAATTTCAGAGTTTAGGGAAAACGGAGCTCGGCTGCGTGGTTATTCCCCTAACCGTGGCTGTTGGGACACCCTGCGCCGCGCTGGTGTACATTTGTACGGCCGTTGACTCACCCCAGATTGTGACGGGAATTAGGTCAAAGTGTGTCCCAAATGCCGGCAAATTTGGAAATCAAGGAATTTTCCAACCAACTTCAAATTTTGCATGCTCCAAACTGTATATATTCCGCACTTGTCATGCAAAATTGACAGATTTTCGCTGGGAAATGACGGAGAAATTTCAGAGTTTAGGGAAAACGGAGCTCGGCTGCGTGGTTATTCCCCTAACCGTGGCTGTTGGGACACCCTGCGCCACGCTGGTGTACATTTGTACGGCCGTTGACTCACCCCAGATTGTGACGGGAATTAGGTCAAAGTGCGTCCCAAATGCCGGCAAATTTGGAAATCAAGGAATTTTCCAACCAACTTCAAATTTTGCATGCTCCAAACTGTATATATTCCGCACTTGTCATGCAAAATTGACAGATTTTCGCTGGGAAATGACGGAGAATTTTCAGAGTTTAGGGAAAACGGAGCTCGGCTGCGTGGTTATTCCCCTAACCGTGGCTGTTGGGACACCCTGCGCATGCGCTGGTGTACATTTATACGGCCGTTGACTCACCCCAGATTGTGACGGGAATTAGGTCAAAGTGTGTCCCAAATGCCGGCAAATTTGGAAATCAAGGAATTTTCCAACCAACTTCAAATTTTGCATGCTCCAAACTGTATATATTCCGCACTTGTCATGCAAAATTGACAGATTTTCGCTTTGAAATGACGGAGAAATTTCGGAGTTTAGGGAAAACGGAGCTCGGCTGCGTGGTTATTCCCCTAACCGTGGCTGTTGGGACACCCTGCGCCGCGCTGGTGTACATTTGTACGGCCGTTGACTCACCCCAGATTGTGACGGGAATTAGGTCAAAGTGTGTCCCAAATGCCGGCAAATTTGGAAATCAAGGAATTTTCCAACCAACTTCAAATTTTGCATGCTCCAAACTGTATATATTCCGCACTTGTCATGCAAAATTGACAGATTTTCGCTGAGAAATGACGGAGAAATTTCAGAGTTTAGCGAAAACGGAGCTCGGCTGCGTGGTTATTCCCCTAACCGTGGCTGTTGGGACACCCTGCGCCGCGCTGGTGTACATTTGTACGGCCGTTGACTCACCCCAGATTGTGACGGGAATTAGGTCAAAGTGCGTCCCAAATGCCGGCAAATTTGGAAATCAAGGAATTTTCCAACCAACTTCAAATTTTGCATGCTCCAAACTGTATATATTCCGCACTTGTCATGCAAAATTGACAGATTTTCGCTGGGAAATGACGGAGAATTTTCAGAGTTTAGGGAAAACGGAGCTCGGCTGCGTGGTTATTCCCCTAACCGTGGCTGTTGGGACACCCTGCGCATGCGCTGGTGTACATTTATACGGCCGTTGACTCACCCCAGATTGTGACGGGAATTAGGTCAAAGTGTGTCCCAAATGCCGGCAAATTTGGAAATCAAGGAATTTTCCAACCAACTTCAAATTTTGCATGCTCCAAACTGTATATATTCCGCACTTGTCATGCAAAATTGACAGATTTTCGCTTTGAAATGACGGAGAAATTTCGGAGTTTAGGGAAAACGGAGCTCGGCTGCGTGGTTATTCCCCTAACCGTGGCTGTTGGGACACCCTGCGCCGCGCTGGTGTACATTTGTACGGCCGTTGACTCACCCCAGATTGTGACGGGAATTAGGTCAAAGTGTGTCCCAAATGCCGGCAAATTTGGAAATCAAGGAATTTTCCAACCAACTTCAAATTTTGCATGCTCCAAACTGTATATATTCCGCACTTGTCATGCAAAATTGACAGATTTTCGCTGAGAAATGACGGAGAAATTTCAGAGTTTAGCGAAAACGGAGCTCGGCTGCGTGGTTATTCCCCTAACCGTGGCTGTTGGGACACCCTGCGCCGCGCTGGTGTACATTTGTACGGCCGTTGACTCACCCCAGATTGTGACGGGAATTAGGTCAAAGTGTGTCCCAAATGCCGGCAAATTTGGAAATCAAGGAATTTTCCAACCAACTTCAAATTTTGCATGCTCCAAACTGTATATATTCCGCACTTGTCATGCAAAATTGACAGATTTTCGCTGGGAAATGACGGAGAAATTTCAGAGTTTAGGGAAAACGGAGCTCGGCTGCGTGGTTATTCCCCTAACCGTGGCTGTTGGGACACCCTGCGCCGCGCTGGTGTACATTTGTACGGCCGTTGACTCACCCCAGATTGTGACGGGAATTAGGTCAAAGTGTGTCCCAAATGCCGGCAAATTTGGAAATCAAGGAATTTTCCAACCAACTTCAAATTTTGCATGCTCCAAACTGTATATATTCCGCACTTGTCATGCAAAATTGACAGATTTTCGCTGGGAAAAGACGGAGAAATTTCAGAGTTTAGGGAAAACGGAGCTCGGCTGCGTGGTTATTCCCCTAACCGTGGCTGTTGGGACACCCTGCGCCACGCTGGTGTACATTTGTACGGCCGTTGACTCACCCCAGATTGTGACGGGAATTAGGTCAAAGTGCGTCCCAAATGCCGGCAAATTTGGAAATCAAGGAATTTTCCAACCAACTTCAAATTTTGCATGCTCCAAACTGTATATATTCCGCACTTGTCATGCAAAATTGACAGATTTTCGCTGGGAAATGACGGAGAATTTTCAGAGTTTAGGGAAAACGGAGCTCGGCTGCGTGGTTATTCCCCTAACCGTGGCTGTTGGGACACCCTGCGCATGCGCTGGTGTACATTTATACGGCCGTTGACTCACCCCAGATTGTGACGGGAATTAGGTCAAAGTGTGTCCCAAATGCCGGCAAATTTGGAAATCAAGGAATTTTCCAACCAACTTCAAATTTTGCATGCTCCAAACTGTATATATTCCGCACTTGTCATGCAAAATTGACAGATTTTCGCTTTGAAATGACGGAGAAATTTCGGAGTTTAGGGAAAACGGAGCTCGGCTGCGTGGTTATTCCCCTAACCGTGGCTGTTGGGACACCCTGCGCCGCGCTGGTGTACATTTGTACGGCCGTTGACTCACCCCAGATTGTGACGGGAATTAGGTCAAAGTGTGTCCCAAATGCCGGCAAATTTGGAAATCAAGGAATTTTCCAACCAACTTCAAATTTTGCATGCTCCAAACTGTATAAATTCCGCACTTGTCATGCAAAATTGACAGATTTTCGCTAGGAAATGACGGAGAAATTTCAGAGTTGAGGGAAAACGGAGCTCGGCTGCGTGGTTATTCCCCTAACCGTGGCTGTTGGGACACCCTGGTGTACATTTGTACGGCCGTTGACTCACCCCAGATTGTGACGGGAATTAGGTCAAAGTGTGTCCCAAATGCCGGAAAATTTGGAAATCAAGGAATTTTCCAACCAACTTCAAATTTTGCATGCTCCAAACTGTATATATTCCGCACTTGTCATGCAAAATTGACAGATTTTCGCTGGGAAATGACGGAGAAATTTCAGAGTTTAGGGAAAACGGAGCTCGGCTGCGTGGTTATTCCCCTAACCGTGGCTGTTGGGATACCCTGCGCCGCGCTGGTGTACATTTGTACGGCCGTTGACTCACCCCAGATTGTGACGGGAATTAGGTCAAAGTGTGTCCCAAATGCCGGCAAATTTGGAAATCAAGGAATTTTCCAACCAACTTCAAATTTTGCATGCTCCAAACTGTATATATTCCGCACTTGTCATGCAAAATTGACAGATTTTCGCTGGGAAATGACGGAGAAATTTCAGAGTTTAGGGAAAACGGAGCTCGGCTGCGTGGTTATTCCCCTAACCGTGGCTGTTGGGACACCCTGCGCCGCGCTGGTGTACATTTGTACGGCCGTTGACTCACCCCAGATTGTGACGGGAATTAGGTCAAAGTGTGTCCCAAATGCCGGAAAATTTGGAAATCAAGGAATTTTCCAACCAACTTCAAATTTTGCATGCTCCAAACTGTATATATTCCGCACTTGTCATGCAAAATTGACAGATTTTCGCTGGGAAATGACTGAGAAATTTCAGAGTTTAGGGAAAACGGAGCTCGGCTGCGTGGTTATTCCCCTAACCGTGGCTGTTGGGATACCCTGCGCCGCGCTGGTGTACATTTGTACGGCCGTTGACTCACCCCAGATTGTGACGGGAATTAGGTCAAAGTGTGTCCCAAATGCCGGCAAATTTGGAAATCAAGGAATTTTCCAACCAACTTCAAATTTTGCATGCTCCAAACTGTATATATTCCGCACTTGTCATGCAAAATTGACAGATTTTCGCTGGGAAATGACGGAGAAATTTCAGAGTTTAGGGAAAACGGAGCTCGGCTGCGTGGTTATTCCCCTAACCGTGGCTGTTGGGACACCCTGCGCCGCGCTGGTGTACATTTGTACGGCCGTTGACTCACCCCAGATTGTGACGGGAATTAGGTCAAAGTGTGTCCCAAATGCCGGAAAATTTGGAAATCAAGGAATTTTCCAACCAACTTCAAATTTTGCATGCTCCAAACTGTATATATTCCGCAATTGTCATGCAAAATTGACAGATTTTCGCTGGGAAATGACGGAGAAATTTCAGAGTTTAGGGAAAACGGAGCTCGGCTACGTGGTTATTCCCCTAACCGTGGCTGTTGGGACACCCTGCGCCGCGCTGGTGTACATTTGTACGGCCGTTGACTCACCCCAGATTGTGACAGGAATTAGGTCAAAGTGTGTCCCAAATGTCGGCAAATTTGGAAATCAAGGAATTTTCCAACCAACTTCAAATTTTGCATGCTCCAAACTGTATATATTCCGCACTTGTCATGCAAAATTGACAGATTTTCGCTGGGAAATGACGGAGAAATTTCAGAGTTTAGGGAAAACGGAGCTCGGCTGCGTGGTTATTCCCCTAACCGTGGCTGTTGGGACACCCTGCGCCGCGCTGGTGTACATTTGTACGGCCGTTGACTCACCCCAGATTGTGACGGGAATTAGGTCAAAGTGTGTCCCAAATGCCGGCAAATTTGGAAATCAAGGAATTTTCCAACCAACTTCAAATTTTGCATGCTCCAAACTGTATATATTCCGCACTTGTCATGCAAAATTGACAGATTTTCGCTGGGAAATGACGGAGAAATTTCAGAGTTTAGGGAAAACGGAGCTCGGCTGCGTGGTTATTCCCCTAACCGTGGCTGTTGGGACACCCTGCGCATGCGCCGCGCTGGTGTACATTTGTACGGCCGTTGACTCACCCCAGATTGTGACGGGAATTAGGTCAAAGTGTGTCCCAAATGCCGGCAAATTTGGAAATCAAGGAATTTTCCAACCAACTTCAAATTTGGCATGCTCCAAACTGTATATATTCCGCACTTGTCATGCAAAATTGACAGATTTTCGCTGGGAAATGACGGAGAAATTTCAGAGTTTAGGGAAAACGGAGCTCGGCTGCGTGGTTATTCCCCTAACCGTGGCTGTTGGGACACCATGCGCCGCGCTGGTGTACATTTGTACGGCCGTTGACTCACCCCAGATTGTGACGGGAATTAGGTCAAAGTGTGTCCCAAATGCCGGCAAATTTGGAAATCAAGGAATTTTCCAACCAACTTCAAATTTTGCATGCTCCAAACTGTATATATTCCGCACTTGTCATGCAAAATTGACAGATTTTCGCTGGGAAATGACGGAGAAATTTCAGAGTTTAGGGAAAACGGAGCTCGGCTGCGTGGTTATTCCCCTAACCGTGGCTGTTGGGACACCCTGCGCCGCGCTGGTGTACATTTGTACGGCCGTTGACTCACTCCAGATTGAGACGGGAATTAGGTCAAAGTGTGTCCCAAATGCCGGCAAATTTGGAAATCAAGGAATTTTCCAACCAACTTCAAATTTTGCATGCTCCAAACTGTATATATTCCGCACTTGTCATGCAAAATTGACAGATTTTCGCTGGGAAATGACGGAGAAATTTCAGAGTTTAGGAAAAAGGAGCTCGGCTGCGTGGTTATTCCCCTAACCGTGGCTGTTGGGACACCCTGCGCCGCGCTGGTGTACATTTGTACGGCCGTTGACTCACCCCAGATTGTGACGGGAATTAGGTCAAAGTGTGTCGCAAATGCCGGCAAATTTGGAAATCGAGGAATTTTCCAACCAACTTCAAATTTTGCATGCTCCAAACTGTATATATTCCGCACTTGTCATGCAAAATTGACCGATTTTCGCTGGGAAATGACGGAGAAATTTCAGAGTTTAGGGAAAACGGAGCTCGGCTGCGTGGTTATTCCCCTAACCGTGGCTGTTGGGACACCCTGCGCCGCGCTGGTGTACATTTGTACGGCCGTTGACTCACCCCAGATTGTGACGGGAATTAGGTCAAAGTGTGTCCCAAATGCCGGCAAATTTGGAAATCAAGGAATTTTCCAACCAACTTCAAATTTTGCATGCTCCAAACTGTATATATTCCGCACTTGTCATGCAAAATTTACAGATTTTCGCTGGGAAATGACGGAGAAATTTCAGAGTTTAGGGAAAACGGAGCTCGGCTGCGTGGTTATTCCCCTAACCGTGGCTGTTGGGACACCCTGCGCTGCGCTTGTGTACATTTGTACGGCCGTTGACTCACCCCAGATTGTGACGGGAATTAGGTCAAAGTGTGTCCCAAATGCCGGCAAATTTGGAAATCAAGGAATTTTCCAACCAACTTCAAATTTTGCATGCTCCAAACTGTATATATTCCGCACTTGTCATGCAAAATTGACAGATTTTCGCTGGGAAATGACGGAGAAATTTCAGAGTTTAGGGAAAACGGAGCTCGGCTGCGTGGTTATTCCCCTAACCGTGGCTGTTGGGACACCCTGCGCATGCGCCGCGCTGGTGTACATTTGTACGGCCGTTGACTCACCCCAGATTGTGACGGGAATTAGGTCAAAGTGTGTCCCAAATGCCGGCAAATTTGGAAATCAAGGAATTTTCCAACCAACTTCAAATTTTGCGTGCTCCAAACTGTATATATTCCGCACTTGTCATGCAAAATTGACAGATTTTCGCTGGGAAATGACGGAGAAATTTCAGAGTTTAGGGAAAACGGAGCTCGGCTGCGTGGTTATTCCCCTAACCGTGGCTGTTGGGACACCCTGCGCCGCGCTGGTGTACATTTGTACGGCCGTTGACTCACCCCAGATTGTGACGGGAATTAGGTCAAAGTGTGTCCCAAATGCCGGCAAATTTGGAAATCAAGGAATTTTCCAACCAACTTCAAATTTTGCATGCTCCAAACTGTATATATTCCGCACTTGTCATGCAAAATTGACAGATTTTCGCTGGGAAATGACGGAGAAATTTCAGAGTTTAGGGAAAACGGAGCTCGGCTGCGTGGTTATTCCCCTAACCGTGGCTGTTGGGACACCCTGCGCATGCGCCGCGCTGGTGTACATTTGTACGGCCGTTGACTCACCCCAGATTGTGACGGGAATTATGTCAAAGTGTGTCCCAAATGCCGGCAAATTTGGAAATCAAGGAATGTTACAACCAACTTCAAATTTTGCATGCTCCAAACTGTATATATTCCGCACTTGTCATGCAAAATTGACAGATTTTCGCTGGGAAATGACGGAGAAATTTCAGAGTTTAGGGAAAACGGAGCTCGGCTGCGTGGTTATTCCCCTAACCGTGGCTGTTGGGACACCCTGCGCATGCGCCGCGCTGGTGTACATTTGTACGGCCGTTGACTCACCCCAGATTGTGACGGGAATTAGGTCAAAGTGTGTCCCAAATGCCGGCAAATTTGGAAATCAAGGAATTTTCCAACCAACTTCAAATTTTGCATGCTCCAAACTGTATATATTCTGCACTTGTCATGCAAAATTGACAGATTTTCGCTGGGAAATGACGGAGAAATTTCAGAGTTTAGGGAAAGCGGAGCTCGGCTACGTGGTTATTCCCCTAACCGTGGCTGTTGGGACACCCTGCGCTGCGCTGGTGTACATTTGTACGGCCGTTGACTCACCCCAGATTGTGACGGGAATTAGGTCAAAGTGTGTCCCAAATGCCGGCAAATTTGGAAATCAAGGAATTTTCCAACCAACTTCAAATTTTGCATGCTCCAAACTGTATATATTCCGCACTTGTCATGCAAAATTGACAGATTTTCGCTGGGAAATGACGGAGACATTTCAGAGTTTAGGGAAAACGGAGCTCGGCTGCGTGGTTATTCCCCTAACCGTGGCTGTTGGGACACCCTGCGCATGCGCCGCGCTGGTGTACATTTGTACGGCCGTTGACTCACCCCAGATTGTGACGGGAATTAGGTCAAAGTGTGTCCCAAATGCCGGCAAATTTGGAAATCAAGGAATTTTCCAACCAACTTCAAATTTTGCATGCTCCAAACTGTATATATTCCGCACTTGTCATGCAAAATTGACAGATTTTCGCTGGGAAATGACGGAGAAATTTAAGAGTTTAGGGAAAACGGAGCTCGGCTGCGTGGTTATTCCCCTAACCGTGGCTGTTGGGACACCCTGCGCCGCGCTGGTGTACATTTGTACGGCCGTTGACTCACCCCAGATTGTGACGGGAATTAGGTCAAAGTGTGTCCCAAGTGCCGGCAAATTTGGAAATCAAGGTATTTTCCAACCAACTTCAAATTTTGCATGCTCCAAACTGTATATATTCCGCACTTGTCATGCAAAATTGACAGATTTTCGCTGGGAAATGACGGAGAAATTTCAGAGTTTAGGGAAAACGGAGCTCGGCTGCGTGGTTATTCCCCTAACCGTGGCTGTTGGGACACCCTGCGCATGCGCCGCGCTGATGTACATTTGTACGGCCGTTGACTCACCCCAGATTGTGACGGGAATTAGGTCAAAGTGTGTCCCAAATGCCGGCAAATTTGGAAATCAAGGAATTTTCCAACCAACTTCAAATTTTGCATGCTCCAAACTGTATATATTCCGCACTTGTCATGCAAAATTGACAGATTTTCGCTGGGAAATGACGGAGAAATTTCAGAGTTTAGGGAAAGCGGAGCTCGGCTGCGTGGTTATTCCCCTAACCGTGGCTGTTGGGACACCCTGCGCATGCGCCGCGCTGGTGTACATTTGTACGGCCGTTGACTCACCCCAGATTGTGACAGGAATTAGGTCAAAGTGTGTCCCAAATGTCGGCAAATTTGGAAATCAAGGAATTTTCCAACCAACTTCAAATTTTGCATGCTCCAAACTGTATATATTCCGCACTTGTCATGCAAAATTGACAGATTTTCGCTGGGAAATGACGGAGAAATTTCAGAGTTTAGGAAAAAGGAGCTCGGCTGCGTGGTTATTCCCCTAACCGTGGCTGTTGGAACACCCTGCGCCGCGCTGGTGTACATTTGTACGGCCGTTGACTCACCCCAGATTGTGACGGGAATTAGGTCAAAGTGTGTCCCAAATGCCGGCAAATTTGGAAATCAAGGAATTTTCCAACCAACTTCAAATTTTGCATGCTCCAAACTGTATATATTCCGCACTTGTCATGCAAAATTGACAGATTTTCGCTGGGAAATGACGGAGAAATTTAAGAGTTTAGGGAAAACGGAGCTCGGCTGCGTGGTTATTCCCCTAACCGTGGCTGTTGGGACACCCTGCGCCGCGCTGGTGTACATTTGTACGGCCGTTGACTCACCCCAGATTGTGACGGGAATTAGGTCAAAGTGTGTCCCAAGTGCCGGCAAATTTGGAAATCAAGGTATTTTCCAACCAACTTCAAATTTTGCATGCTCCAAACTGTATATATTCCGCACTTGTCATGCAAAATTGACAGATTTTCGCTGGGAAATGACGGAGAAATTTCAGAGTTTAGGGAAAACGGAGCTCGGCTGCGTGGTTATTCCCCTAACCGTGGCTGTTGGGACACCCTGCGCATGCGCCGCGCTGATGTACATTTGTACGGCTGTTGACTCACCCCAGATTGTGACGGGAATTAGGTCAAAGTGTGTCCCAAATGCCGGCAAATTTGGAAATCAAGGAATTTTCCAACCAACTTCAAATTTTGCATGCTCCAAACTGTATATATTCCGCACTTGTCATGCAAAATTGACAGATTTTCGCTGGGAAATGACGGAGAAATTTCAGAGTTTAGGGAAAGCGGAGCTCGGCTGCGTGGTTATTCCCCTAACCGTGGCTGTTGGGACACCCTGCGCTGCGCTTGTGTACATTTGTACGGCCGTTGACTCACCCCAGATTGTGACGGGAATTAGGTCAAAGTGTGTCCCAAATGCCGGCAAATTTGGAAATCAAGGAATTTTCCAACCAACTTCAAATTTTGCATGCTCCAAACTGTATATATTCCGCACTTGTCATGCAAAATTGACAGATTTTCGCTGGGAAATGACGGAGAAATTTCAGAGTTTAGGGAAAACGGAGCTCTGCTGCGTGGTTATTCCCCTAACCGTGGCTGTTGGGACACCCTGCGCCGCGCTGGTGTACATTTGTACGGCCGTTGACTCACTCCAGATTGAGACGGGAATTAGGTCAAAGTGTGTCCCAAATGCCGGCAAATTTGGAAATAAAGGAATTTTCCAACCAACTTCAAATTTTGCATGCTCCAAACTGTATATATTCCGCAGTTGCCATGCAAAATTGACAGATTTTCGCTGGGAAATGACGGAGAAATTTCAGAGTTTAGGGAAAACGGAGCTCGGCTGCGTGGTTATTCCCCTAACCGTGGCTGTTGGGACACCCTGCGCATGCGCCGCGCTGGTGTACATTTGTACGGCCGTTGACTCACCCCAGATTGTGACAGGAATTAGATCAAAGTGTGTCCCAAATGTCGGCAAATTTGGAAATCAAGGAATTTTCCAACCAACTTCAAATTTTGCATGCTCCAAACTGTATATATTCCGCACTTGTCATGCAAAATTGACAGATTTTCGCTGGGAAATGACGGAGAAATTTCAGAGTTTAGGAAAAAGGAGCTCGGCTGCGTGGTTATTCCCCTAACCGTGGCTGTTGGAACACCCTGCGCCGCGCTGGTGTACATTTGTACGGCCGTTGACTCACCCCAGATTGTGACGGGAATTAGGTCAAAGTGTGTCCCAAATGCCGGCAAATTTGGAAATTAAGGAATTTTCCAACCAACTTCAAATGTTGAATGCTCCAAACTGTATATATTCCGCACTTGTCATGCAAAATTGACAGATTTTCGCTGGGAAATGACGGAGATATTTCAGAGTTTAGGAAAAAGGAGCTCGGTTGCGTGGTTATTCCCCTAACCGTGGCTGTTGGGACACCCTGCGCCGCGCTGGTGTACATTTGTACGGCCGTTGACTCACCCCAGATTGTGACGGGAATTAGGTCAAAGTGTGTCCCAAATGCCGGCAAATTTGGAAATCAAGGAATTTTCCAACCAACTTCAAATTTTGCATGCTCCAAACTGTATATATTCCGCACTTGTCATGCAAAATTGACCGATTTTCGCTGGGAAATGACGGATAAATTTCAGAGTTTAGGGAAAACGGAGCTCGGCTGCGTGGTTATTCCCCTAACCGTGGCTGTTGGGACACCCTGCGCCGCGCTGGTGTACATTTGTACGGCCGTTGACTCACCCCAGATTGTGACGGGAATTAGGTCAAAGTGTGTCCCAAATGCCGGCAAATTTGGAAATCAAGGAATTTTCCAACCAACTTCAAATTTTGCATGCTCCAAACTGTATATATTCCGCACTTGTCATGCAAAATTGACAGATTTTCGCTGGGAAATGACGGAGAAATTTCAGAGTTTAGGGAAAACGGAGCTCGGCTGCGTGGTTATTCCCCTAACCGTGGCTGTTGGGACACCCTGCGCATGCGCCGCGCTGGTGTACATTTGTACGGCCGTTGACTCACCCCAGATTGTGACGGGAATTAGGTCAAAGTGTGTCCCAAATGCCGGCAAATTTGGAAATCAAGGAATTTTCCAACCAACTTCAAATTTTGCATGCTCCAAACTGTATATATTCCGCACTTGTCATGCAAAATTGACAGATTTTCGCTGGGAAATGACGGAGAAATTTCAGAGTTTAGGGAAAGCGGAGCTCGGCTGCGTGGTTATTCCCCTAACCGTGGCTGTTGGGACACCCTGCGCTGCGCTTGTGTACATTTGTACGGCCGTTGACTCACCCCAGATTGTGACGGGAATTAGGTCAAAGTGTGTCCCAAATGCCGGCAAATTTGGAAATCAAGGAATTTTCCAACCAACTTCAAATTTTGCATGCTCCAAACTGTATATATTCCGCACTTGTCATGCAAAATTGACAGATTTTCGCTGGGAAATGACGGAGAAATTTCAGAGTTTAGGGAAAACGGAGCTCTGCTGCGTGGTTATTCCCCTAACCGTGGCTGTTGGGACACCCTGCGCTGCGCTGGTGTACATTTGTACGGCCGTTGACTCACCCCAGATTGTGACGGGAATTAGGTCAAAGTGTGTCCCAAATGCCGGCAAATTTGGAAATCAAGGAATTTTCCAACCAACTTCAAATTTTGCATGCTCCAAACTGTATATATTCCGCACTTGTCATGCAAAATTGACAGATTTTCGCTGGGAAATGACGGAGACATTTCAGAGTTTAGGGAAAACGGAGCTCGGCTGCGTGGTTATTCCCCTAACCGTGGCTGTTGGGACACCCTGCGCATGCGCCGCGCTGGTGTACATTTGTACGGCCGTTGACTCACCCCAGATTGTGACGGGAATTAGGTCAAAGTGTGTCCCAAATGCCGGCAAATTTGGAAATCAAGGAATTTTCCAACCAACTTCAAATTTTGCATGCTCCAAACTGTATATATTCCGCACTTGT
Organism: Henricia sp. BOLD:AAB3569; assembly: GCA_037783545.1. Classification (NCBI taxonomy): domain Eukaryota; kingdom Metazoa; phylum Echinodermata; class Asteroidea; order Spinulosida; family Echinasteridae; genus Henricia; species Henricia sp. BOLD:AAB3569. Next base: position 94,641 of record JBBELK010000916.1, on the reverse strand, counting down.
CATGCAAAATTGACAGATTTTCGCTGGGTAATGACGGAGAAATTTCAGAGTTTAGGGAAAACGGAGCTCGGCTGCGTGGTTATTCCCCTTACCGTGGCTGTTGGGACACCCTGCGCATGCGCCGCGCTGGTGTACATTTGTACGGCCGTTGACTCACCCCAGATTGTGACGGGAATTAGGTCAAAGTGTGTCCCAAATGCCGGCAAATTTGGAAATCAAGGAATTTTCCAACCAACTTCAAATTTTGCATGCTCCAAACTGTATATATTCCGCACTTGTCATGCAAAATTGACAGATTTTCGCTGGGAAATGACGGAGACATTTAAGAGTTTAGGGAAAACGGAGCTCGGCTGCGTGGTTATTCCCCTAACCGTGGCTGTTGGGACACCCTGCGCCGCGCTGGTGTACATTTGTACGGCCGTTGACTCACCCCAGATTGTGACGGGAATTAGGTCAAAGTGTGTCCCAAATGCCGGCAAATTTGGAAATCAAGGAATTTTCCAACCAACTTCAAATTTTGCATGCTCCAAACTGTATATATTCCGCTCTTGTCATGCAAAATTGACAGATTTTCGCTGGGAAATGACGGAGAAATTTCAGAGTTTAGGGAAAACGGAGCTCGGCTGCGTGGTTATTCCCCTAACCGTGGCTGTTGGGACACCCTGCGCATGCGCCGCGCTGGTGTACATTTGTACGGCCGTTGACTCACCCCAGATTGTGACGGGAATTAGGTCAAAGTGTGTCCCAAATGCCGGCAAATTTGGAAATCAAGGAATTTTCCAACCAACTTCAAATTTTGCATGCTCCAAACTGTATATATTCCGCACTTGTCATGCAAAATTGACAGATTTTCGCTGGGAAATGACGGAGACATTTCAGAGTTTAGGGAAAACGGAGCTCGGCTGCGTGGTTATTCCCCTAACCGTGGCTGTTGGGACACCCTGCGCATGCGCCGCGCTGATGTACATTTGTACGGCCGTTGACTCACCCCAGATTGTGACGGGAATTAGGTCAAAGTGTGTCCCAAATGCCGGCAAATTTGGAAATCAAGGAATTTTCCAACCAACTTCAAATTTTGCATGCTCCAAACTGTATATATTCCGCACTTGTCATGCAAAATTGACAGATTTTCGCTGGGAAATGACGGAGAAATTTCAGAGTTTAGGGAAAGCGGAGCTCGGCTGCGTGGTTATTCCCCTAACCGTGGCTGTTGGGACACCCTGCGCTGCGCTTGTGTACATTTGTACGGCCGTTGACTCACCCCAGATTGTGACGGGAATTAGGTCAAAGTGTGTCCCAAATGCCGGCAAATTTGGAAATCAAGGAATTTTCCAACCAACTTCAAATTTTGCATGCTCCAAACTGTATATATTCCGCACTTGTCATGCAAAATTGACAGATTTTCGCTGGGAAATGACGGAGACATTTCAGAGTTTAGGGAAAACGGAGCTCGGCTGCGTGGTTATTCCCCTAACCGTGGCTGTTGGGACACCCTGCGCATGCGCCGCGCTGGTGTACATTTGTACGGCCGTTGACTCACCCCAGATTGTGACGGGAATTAGGTCAAAGTGTGTCCCAAATGCCGGCAAATTTGGAAATCAAGGAATTTTCCAACCAACTTCAAATTTTGCATGCTCCAAACTGTATATATTCCGCACTTGTCATGCAAAATTGACAGATTTTCGCTGGGTAATGACGGAGAAATTTCAGAGTTTAGGGAAAACGGAGCTCGGCTGCGTGGTTATTCCCCTTACCGTGGCTGTTGGGACACCCTGCGCCGCGCTGGTGTACATTTGTACGGCCGTTGACTCACCCCAGATTGTGACGGGAATTAGGTCAAAGTGTGTCCCAAGTGCCGGCAAATTTGGAAATCAAGGTATTTTCCAACCAACTTCAAATTTTGCATGCTCCAAACTGTATATATTCCGCACTTGTCATGCAAAATTGACAGATTTTCGCTGGGAAATGACGGAGAAATTTCAGAGTTTAGGGAAAACGGAGCTCGGCTGCGTGGTTATTCCCCTAACCGTGGCTGTTGGGACACCCTGCGCATGCGCCGCGCTGATGTACATTTGTACGGCCGTTGACTCACCCCAGATTGTGACGGGAATTAGGTCAAAGTGTGTCCCAAATGCCGGCAAATTTGGAAATCAAGGAATTTTCCAACCAACTTCAAATTTTGCATGCTCCAAACTGTATATATTCCGCACTTGTCATGCAAAATTGACAGATTTTCGCTGGGAAATGACGGAGAAATTTCAGAGTTTAGGGAAAGCGGAGCTCGGCTGCGTGGTTATTCCCCTAACCGTGGCTGTTGGGACACCCTGCGCTGCGCTTGTGTACATTTGTACGGCCGTTGACTCACCCCAGATTGTGACGGGAATTAGGTCAAAGTGTGTCCCAAATGCCGGCAAATTTGGAAATCAAGGAATTTTCCAACCAACTTCAAATTTTGCATGCTCCAAACTGTATATATTCCGCACTTGTCATGCAAAATTGACAGATTTTCGCTGGGTAATGACGGAGAAATTTCAGAGTTTAGGGAAAACGGAGCTCGGCTGCGTGGTTATTCCCCTAACCGTGGCTGTTGGGACACCCTGCGCATGCGCCGCGCTGGTGTACATTTGTACGGCCGTTGACTCACCCCAGATTGTGACGGGAATTAGGTCAAAGTGTGTCCCAAATGCCGGCAAATTTGGAAATCAAGGAATTTTCCAACCAACTTCAAATTTTGCATGCTCCAAACTGTATATATTCCGCACTTGTCATGCAAAATTGACAGATTTTCGCTGGGAAATGACGGAGAAATTTAAGAGTTTAGGGAAAACGGAGCTCGGCTGCGTGGTTATTCCCCTAACCGTGGCTGTTGGGACACCCTGCGCCGCGCTGGTGTACATTTGTACGGCCGTTGACTCACCCCAGATTGTGACGGGAATTAGGTCAAAGTGTGTCCCAAATGCCGGCAAATTTGGAAATCAAGGAATTTTCCAACCAACTTCAAATTTTGCATGCTCCAAACTGTATATATTCCGCTCTTGTCATGCAAAATTGACAGATTTTCGCTGGGAAATGACGGAGAAATTTCAGAGTTTAGGGAAAACGGAGCTCGGCTGCGTGGTTATTCCCCTAACCGTGGCTGTTGGGACACCCTGCGCCGCGCTGGTGTACATTTGTACGGCCGTTGACTCACCCCAGATTGTGACGGGAATTAGGTCAAAGTGTGTCCCAAGTGCCGGCAAATTTGGAAATCAAGGTATTTTCCAACCAACTTCAAATTTTGCATGCTCCAAACTGTATATATTCCGCACTTGTCATGCAAAATTGACAGATTTTCGCTGGGAAATGACGGAGAAATTTCAGAGTTTAGGGAAAACGGAGCTCGGCTGCGTGGTTATTCCCCTAACCGTGGCTGTTGGGACACCCTGCGCATGCGCCGCGCTGATGTACATTTGTACGGCCGTTGACTCACCCCAGATTGTGACGGGAATTAGGTCAAAGTGTGTCCCAAATGCCGGCAAATTTGGAAATCAAGGAATTTTCCAACCAACTTCAAATTTTGCATGCTCCAAACTGTATATATTCCGCACTTGTCATGCAAAATTGACAGATTTTCGCTGGGAAATGACGGAGAAATTTCAGAGTTTAGGGAAAGCGGAGCTCGGCTGCGTGGTTATTCCCCTAACCGTGGCTGTTGGGACACCCTGCGCTGCGCTTGTGTACATTTGTACGGCCGTTGACTCACCCCAGATTGTGACGGGAATTAGGTCAAAGTGTGTCCCAAATGCCGGCAAATTTGGAAATCAAGGAATTTTCCAACCAACTTCAAATTTTGCATGCTCCAAACTGTATATATTCCGCACTTGTCATGCAAAATTGACAGATTTTCGCTGGGAAATGACGGAGAAATTTCAGAGTTTAGGGAAAACGGAGCTCTGCTGCGTGGTTATTCCCCTAACCGTGGCTGTTGGGACACCCTGCGCCGCGCTGGTGTACATTTGTACGGCCGTTGACTCACTCCAGATTGAGACGGGAATTAGGTCAAAGTGTGTCCCAAATGCCGGCAAATTTGGAAATAAAGGAATTTTCCAACCAACTTCAAATTTTGCATGCTCCAAACTGTATATATTCCGCACTTGTCATGCAAAATTGACAGATTTTCGCTGGGAAATGACGGAGAAATTTCAGAGTTTAGGGAAAACGGAGCTCGGCTGCGTGGTTATTCCCCTAACCGTGGCTGTTGGGACACCCTGCGCATGCGCCGCGCTGGTGTACATTTGTACGGCCGTTGACTCACCCCAGATTGTGACAGGAATTAGGTCAAAGTGTGTCCCAAATGTCGGCAAATTTGGAAATCAAGGAATTTTCCAACCAACTTCAAATTTTGCATGCTCCAAACTGTATATATTCCGCACTTGTCATGCAAAATTGACAGATTTTCGCTGGGAAATGACGGAGAAATTTCAGAGTTTAGGAAAAAGGAGCTCGGCTGCGTGGTTATTCCCCTAACCGTGGCTGTTGGAACACCCTGCGCCGCGCTGGTGTACATTTGTACGGCCGTTGACTCACCCCAGATTGTGACGGGAATTAGGTCAAAGTGTGTCCCAAATGCCGGCAAATTTGGAAATTAAGGAATTTTCCAACCAACTTCAAATTTTGAATGCTCCAAACTGTATATATTCCGCACTTGTCATGCAAAATTGACAGATTTTCGCTGGGAAATGACGGAGATATTTCAGAGTTTAGGAAAAAGGAGCTCGGCTGCGTGGTTATTCCCCTAACCGTGGCTGTTGGGACACCCTGCGCCGCGCTGGTGTACATTTGTACGGCCGTTGACTCACCCCAGATTGTGACGGGAATTAGGTCAAAGTGTGTCCCAAATGCCGGCAAATTTGGAAATCAAGGAATTGTCCAACCAACTTCAAATTTTGCATGCTCCAAACTGTATATATTCCGCACTTGTCATGCAAAATTGACCGATTTTCGCTGGGAAATGACGGATAAATTTCAGAGTTTAGGGAAAACGGAGCTCGGCTGCGTGGTTATTCCCCTAACCGTGGCTGTTGGGACACCCTGCGCCGCGCTGGTGTACATTTGTACGGCCGTTGACTCACCCCAGATTGTGACGGGAATTAGGTCAAAGTGTGTCCCAAATGCCGGCAAATTTGGAAATCAAGGAATTTTCCAACCAACTTCAAATTTTGCATGCTCCAAACTGTATATATTCCGCACTTGTCATGCAAAATTGACAGATTTTCGCTGGGAAATGACGGAGAAATTTCAGAGTTTAGGGAAAACGGAGCTCGGCTGCGTGGTTATTCCCCTAACCGTGGCTGTTGGGACACCCTGCGCATGCGCCGCGCTGGTGTACATTTGTACGGCCGTTGACTCACCCCAGATTGTGACGGGAATTAGGTCAAAGTGTGTCCCAAATGCCGGCAAATTTGGAAATCAAGGAATTTTCCAACCAACTTCAAATTTTGCATGCTCCAAACTGTATATATTCTGCACTTGTCATGCAAAATTGACAGATTTTCCCTGGGAAATGACGGAGAAATTTCAGAGTTTAGGGAAAGCGGAGCTCGGCTATGTGGTTATTCCCCTAACCGTGGCTGTTGGGACACCCTGCGCTGCGCTGGTGTACATTTGTACGGCCGTTGACTCACCCCAGATTGTGACGGGAATTAGGTCAAAGTGTGTCCCAAATGCCGGCAAATTTGGAAATCAAGGAATTTTCCAACCAACTTCAAATTTTGCATGCTCCAAACTGTATATATTCCGCACTTGTCATGCAAAATTGACAGATTTTCGCTGGGAAATGACGGAGACATTTCAGAGTTTAGGGAAAACGGAGCTCGGCTGCGTGGTTATTCCCCTAACCGTGGCTGTTGGGACACCCTGCGCATGCGCCGCGCTGGTGTACATTTGTACGGCCGTTGACTCACCCCAGATTGTGACGGGAATTAGGTCAAAGTGTGTCCCAAATGCCGGCAAATTTGGAAATCAAGGAATTTTCCAACCAACTTCAAATTTTGCATGCTCCAAACTGTATATATTCCGCACTTGTCATGCAAAATTGACCGATTTTCGCTGGGAAATGACGGAGAAATTTCAGAGTTTAGGGAAAACGGAGCTCGGCTGCGTGGTTATTCCCCTAACCGTGGCTGTTGGGACACCCTGCGCCGCGCTGGTGTACATTTGTACGGCCGTTGACTCACCCCAGATTGTGACGGGAATTAGGTCAAAGTGTGTCCCAAATGCCGGCAAATTTGGAAATCAAGGAATTTTCCAACCAACTTCAAATTTTGCATGCTCCAAACTGTATATATTCCGCACTTGTCATGCAAAATTGACAGATTTTCGCTGGGAAATGACGGAGAAATTTCAGAGTTTAGGGAAAACGGAGCTCGGCTGCGTGGTTATTCCCCTAACCGTGGCTGTTGGGACACCCTGCGCATGCGCCGCGCTGGTGTACATTTGTACGGCCGTTGACTCACCCCAGATTGTGACGGGAATTAGGTCAAAGTGTGTCCCAAATGCCGGCAAATTTGGAAATCAAGGAATTTTCCAACCAACTTCAAATTTTGCATGCTCCAAACTGTATATATTCTGCACTTGTCATGCAAAATTGACAGATTTTCGCTGGGAAATGATGGAGAAATTTCAGAGTTTAGGGAAAGCGGAGCTCGGCTATGTGGTTATTCCCCTAACCGTGGCTGTTGGGACACCCTGCGCTGCGCTGGTGTACATTTGTACGGCCGTTGACTCACCCCAGATTGTGACGGGAATTAGGTCAAAGTGTGTCCCAAATGCCGGCAAATTTGGAAATCAAGGAATTTTCCAACCAACTTCAAATTTTGCATGCTCCAAACTGTATATATTCCGCACTTGTCATGCAAAATTGACAGATTTTCGCTGGGAAATGACGGAGAAATTTCAGAGTTTAGGGAAAACGGAGCTCGGCTGCGTGGTTATTCCCCTAACCGTGGCTGTTGGGACACCCTGCGCATGCGCCGCGCTGGTGTACATTTGTACGGCCGTTGACTCACCCCAGATTGTGACGGGAATTAGGTCAAAGTGTGTCCCAAATGCCGGCAAATTTGGAAATCAAGGAATTTTCCAACCAACTTCAAATTTTGCATGCTCCAAACTGTATATATTCTACACTTGTCATGCAAAATTGACAGATTTTCGCTGGGAAATGATGGAGAAATTTCAGAGTTTAGGGAAAGCGGAGCTCGGCTATGTGGTTATTCCCCTAACCGTGGCTGTTGGGACACCCTGCGCTGCGCTGGTGTACATTTGTACGGCCGTTGACTCACCCCAGATTGTGACGGGAATTAGGTCAAAGTGTGTCCCAAATGCCGGCAAATTTGGAAATCAAGGAATTTTCCAACCAACTTCAAATTTTGCATGCTCCAAACTGTATATATTCCGCACTTGTCATGCAAAATTGACAGATTTTCGCTGGGAAATTACGGAGACATTTCAGAGTTTAGGGAAAACGGAGCTCGGCTGCGTGGTTATTCCCCTAACCGTGGCTGTTGGGACACCCTGCGCATGCGCCGCGCTGGTGTACATTTGTACGGCCGTTGACTCACCCCAGATTGTGACGGGAATTAGGTCAAAGTGTGTCCCAAATGCCGGCAAATTTGGAAATCAAGGAATTTTCCAACCAACTTCAAATTTTGCATGCTCCAAACTGTATATATTCCGCACTTGTCATGCAAAATTGACAGATTTTCGCTGGGTAATGACGGAGAAATTTCAGAGTTTAGGGAAAACGGAGCTCGGCTGCGTGGTTATTCCCCTAACCGTGGCTGTTGGGACACCCTGCGCATGCGCCGCGCTGGTGTACATTTGTACGGCCGTTGACTCACCCCAGATTGTGACGGGAATTAGGTCAAAGTGTGTCCCAAATGCCGGCAAATTTGGAAATCAAGGAATTTTCCAACCAACTTCAAATTTTGCATGCTCCAAACTGTATATATTCCGCACTTGTCATGCAAAATTGACAGATTTTTGCTGGGAAATGACGGATAAATTTAAGAGTTTAGGGAAAACGGAGCTCGGCTGCGTGGTTATTCCCCTAACCGTGGCTGTTGGGACACCCTGCGCCGCGCTGGTGTACATTTGTACGGCCGTTGACTCACCCCAGATTGTGACGGGAATTAGGTCAAAGTGTGTCCCAAATGCCGGCAAATTTGGAAATCAAGGAATTTTCCAACCAACTTCAAATTTTGCATGCTCCAAACTGTATATATTCCGCTCTTGTCATGCAAAATTGACAGATTTTCGCTGGGAAATGACGGAGAAATTTCAGAGTTTAGGGAAAACGGAGCTCGGCTGCGTGGTTATTCCCCTAACCGTGGCTGTTGGGACACCCTGCGCCGCGCTGGTGTACATTTGTACGGCCGTTGACTCACCCCAGATTGTGACGGGAATTAGGTCAAAGTGTGTCCCAAGTGCCGGCGAATTTGGAAATCAAGGTATTTTCCAACCAACTTCAAATTTTGCATGCTCCAAACTGTATATATTCCGCACTTGTCATGCAAAATTGACAGATTTTCGCTGGGAAATGACGGAGAAATTTCAGAGTTTAGGGAAAACGGAGCTCGGCTGCGTGGTTATTCCCCTAACCGTGGCTGTTGGGACACCCTGCGCATGCGCCGCGCTGATGTACATTTGTACGGCCGTTGACTCACCCCAGATTGTGACGGGAATTAGGTCAAAGTGTGTCCCAAATGCCGGCAAATTTGGAAATCAAGGAATTTTCCAACCAACTTCAAATTTTGCATGCTCCAAACTGTATATATTCCGCACTTGTCATGCAAAATTGACAGATTTTCGCTGGGAATTGACGGAGACATTTCAGAGTTGAGGGAAAACGGAGCTCGGCTGCGTGGTTATTCCCCTAACCGTGGCTGTTGGGACACCCTGCGCATGCGCCGCGCTGGTGTACATTTGTACGGCCGTTGACTCACCCCAGATTGTGACGGGAATTAGGTCAAAGTGTGTCCCAAATGCCGGCAAATTTGGAAATCAAGGAATTTTCCAACCAACTTCAAATTTTGCATGCTCCAAACTGTATATATTCCGCACTTGTCATGCAAAATTGACCGATTTTCGCTGGGAAATGACGGAGAAATTTCAGAGTTTAGGGAAAACGGAGCTCGGCTGCGTGGTTATTCCCCTAACCGTGGCTGTTGGGACACCCTGCGCCGCGCTGGTGTACATTTGTACGGCCGTTGACTCACCCCAGATTGTGACGGGAATTAGGTCAAAGTGTGTCCCAAATGCCGGCAAATTTGGAAATCAAGGAATTTTCCAACCAACTTCAAATTTTGCATGCTCCAAACTGTATATATTCCGCACTTGTCATGCAAAATTGACAGATTTTCGCTGGGAAATGACGGAGAAATTTCAGAGTTTAGGGAAAACGGAGCTCGGCTGCGTGGTTATTCCCCTAACCGTGGCTGTTGGGACACCCTGCGCATGCGCCGCGCTGGTGTACATTTGTACGGCCGTTGACTCACCCCAGATTGTGACGGGAATTAGGTCAAAGTGTGTCCCAAATGCCGGCAAATTTGGAAATCAAGGAATTTTCCAACCAACTTCAAATTTTGCATGCTCCAAACTGTATATATTCCGCACTTGTCATGCAAAATTGACAGATTTTCGCTGGGTAATGACGGAGAAATTTCAGAGTTTAGGGAAAACGGAGCTCGGCTGCGTGGTTATTCCCCTAACCGTGGCTGTTGGGACACCCTGCGCATGCGCCGCGCTGGTGTACATTTGTACGGCCGTTGACTCACCCCAGATTGTGACGGGAATTAGGTCAAAGTGTGTCCCAAATGCCGGCAAATTTGGAAATCAAGGAATTTTCCAACCAACTTCAAATTTTGCATGCTCCAAACTGTATATATTCCGCACTTGTCATGCAAAATTGACAGATTTTCGCTGGGAAATGACGGAGAAATTTAAGAGTTTAGGGAAAACGGAGCTCGGCTGCGTGGTTATTCCCCTAACCGTGGCTGTTGGGACACCCTGCGCCGCGCTGGTGTACATTTGTACGGCCGTTGACTCACCCCAGATTGTGACGGGAATTAGGTCAAAGTGTGTCCCAAATGCCGGCAAATTTGGAAATCAAGGAATTTTCCAACCAACTTCAAATTTTGCATGCTCCAAACTGTATATATTCCGCTCTTGTCATGCAAAATTGACAGATTTTCGCTGGGAAATGACGGAGAAATTTCAGAGTTTAGGGAAAACGGAGCTCGGCTGCGTGGTTATTCCCCTAACCGTGGCTGTTGGGACACCCTGCGCCGCGCTGGTGTACATTTGTACGGCCGTTGACTCACCCCAGATTGTGACGGGAATTAGGTCAAAGTGTGTCCCAAGTGCCGGCAAATTTGGAAATCAAGGTATTTTCCAACCAACTTCAAATTTTGCATGCTCCAAACTGTATATATTCCGCACTTGTCATGCAAAATTGACAGATTTTCGCTGGGAAATGACGGAGAAATTTCAGAGTTTAGGGAAAACGGAGCTCGGCTGCGTGGTTATTCCCCTAACCGTGACTGTTGGGACACCCTGCGCATGCGCCGCGCTGATGTACATTTGTACGGCCGTTGACTCACCCCAGATTGTGACGGGAATTAGGTCAAAGTGTGTCCCAAATGCCGGCAAATTTGGAAATCAAGGAATTTTCCAACCAACTTCAAATTTTGCATGCTCCAAACTGTATATATTCCGCACTTGTCATGCAAAATTGACAGATTTTCGCTGGGAATTGACGGAGAAATTTCAGAGTTTAGGGAAAACGGAGCTCGGCTGCGTGGTTATTCCCCTAACCGTGGCTGTTGGGACACCCTGCGCCGCGCTGGTGTACATTTGTACGGCCGTTGACTCACCCCAGATTGTGACGGGAATTAGGTCAAAGTGTGTCCCAAATGCCGGCAAATTTGGAAATCAAGGAATTTTCCAACCAACTTCAAATTTTGCATGCTCCAAACTGTATATATTCCGCACTTGTCATGCAAAATTGACAGATTTTCGCTGGGAAATGACGGAGAAATTTCAGAGTTTAGGGAAAACGGAGCTCGGCTGCGTGGTTATTCCCCTAACCGTGGCTGTTGGGACACCCTGCGCCGCGCTGGTGTACATTTGTACGGCCGTTGACTCACCCCAGATTGTGACGGGAATTAGGTCAAAGTGTGTCCCAAATGCCGGCAAATTTGGAAATCAAGGAATTTTCCAACCAACTTCAAATTTTGCATGCTCCAAACTGTATATATTCCGCTCTTGTCATGCAAAATTGACAGATTTTCGCTGGGAAATGACGGAGAAATTTCAGAGTTTAGGGAAAACGGAGCTCGGCTGCGTGGTTATTCCCCTAACCGTGGCTGTTGGGACACCCTGCGCCGCGCTGGTGTACATTTGTACGGCCGTTGACTCACCCCAGATTGTGACGGGAATTAGGTCAAAGTGTGTCCCAAGTGCCGGCAAATTTGGAAATCAAGGTATTTTCCAACCAACTTCAAATTTTGCATGCTCCAAACTGTATATATTCCGCACTTGTCATGCAAAATTGACAGATTTTCGCTGGGAAATGACGGAGAAATTTCAGAGTTTAGGGAAAACGGAGCTCGGCTGCGTGGTTATTCCCCTAACCGTGACTGTTGGGACACCCTGCGCATGCGCCGCGCTGATGTACATTTGTACGGCCGTTGACTCACCCCAGATTGTGACGGGAATTAGGTCAAAGTGTGTCCCAAATGCCGGCAAATTTGGAAATCAAGGAATTTTCCAACCAACTTCAAATTTTGCATGCTCCAAACTGTATATATTCCGCACTTGTCATGCAAAATTGACAGATTTTCGCTGGGAAATGACGGAGAAATTTCAGAGTTTAGGGAAAACGGAGCTCGGCTGCGTGGTTATTCCCCTAACCGTGGCTGTTGGGACACCCTGCGCATGCGCCGCGCTGGTGTACATTTGTACGGCCGTTGACTCACCCCAGATTGTGACGGGAATTAGGTCAAAGTGTGTCCCAAATGCCGGCAAATTTGGAAATCAAGGAATTTTCCAACCAACTTCAAATTTTGCATGCTCCAAACTGTATATATTCTGCACTTGTCATGCAAAATTGACAGATTTTCGCTGGGAAATGATGGAGAAATTTCAGAGTTTAGGGAAAGCGGAGCTCGGCTATGTGGTTATTCCCCTAACCGTGGCTGTTGGGACACCCTGCGCTGCGCTGGTGTACATTTGTACGGCCGTTGACTCACCCCAGATTGTGACGGGAATTAGGTCAAAGTGTGTCCCAAATGCCGGCAAATTTGGAAATCAAGGAATTTTCCAACCAACTTCAAATTTTGCATGCTCCAAACTGTATATATTCCGCACTTGTCATGCAAAATTGACAGATTTTCGCTGGGAAATTACGGAGACATTTCAGAGTTTAGGGAAAACGGAGCTCGGCTGCGTGGTTATTCCCCTAACCGTGGCTGTTGGGACACCCTGCGCATGCGCCGCGCTGGTGTACATTTGTACGGCCGTTGACTCACCCCAGATTGTGACGGGAATTAGGTCAAAGTGTGTCCCAAATGCCGGCAAATTTGGAAATCAAGGAATTTTCCAACCAACTTCAAATTTTGCATGCTCCAAACTGTATATATTCCGCACTTGTCATGCAAAATTGACAGATTTTCGCTGGGTAATGACGGAGAAATTTCAGAGTTTAGGGAAAACGGAGCTCGGCTGCGTGGTTATTCCCCTAACCGTGGCTGTTGGGACACCCTGCGCATGCGCCGCGCTGGTGTACATTTGTACGGCCGTTGACTCACCCCAGATTGTGACGGGAATTAGGTCAAAGTGTGTCCCAAATGCCGGCAAATTTGGAAATCAAGGAATTTTCCAACCAACTTCAAATTTTGCATGCTCCAAACTGTATATATTCCGCACTTGTCATGCAAAATTGACAGATTTTCGCTGGGAAATGACGGAGAAATTTAAGAGTTTAGGGAAAACGGAGCTCGGCTGCGTGGTTATTCCCCTAACCGTGGCTGTTGGGACACCCTGCGCCGCGCTGGTGTACATTTGTACGGCCGTTGACTCACCCCAGATTGTGACGGGAATTAGGTCAAAGTGTGTCCCAAATGCCGGCAAATTTGGAAATCAAGGAATTTTCCAACCAACTTCAAATTTTGCATGCTCCAAACTGTATATATTCCGCTCTTGTCATGCAAAATTGACAGATTTTCGCTGGGAAATGACGGAGAAATTTCAGAGTTTAGGGAAAACGGAGCTCGGCTGCGTGGTTATTCCCCTAACCGTGGCTGTTGGGACACCCTGCGCCGCGCTGGTGTACATTTGTACGGCCGTTGACTCACCCCAGATTGTGACGGGAATTAGGTCAAAGTGTGTCCCAAGTGCCGGCGAATTTGGAAATCAAGGTATTTTCCAACCAACTTCAAATTTTGCATGCTCCAAACTGTATATATTCCGCACTTGTCATGCAAAATTGACAGATTTTCGCTGGGAAATGACGGAGAAATTTCAGAGTTTAGGGAAAACGGAGCTCGGCTGCGTGGTTATTCCCCTAACCGTGGCTGTTGGGACACCCTGCGCATGCGCCGCGCTGATGTACATTTGTACGGCCGTTGACTCACCCCAGATTGTGACGGGAATTAGGTCAAAGTGTGTCCCAAATGCCGGCAAATTTGGAAATCAAGGAATTTTCCAACCAACTTCAAATTTTGCATGCTCCAAACTGTATATATTCCGCACTTGTCATGCAAAATTGACAGATTTTCGCTGGGAATTGACGGAGACATTTCAGAGTTGAGGGAAAACGGAGCTCGGCTGCGTGGTTATTCCCCTAACCGTGGCTGTTGGGACACCCTGCGCATGCGCCGCGCTGGTGTACATTTGTACGGCCGTTGACTCACCCCAGATTGTGACGGGAATTAGGTCAAAGTGTGTCCCAAATGCCGGCAAATTTGGAAATCAAGGAATTTTCCAACCAACTTCAAATTTTGCATGCTCCAAACTGTATATATTCCGCACTTGTCATGCAAAATTGACCGATTTTCGCTGGGAAATGACGGAGAAATTTCAGAGTTTAGGGAAAACGGAGCTCGGCTGCGTGGTTATTCCCCTAACCGTGGCTGTTGGGACACCCTGCGCCGCGCTGGTGTACATTTGTACGGCCGTTGACTCACCCCAGATTGTGACGGGAATTAGGTCAAAGTGTGTCCCAAATGCCGGCAAATTTGGAAATCAAGGAATTTTCCAACCAACTTCAAATTTTGCATGCTCCAAACTGTATATATTCCGCACTTGTCATGCAAAATTGACAGATTTTCGCTGGGAAATGACGGAGAAATTTCAGAGTTTAGGGAAAACGGAGCTCGGCTGCGTGGTTATTCCCCTAACCGTGGCTGTTGGGACACCCTGCGCATGCGCCGCGCTGGTGTACATTTGTACGGCCGTTGACTCACCCCAGATTGTGACGGGAATTAGGTCAAAGTGTGTCCCAAATGCCGGCAAATTTGGAAATCAAGGAATTTTCCAACCAACTTCAAATTTTGCATGCTCCAAACTGTATATATTCCGCACTTGTCATGCAAAATTGACAGATTTTCGCTGGGTAATGACGGAGAAATTTCAGAGTTTAGGGAAAACGGAGCTCGGCTGCGTGGTTATTCCCCTAACCGTGGCTGTTGGGACACCCTGCGCATGCGCCGCGCTGGTGTACATTTGTACGGCCGTTGACTCACCCCAGATTGTGACGGGAATTAGGTCAAAGTGTGTCCCAAATGCCGGCAAATTTGGAAATCAAGGAATTTTCCAACCAACTTCAAATTTTGCATGCTCCAAACTGTATATATTCCGCACTTGTCATGCAAAATTGACAGATTTTCGCTGGGAAATGACGGAGAAATTTAAGAGTTTAGGGAAAACGGAGCTCGGCTGCGTGGTTATTCCCCTAACCGTGGCTGTTGGGACACCCTGCGCCGCGCTGGTGTACATTTGTACGGCCGTTGACTCACCCCAGATTGTGACGGGAATTAGGTCAAAGTGTGTCCCAAATGCCGGCAAATTTGGAAATCAAGGAATTTTCCAACCAACTTCAAATTTTGCATGCTCCAAACTGTATATATTCCGCTCTTGTCATGCAAAATTGACAGATTTTCGCTGGGAAATGACGGAGAAATTTCAGAGTTTAGGGAAAACGGAGCTCGGCTGCGTGGTTATTCCCCTAACCGTGGCTGTTGGGACACCCTGCGCCGCGCTGGTGTACATTTGTACGGCCGTTGACTCACCCCAGATTGTGACGGGAATTAGGTCAAAGTGTGTCCCAAGTGCCGGCAAATTTGGAAATCAAGGTATTTTCCAACCAACTTCAAATTTTGCATGCTCCAAACTGTATATATTCCGCACTTGTCATGCAAAATTGACAGATTTTCGCTGGGAAATGACGGAGAAATTTCAGAGTTTAGGGAAAACGGAGCTCGGCTGCGTGGTTATTCCCCTAACCGTGACTGTTGGGACACCCTGCGCATGCGCCGCGCTGATGTACATTTGTACGGCCGTTGACTCACCCCAGATTGTGACGGGAATTAGGTCAAAGTGTGTCCCAAATGCCGGCAAATTTGGAAATCAAGGAATTTTCCAACCAACTTCAAATTTTGCATGCTCCAAACTGTATATATTCCGCACTTGTCATGCAAAATTGACAGATTTTCGCTGGGAATTGACGGAGAAATTTCAGAGTTTAGGGAAAACGGAGCTCGGCTGCGTGGTTATTCCCCTAACCGTGGCTGTTGGGACACCCTGCGCCGCGCTGGTGTACATTTGTACGGCCGTTGACTCACCCCAGATTGTGACGGGAATTAGGTCAAAGTGTGTCCCAAATGCCGGCAAATTTGGAAATCAAGGAATTTTCCAACCAACTTCAAATTTTGCATGCTCCAAACTGTATATATTCCGCACTTGTCATGCAAAATTGACAGATTTTCGCTGGGAAATGACGGAGAAATTTCAGAGTTTAGGGAAAACGGAGCTCGGCTGCGTGGTTATTCCCCTAACCGTGGCTGTTGGGACACCCTGCGCCGCGCTGGTGTACATTTGTACGGCCGTTGACTCACCCCAGATTGTGACGGGAATTAGGTCAAAGTGTGTCCCAAGTGCCGGCAAATTTGGAAATCAAGGTATTTTCCAACCAACTTCAAATTTTGCATGCTCCAAACTGTATATATTCCGCACTTGTCATGCAAAATTGACAGATTTTCGCTGGGTAATGACGGAGAAATTTCAGAGTTTAGGGAAAACGGAGCTCGGCTGCGTGGTTATTCCCCTAACCGTGGCTGTTGGGACACCCTGCGCATGCGCCGCGCTGGTGTACATTTGTACGGCCGTTGACTCACCCCAGATTGTGACGGGAATTAGGTCAAAGTGTGTCCCAAATGCCGGCAAATTTGGAAATCAAGGAATTTTCCAACCAACTTCAAATTTTGCATGCTCCAAACTGTATATATTCCGCACTTGTCATGCAAAATTGACAGATTTTCGCTGGGAAATGACGGAGAAATTTAAGAGTTTAGGGAAAACGGAGCTCGGCTGCGTGGTTATTCCCCTAACCGTGGCTGTTGGGACACCCTGCGCCGCGCTGGTGTACATTTGTACGGCCGTTGACTCACCCCAGATTGTGACGGGAATTAGGTCAAAGTGTGTCCCAAATGCCGGCAAATTTGGAAATCAAGGAATTTTCCAACCAACTTCAAATTTTGCATGCTCCAAACTGTATATATTCCGCACTTGTCATGCAAAATTGACAGATTTTCGCTGGGAAATGACGGAGAAATTTAAGAGTTTAGGGAAAACGGAGCTCGGCTGCGTGGTTATTCCCCTAACCGTGGCTGTTGGGACACCCTGCGCCGCGCTGGTGTACATTTGTACGGCCGTTGACTCACCCCAGATTGTGACGGGAGTTAGGTCAAAGTGTGTCCCAAATGCCGGCAAATTTGGAAATCAAGGAATTTTCCAACCAACTTCAAATTTTGCATGCTCCAAACTGTATATATTCCGCTCTTGTCATGCAAAATTGACAGATTTTCGCTGGGAAATGACGGAGAAATTTCAGAGTTTAGGGAAAACGGAGCTCGGCTGCGTGGTTATTCCCCTAACCGTGGCTGTTGGGACACCCTGCGCTGCGCTGGTGTACATTTGTACGGCCGTTGACTCACCCCAGATTGTGACGGGAATTAGGTCAAAGTGTGTCCCAAATGCCGGCAAATTTGGAAATCAAGGAATTTTCCAACCAACTTCAAATTGTGCATGCTCCAAACTGTATATATTCCGCACTTGTCATGCAAAATTGACAGATTTTCGCTGGGAAATGACGGAGACATTTAAGAGTTTAGGGAAAACGGAGCTCGGCTGCGTGGTTATTCCCCTAACCGTGGCTGTTGGGACACCCTGCGCCGCGCTGGTGTACATTTGTACGGCCGTTGACTCACCCCAGATTGTGACGGGAATTAGGTCAAAGTGTGTCCCAAATGCCGGCAAATTTGGAAATCAAGGAATTTTCCAACCAACTTCAAATTTTGCATGCTCCAAACTGTATATATTCCGCATTTGTCATGCAAAATTGACAGATTTTCGCTGGGAAATGACGGAGAAATTTAAGAGTTTAGGGAAAACGGAGCTCGGCTGCATGGTTATTCCCCTAACCGTGGCTGTTGGGACACCCTGCGCCGCGCTGGTGTACATTTGTACGGCCGTTGACTCACCCCAGATTGTGACGGGAATTAGGTCAAAGTGTGTCCCAAATGCCGGCAAATTTGGAAATCAAGGAATTTTCCAACCAACTTCAAATTGTGCATGCTCCAAACTGTATATATTCCGCACTTGTCATGCAAAATTGACATATTTTCGCTGGGAAATGACGGAGACATTTAAGAGTTTAGGGAAAACGGAGCTCGGCTGCGTGGTTATTCCCCTAACCGTGGCTGTTGGGACACCCTGCGCCGCGCTGGTGTACATTTGTACGGCCGTTGACTCACCCCAGATTGTGACGGGAATTAGGTCAAAGTGTGTCCCAAATGCCGGCAAATTTGGAAATCAAGGAATTTTCCAACCAACTTCAAATTTTGCATGCTCCAAACTGTATATATTCCGCTCTTGTCATGCAAAATTGACAGATTTTCGCTGGGAAATGACGGAGAAATTTCAGAGTTTAGGGAAAACGGAGCTCGGCTGCGTGGTTATTCCCCTAACCGTGGCTGTTGGGACACCCTGCGCTGCGCTGGTGTACATTTGTACGGCCGTTGACTCACCCCAGATTGTGACGGGAATTAGGTCAAAGTGTGTCCCAAATGCCGGCAAATTTGGAAATCAAGGAATTTTCCAACCAACTTCAAATTGTGCATGCTCCAAACTGTATATATTCCGCACTTGTCATGCAAAATTGACAGATTTTCGCTGGGAAATGACGGAGACATTTAAGAGTTTAGGGAAAACGGAGCTCGGCTGCGTGGTTATTCCCCTAACCGTGGCTGTTGGGACACCCTGCGCCGCGCTGGTGTACATTTGTACGGCCGTTGACTCACCCCAGATTGTGACGGGAATTAGGTCAAAGTGTGTCCCAAATGCCGGCAAATTTGGAAATCAAGGAATTTTCCAACCAACTTCAAATTTTGCATGCTCCAAACTGTATATATTCCGCATTTGTCATGCAAAATTGACAGATTTTCGCTGGGAAATGACGGAGAAATTTAAGAGTTTAGGGAAAACGGAGCTCGGCTGCATGGTTATTCCCCTAACCGTGGCTGTTGGGACACCCTGCGCCGCGCTGGTGTACATTTGTACGGCCGTTGACTCACCCCAGATTGTGACGGGAATTAGGTCAAAGTGTGTCCCAAATGCCGGCAAATTTGGAAATCAAGGAATTTTCCAACCAACTTCAAATTGTGCATGCTCCAAACTGTATATATTCCGCACTTGTCATGCAAAATTGACATATTTTCGCTGGGAAATGACGGAGACATTTAAGAGTTTAGGGAAAACGGAGCTCGGCTGCGTGGTTATTCCCCTAACCGTGGCTGTTGGGACACCCTGCGCCGCGCTGGTGTACATTTGTACGGCCGTTGACTCACCCCAGATTGTGACGGGAATTAGGTCAAAGTGTGTCCCAAATGCCGGCAAATTTGGAAATCAAGGAATTTTCCAACCAACTTCAAATTTTGCATGCTCCAAACTGTATATATTCCGCTCTTGTCATGCAAAATTGACAGATTTTCGCTGGGAAATGACGGAGAAATTTCAGAGTTTAGGGAAAACGGAGCTCGGCTGCGTGGTTATTCCCCTGACCGTGGCTGTTGGGACACCCTGCGCCGCGCTGGTGTACATTTGTACGGCCGTTGACTCACCCCAGATTGTGACGGGAATTAGGTCAAAGTGTGTCCCAAGTGCCGGCAAATTTGGAAATCAAGGTATTTTCCAACCAACTTCAAATTTTGCATGCTCCAAACTGTATATATTCCGCACTTGTCATGCAAAATTGACAGATTTTCGCTGGGAAATGACGGAGAAATTTCAGAGTTTAGGGAAAACGGAGCTCGGCTGCGTGGTTATTCCCCTAACCGTGGCTGTTGGGACACCCTGCGCTGCGCTGGTGTACATTTGTACGGCCGTTGACTCACCCCAGATTGTGACGGGAATTAGGTCAAAGTGTGTCCCAAATGCCGGCAAATTTGGAAATCAAGGAATTTTCCAACCAACTTCAAATTTTGCATGCTCCAAACTGTATATATTCCGCACTTGTCATGCAAAATTGACAGATTTTCGCTGGGAAATGACGGAGACATTTCAGAGTTTAGGGAAAACGGAGCTCGGCTGCGTGGTTATTCCCCTAACCGTGGCTGTTGGGACACCCTGCGCATGCGCCGCGCTGGTGTACATTTGTACGGCCGTTGACTCACCCCAGATTGTGACGGGAATTAGGTCAAAGTGTGTCCCAAATGCCGGCAAATTTGGAAATCAAGGAATTTTCCAACCAACTTCAAATTTTGCATGCTCCAAACTGTATATATTCCGCACTTGTCATGCAAAATTGACAGATTTTCGCTGGGTAATGACGGAGAAATTTCAGAGTTTAGGGAAAACGGAGCTCGGCTGCGTGGTTATTCCCCTAACCGTGGCTGTTGGGACACCCTGCGCATGCGCCGCGCTGGTGTACATTTGTACGGCCGTTGACTCACCCCAGATTGTGACGGGAATTAGGTCAAAGTGTGTCCCAAATGCCGGCAAATTTGGAAATCAAGGAATTTTCCAACCAACTTCAAATTGTGCATGCTCCAAACTGTATATATTCCGCTCTTGTCATGCAAAATTGACAGATTTTCGCTGGGAAATGACGGAGAAATTTCAGAGTTTAGGGAAAACGGAGCTCGGCTGCGTGGTTATTCCCCTAACCGTGGCTGTTGGGACACCCTGCGCCGCGCTGGTGTACATTTGTACGGCCGTTGACTCACCCCAGATTGTGACGGGAATTAGGTCAAAGTGTGTCCCAAGTGCCGGCAAATTTGGAAATCAAGGTATTTTCCAACCAACTTCAAATTTTGCATGCTCAAAAATGTATATATTCCGCACTTGTCATGCAAAATTGACAGATTTTCGCTGGGAAATGACGGAGACATTTAAGAGTTTAGGGAAAACGGAGCTCGGCTGCGTGGTTATTCCCCTAACCGTGGCTGTTGGGACACCCTGCGCCGCGCTGGTGTACATTTGTACGGCCGTTGACTCACCCCAGATTGTGACGGGAATTAGGTCAAAGTGTGTCCCAAATGCCGGCAAATTTGGAAATCAAGGAATTTTCCAACCAACTTCAAATTTTGCATGCTCCAAACTGTATATATTCCGCATTTGTCATGCAAAATTGACAGATTTTCGCTGGGAAATGACGGAGAAATTTAAGAGTTTAGGGAAAACGGAGCTCGGCTGCATGGTTATTCCCCTAACCGTGGCTGTTGGGACACCCTGCGCCGCGCTGGTGTACATTTGTACGGCCGTTGACTCACCCCAGATTGTGACGGGAATTAGGTCAAAGTGTGTCCCAAATGCCGGCAAATTTGGAAATCAAGGAATTTTCCAACCAACTTCAAATTGTGCATGCTCCAAACTGTATATATTCCGCACTTGTCATGCAAAATTGACATATTTTCGCTGGGAAATGACGGAGACATTTAAGAGTTTAGGGAAAACGGAGCTCGGCTGCGTGGTTATTCCCCTAACCGTGGCTGTTGGGACACCCTGCGCCGCGCTGGTGTACATTTGTACGGCCGTTGACTCACCCCAGATTGTGACGGGAATTAGGTCAAAGTGTGTCCCAAATGCCGGCAAATTTGGAAATCAAGGAATTTTCCAACCAACTTCAAATTTTGCATGCTCCAAACTGTATATATTCCGCTCTTGTCATGCAAAATTGACAGATTTTCGCTGGGAAATGACGGAGAAATTTCAGAGTTTAGGGAAAACGGAGCTCGGCTGCGTGGTTATTCCCCTAACCGTGGCTGTTGGGACACCCTGCGCTGCGCTGGTGTACATTTGTACGGCCGTTGACTCACCCCAGATTGTGACGGGAATTAGGTCAAAGTGTGTCCCAAATGCCGGCAAATTTGGAAATCAAGGAATTTTCCAACCAACTTCAAATTGTGCATGCTCCAAACTGTATATATTCCGCACTTGTCATGCAAAATTGACAGATTTTCGCTGGGAAATGACGGAGACATTTAAGAGTTTAGGGAAAACGGAGCTCGGCTGCGTGGTTATTCCCCTAACCGTGGCTGTTGGGACACCCTGCGCCGCGCTGGTGTACATTTGTACGGCCGTTGACTCACCCCAGATTGTGACGGGAATTAGGTCAAAGTGTGTCCCAAATGCCGGCAAATTTGGAAATCAAGGAATTTTCCAACCAACTTCAAATTTTGCATGCTCCAAACTGTATATATTCCGCATTTGTCATGCAAAATTGACAGATTTTCGCTGGGAAATGACGGAGAAATTTAAGAGTTTAGGGAAAACGGAGCTCGGCTGCATGGTTATTCCCCTAACCGTGGCTGTTGGGACACCCTGCGCCGCGCTGGTGTACATTTGTACGGCCGTTGACTCACCCCAGATTGTGACGGGAATTAGGTCAAAGTGTGTCCCAAATGCCGGCAAATTTGGAAATCAAGGAATTTTCCAACCAACTTCAAATTGTGCATGCTCCAAACTGTATATATTCCGCACTTGTCATGCAAAATTGACATATTTTCGCTGGGAAATGACGGAGACATTTAAGAGTTTAGGGAAAACGGAGCTCGGCTGCGTGGTTATTCCCCTAACCGTGGCTGTTGGGACACCCTGCGCCGCGCTGGTGTACATTTGTACGGCCGTTGACTCACCCCAGATTGTGACGGGAATTAGGTCAAAGTGTGTCCCAAATGCCGGCAAATTTGGAAATCAAGGAATTTTCCAACCAACTTCAAATTTTGCATGCTCCAAACTGTATATATTCCGCTCTTGTCATGCAAAATTTACAGATTTTCGCTGGGAAATGACGGAGAAATTTCAGAGTTTAGGGAAAACGGAGCTCGGCTGCGTGGTTATTCCCCTGACCGTGGCTGTTGGGACACCCTGCGCCGCGCTGGTGTACATTTGTACGGCCGTTGACTCACCCCAGATTGTGACGGGAATTAGGTCAAAGTGTGTCCCAAGTGCCGGCAAATTTGGAAATCAAGGTATTTTCCAACCAACTTCAAATTTTGCATGCTCCAAACTGTATATATTCCGCACTTGTCATGCAAAATTGACAGATTTTCGCTGGGAAATGACGGAGAAATTTCAGAGTTTAGGGAAAACGGAGCTCGGCTGCGTGGTTATTCCCCTAACCGTGGCTGTTGGGACACCCTGCGCTGCGCTGGTGTACATTTGTACGGCCGTTGACTCACCCCAGATTGTGACGGGAATTAGGTCAAAGTGTGTCCCAAATGCCGGCAAATTTGGAAATCAAGGAATTTTCCAACCAACTTCAAATTTTGCATGCTCCAAACTGTATATATTCCGCACTTGTCATGCAAAATTGACAGATTTTCGCTGGGTAATGACGGAGAAATTTCAGAGTTTAGGGAAAACGGAGCTCGGCTGCGTGGTTATTCCCCTAACCGTGGCTGTTGGGACACCCTGCGCATGCGCCGCGCTGGTGTACATTTGTACGGCCGTTGACTCACCCCAGATTGTGACGGGAATTAGGTCAAAGTGTGTCCCAAATGCCGGCAAATTTGGAAATCAAGGAATTTTCCAACCAACTTCAAATTTTGCATGCTCCAAACTGTATATATTCCGCACTTGTCATGCAAAATTGACAGATTTTCGCTGGGAAATTACGGAGAAATTTAAGAGTTTAGGGAAAACGGAGCTCGGCTGCGTGGTTATTCCCCTAACCGTGGCTGTTGGGACACCCTGCGCCGCGCTGGTGTACATTTGTACGGCCGTTGACTCACCCCAGATTGTGACGGGAATTAGGTCAAAGTGTGTCCCAAATGCCGGCAAATTTGGAAATCAAGGAATTTTCCAACCAACTTCAAATTGTGCATGCTCCAAACTGTATATATTCCGCTCTTGTCATGCAAAATTGACAGATTTTCGCTGGGAAATGACGGAGAAATTTCAGAGTTTAGGGAAAACGGAGCTCGGCTGCGTGGTTATTCCCCTAACCGTGGCTGTTGGGACACCCTGCGCCGCGCTGGTGTACATTTGTACGGCCGTTGACTCACCCCAGATTGTGACGGGAATTAGGTCAAAGTGTGTCCCAAGTGCCGGCAAATTTGGAAATCAAGGTATTTTCCAACCAACTTCAAATTTTGCATGCTCAAAAATGTATATATTCCGCACTTGTCATGCAAAATTGACAGATTTTCGCTGGGAAATGACGGAGAAATTTCAGAGTTTAGGGAAAACGGAGCTCGGCTGCGTGGTTATTCCCCTAACCGTGGCTGTTGGGACACCCTGCGCATGCGCCGCGCTGATGTACATTTGTACGGCCGTTGACTCACCCCAGATTGTGACGGGAATTATGTCAAAGTGTGTCCCAAATGCCGGCAAATTTGGAAATCAAGGAATTTTCCAACCAACTTCAAATTTTGCATGCTCCAAACTGTATATATTCCGCACTTGTCATGCAAAATTGACAGATTTTCGCTGGGAAATTACGGAGAAATTTAAGAGTTTAGGGAAAACGGAGCTCGGCTGCGTGGTTATTCCCCTAACCGTGGCTGTTGGGACACCCTGCGCCGCGCTGGTGTACATTTGTACGGCCGTTGACTCACCCCAGATTGTGACGGGAATTAGGTCAAAGTGTGTCCCAAATGCCGGCAAATTTGGAAATCAAGGAATTTTCCAACCAACTTCAAATTGTGCATGCTCCAAACTGTATATATTCCGCTCTTGTCATGCAAAATTGACAGATTTTCGCTGGGAAATGACGGAGAAATTTCAGAGTTTAGGGAAAACGGAGCTCGGCTGCGTGGTTATTCCCCTAACCGTGGCTGTTGGGACACCCTGCGCCGCGCTGGTGTACATTTGTACGGCCGTTGACTCACCCCAGATTGTGACGGGAATTAGGTCAAAGTGTGTCCCAAGTGCCGGCAAATTTGGAAATCAAGGTATTTTCCAACCAACTTCAAATTTTGCATGCTCAAAAATGTATATATTCCGCACTTGTCATGCAAAATTGACAGATTTTCGCTGGGAAATGACGGAGAAATTTCAGAGTTTAGGGAAAACGGAGCTCGGCTGCGTGGTTATTCCCCTAACCGTGGCTGTTGGGACACCCTGCGCATGCGCCGCGCTGATGTACATTTGTACGGCCGTTGACTCACCCCAGATTGTGACGGGAATTATGTCAAAGTGTGTCCCAAATGCCGGCAAATTTGGAAATCAAGGAATTTTCCAACCAACTTCAAATTTTGCATGCTCCAAACTGTATATATTCCGCACTTGTCATGCAAAATTGACAGATTTTCGCTGGGAAATGACGGAGAAATTTAAGAGTTTAGGGAAAACGGAGCTCGGCTGCGTGGTTATTCCCCTAACCGTGGCTGTTGGGACACCCTGCGCCGCGCTGGTGTACATTTGTACGGCCGTTGACTCACCCCAGATTGTGACGGGAATTAGGTCAAAGTGTGTCCCAAATGCCGGCAAATTTGGAAATCAAGGAATTTTCCAACCAACTTCAAATTTTGCATGCTCCAAACTGTATATATTCCGCTCTTGTCATGCAAAATTGACAGATTTTCGCTGGGAAATGACGGAGAAATTTCAGAGTTTAGGGAAAACGGAGCTCGGCTGCGTGGTTATTCCCCTAACCGTGGCTGTTGGGACACCCTGCGCCGCGCTGATGTACATTTGTACGGCCGTTGACTCACCCCAGATTGTGACGGGAATTAGGTCAAAGTGTGTCCCAAATGCCGGCAAATTTGGAAATCAAGGAATTTTCCAACCAACTTCAAATTGTGCATGCTCCAAACTGTATATATTCCGCACTTGTCATGCAAAATTGACAGATTTTCGCTGGGAAATGACGGAGAAATTTAAGAGTTTAGGGAAAACGGAGCTCGGCTGCGTGGTTATTCCCCTAACCGTGGCTGTTGGGACACCCTGCGCCGCGCTGGTGTACATTTGTACGGCCGTTGACTCACCCCAGATTGTGACGGGAGTTAGGTCAAAGTGTGTCCCAAATGCCGGCAAATTTGGAAATCAAGGAATTTTCCCATCAACTTCAAATTTTGCATGCTCCAAACTGTATATATTCCGCTCTTGTCATGCAAAATTGACAGATTTTCGCTGGGAAATGACGGAGAAATTTCAGAGTTTAGGGAAAACGGAGCTCGGCTGCGTGGTTATTCCCCTAACCGTGGCTGTTGGGACACCCTGCGCTGCGCTGGTGTACATTTGTACGGCCGTTGACTCACCCCAGATTGTGACGGGAATTAGGTCAAAGTGTGTCCCAAATGCCGGCAAATTTGGAAATCAAGGAATTTTCCAACCAACTTCAAATTTTGCATGCTCCAAACTGTATATATTCCGCACTTGTCATGCAAAATTGACAGATTTTCGCTGGGAAATGACGGAGACATTTAAGAGTTTAGGGAAAACGGAGCTCGGCTGCGTGGTTATTCCCCTAACCGTGGCTGTTGGGACACCCTGCGCCGCGCTGGTGTACATTTGTACGGCCGTTGACTCACCCCAGATTGTGACGGGAATTAGGTCAAAGTGTGTCCCAAATGCCGGCAAATTTGGAAATCAAGGAATTTTCCAACCAACTTCAAATTTTGCATGCTCCAAACTGTATATATTCCGCATTTGTCATGCAAAATTGACAGATTTTCGATGGGAAATGACGGAGAAATTTAAGAGTTTAGGGAAAACGGAGCTCGGCTGCATGGTTATTCCCCTAACCGTGGCTGTTGGGACACCCTGCGCCGCGCTGGTGTACATTTGTACGGCCGTTGACTCACCCCAGATTGTGACGGGAATTAGGTCAAAGTGTGTCCCAAATGCCGGCAAATTTGGAAATCAAGGAATTTTCCAACCAACTTCAAATTGTGCATGCTCCAAACTGTATATATTCCGCACTTGTCATGCAAAATTGACAGATTTTCGCTGGGAAATGACGGAGACATTTAAGAGTTTAGGGAAAACGGAGCTCGGCTGCGTGGTTATTCCCCTAACCGTGGCTGTTGGGACACCCTGCGCCGCGCTGGTGTACATTTGTACGGCCGTTGACTCACCCCAGATTGTGACGGGAATTAGGTCAAAGTGTGTCCCAAATGCCGGCAAATTTGGAAATCAAGGAATTTTCAAACCAACTTCAAATTTTGCATGCTCCAAACTGTATATATTCCGCATTTGTCATGCAAAATTGACAGATTTTCGCTGGGAAATGACGGAGACATTTAAGAGTTTAGGGAAAACGGAGCTCGGCTGCGTGGTTATTCCCCTAACCGTGGCTGTTGGGACACCCTGCGCCGCGCTGGTGTACATTTGTACGGCCGTTGACTCACCCCAGATTGTGACGGGAATTAGGTCAAAGTGTGTCCCAAATGCCGGCAAATTTGGAAATCAAGGAATTTTCCAACCAACTTCAAATTTTGCATGCTCCAAACTGTATATATTCCGCACTTGTCATGCAAAATTGACAGATTTTCGCTGGGAAATGACGGAGAAATTTAAGAGTTTAGGGAAAACGGAGCTCGGCTGCATGGTTATTCCCCTAACCGTGGCTGTTGGGACACCCTGCGCCGCGCTGGTGTACATTTGTACGGCCGTTGACTCACCCCAGATTGTGACGGGAATTAGGTCAAAGTGTGTCCCAAATGCCGGCAAATTTGGAAATCAAGGAATTTTCCAACCAACTTCAAATTGTGCATGCTCCAAACTGTATATATTCCGCACTTGTCATGCAAAATTGACAGATTTTCGCTGGGAAATGACGGAGACATTTAAGAGTTTAGGGAAAACGGAGCTCGGCTGCGTGGTTATTCCCCTAACCGTGGCTGTTGGGACACCCTGCGCCGCGCTGGTGTACATTTGTACGGCCGTTGACTCACCCCAGATTGTGACGGGAATTAGGTCAAAGTGTGTCCCAAATGCCGGCAAATTTGGAAATCAAGGAATTTTCCAACCAACTTCAAATTTTGCATGCTCCAAACTGTATATATTCCGCACTTGTCATGCAAAATTGACAGATTTTCGCTGGGAAATGACGGAGAAATTTAAGAGTTTAGGGAAAACGGAGCTCGGCTGCATGGTTATTCCCCTAACCGTGGCTGTTGGGACACCCTGCGCCGCGCTGGTGTACATTTGTACGGCCGTTGACTCACCCCAGATTGTGACGGGAATTAGGTCAAAGTGTGTCCCAAATGCCGGCAAATTTGGAAATCAAGGAATTTTCCAACCAACTTCAAATTTTGCATGCTCCAAACTGTATATATTCCGATCTTGTCATGCAAAATTGACAGATTTTCGCTGGGAAATGACGGAGAAATTTCAGAGTTTAGGGAAAACGGAGCTCGGCTGCGTGGTTATTCCCCTAACCGTGGCTGTTGGGACACCCTGCGCCGCGCTGGTGTACATTTGTACGGCCGTTGACTCACCCCAGATTGTGACGGGAATTAGGTCAAAGTGTGTCCCAAGTGCCGGCAAATTTGGAAATCAAGGTATTTTCCAACCAACTTCAAATTTTGCATGCTCCAAACTGTATATATTCCGCACTTGTCATGCAAAATTGACAGATTTTCGCTGGGAAATGACGGAGAAATTTCAGAGTTTAGGGAAAACGGAGCTCGGCTGCGTGGTTATTCCCCTAACCGTGGCTGTTGGGACATCCTGCGCATGCGCCGCGCTGATGTACATTTGTACGGCCGTTGACTCACCCCAGATTGTGACGGGAATTAGGTCAAAGTGTGTCCCAAATGCCGGCAAATTTGGAAATCAAGGAATTTTCCAACCAACTTCAAATTTTGCATGCTCCAAACTGTATATATTCCGCACTTGTCATGCAAAATTGACAGATTTTCGCTGGGAAATGACGGAGAAATTTCAGAGTTTAGGGAAAACGGAGCTCGGCTGCGTGGTTATTCCCCCAACCGTGGCTGTTGGGACACCCTGCGCTGCGCTGGTGTACATTTGTACGGCCGTTGACTCACCCCAGATTGTGACGGGAATTAGGTCAAAGTGTGTCCCAAATGCCGGCAAATTTGGAAATCAAGGAATTTTCCAACCAACTTCAAATTTTGCATGCTCCAAACTGTATATATTCCGCACTTGTCATGCAAAATTGACAGATTTTCGCTGGGAAATGACGGAGACATTTAAGAGTTTAGGGAAAACGGAGCTCGGCTGCGTGGTTATTCCCCTAACCGTGGCTGTTGGGACACCCTGCGCCGCGCTGGTGTACATTTGTACGGCCGTTGACTCACCCCAGATTGTGACGGGAATTAGGTCAAAGTGTGTCCCAAGTGCCGGCAAATTTGGAAATCAAGGTATTTTCCAACCAACTTCAAATTTTGCATGCTCCAAACTGTATATATTCCGCACTTGTCATGCAAAATTGACAGATTTTCGCTGGGAAATGACGGAGAAATTTCAGAGTTTAGGGAAAACGGAGCTCGGCTGCGTGGTTATTCCCCTAACCGTGGCTGTTGGGACATCCTGCGCATGCGCCGCGCTGATGTACATTTGTACGGCCGTTGACTCACCCCAGATTGTGACGGGAATTAGGTCAAAGTGTGTCCCAAATGCCGGCAAATTTGGAAATCAAGGAATTTTCCAACCAACTTCAAATTTTGCATGCTCCAAACTGTATATATTCCGCACTTGTCATGCAAAATTGACAGATTTTCGCTGGGAAATGACGGAGAAATTTCAGAGTTTAGGGAAAACGGAGCTCGGCTGCGTGGTTATTCCCCCAACCGTGGCTGTTGGGACACCCTGCGCTGCGCTGGTGTACATTTGTACGGCCGTTGACTCACCCCAGATTGTGACGGGAATTAGGTCAAAGTGTGTCCCAAATGCCGGCAAATTTGGAAATCAAGGAATTTTCCAACCAACTTCAAATTTTGCATGCTCCAAACTGTATATATTCCGCACTTGTCATGCAAAATTGACAGATTTTCGCTGGGAAATGACGGAGACATTTAAGAGTTTAGGGAAAACGGAGCTCGGCTGCGTGGTTATTCCCCTAACCGTGGCTGTTGGGACACCCTGCGCCGCGCTGGTGTACATTTGTACGGCCGTTGACTCACCCCAGATTGTGACGGGAATTAGGTCAAAGTGTGTCCCAAATGCCGGCAAATTTGGAAATCAAGGAATTTTCCAACCAACTTCAAATTTTGCATGCTCCAAACTGTATATATTCCGCACTTGTCATGCAAAATTGACAGATTTTCGCTGGGAAATGACGGAGACATTTAAGAGTTTAGGGAAAACGGAGCTCGGCTGCGTGGTTATTCCCCTAACCGTGGCTGTTGGGACACCCTGCGCCGCGCTGGTGTACATTTGTACGGCCGTTGACTCACCCCAGATTGTGACGGGAATTAGGTCAAAGTGTGTCCCAAATGCCGGCAAATTTGGAAATCAAGGAATTTTCCAACCAACTTCAAATTTTGCATGCTCCAAACTGTATATATTCCGCATTTGTCATGCAAAATTGACAGATTTTCGCTGGGAAATGACGGAGAAATTTAAGAGTTTAGGGAAAACGGAGCTCGGCTGCGTGGTTATTCCCCTAACCGTGGCTGTTGGGACACCCTGCGCATGCGCTGGTGTACATTTCTACGGCCGTTGACTCACCCCAGATTGTGACGGGAATTAGGTCAAAGTGTGTCCCAAATGCCGGCAAATTTGGAAATCAAGGAATTTTCCAACCAACTTCAAATTTTGCATGCTCCAAACTGTATATATTCCGATCTTGTCATGCAAAAT
Organism: Henricia sp. BOLD:AAB3569; assembly: GCA_037783545.1. NCBI lineage: Eukaryota > Metazoa > Echinodermata > Asteroidea > Spinulosida > Echinasteridae > Henricia > Henricia sp. BOLD:AAB3569. Next base: position 64,113 of record JBBELK010000916.1, on the reverse strand, counting down.
TGACAGATTTTCGCTGGGAAATGACGGAGAAATTTCAGAGTTTAGGGAAAACGGAGCTCGGCTGCGTGGTTATTCCCCTAACCGTGGCTGTTGGGACACCCTGCGCCGCGCTGGTGTACATTTGTACGGCCGTTGACTCACCCCAGATTGTGACGGGAATTAGGTCAAAGTGTGTCCCAAGTGCCGGCAAATTTGGAAATCAAGGTATTTTCCAACCAACTTCAAATTTTGCATGCTCCAAACTGTATATATTCCGCACTTGTCATGCAAAATTGACAGATTTTCGCTGGGAAATGACGGAGAAATTTCAGAGTTTAGGGAAAACGGAGCTCGGCTGCGTGGTTATTCCCCTAACCGTGGCTGTTGGGACATCCTGCGCATGCGCCGCGCTGATGTACATTTGTACGGCCGTTGACTCACCCCAGATTGTGACGGGAATTAGGTCAAAGTGTGTCCCAAATGCCGGCAAATTTGGAAATCAAGGAATTTTCCAACCAACTTCAAATTTTGCATGCTCCAAACTGTATATATTCCGCACTTGTCATGCAAAATTGACAGATTTTCGCTGGGAAATGACGGAGAAATTTCAGAGTTTAGGGAAAACGGAGCTCGGCTGCGTGGTTATTCCCCTAACCGTGGCTGTTGGGACACCCTGCGCTGGGCTGGTGTACATTTGTACGGCCGTTGACTCACCCCAGATTGTGACGGGAATTAGGTCAAAGTGTGTCCCAAATGCCGGCAAATTTGGAAATCAAGGAATTTTCCAACCAACTTCAAATTTTGCATGCTCCAAACTGTATATATTCCGCACTTGTCATGCAAAATTGACAGATTTTCGCTGGGAAATGACGGAGACATTTAAGAGTTTAGGGAAAACGGAGCTCGGCTGCGTGGTTATTCCCGTAACCGTGGCTGTTGGGACACCCTGCGCCGCGCTGGTGTACATTTGTACGGCCGTTGACTCACCCCAGATTGTGACGGGAATTAGGTCAAAGTGTGTCCCAAATGCCGGCAAATTTGGAAATCAAGGAATTTTCCAACCAACTTCAAATTTTGCATGCTCCAAACTGTATATATTCCGCACTTGTCATGCAAAATTGACAGATTTTCGCTGGGAAATGACGGAGACATTTAAGAGTTTAGGGAAAACGGAGCTCGGCTGCGTGGTTATTCCCCTAACCGTGGCTGTTGGGACACCCTGCGCCGCGCTGGTGTACATTTGTACGGCCGTTGACTCACCCCAGATTGTGACGGGAATTAGGTCAAAGTGTGTCCCAAATGCCGGCAAATTTGGAAATCAAGGAATTTTCCAACCAACTTCAAATTTTGCATGCTCCAAACTGTATATATTCCGCATTTGTCATGCAAAATTGACAGATTTTCGCTGGGAAATGACGGAGAAATTTAAGAGTTTAGGGAAAACGGAGCTCGGCTGCGTGGTTATTCCCCTAACCGTGGCTGTTGGGACACCCTGCGCCGCGCTGGTGTACATTTGTACGGCCGTTGACTCACCCCAGATTGTGACGGGAATTAGGTCAAAGTGTGTCCCAAATGCCGGCAAATTTGGAAATCAAGGAATTTTCCAACCAACTTCAAATTGTGCATGCTCCAAACTGTATATATTCCGCACTTGTCATGCAAAATTGACAGATTTTCGCTGGGAAATGACGGAGAAATTTAAGAGTTTAGGGAAAACGGAGCTCGGCTGCATGGTTATTCCCCTAACCGTGGCTGTTGGGACACCCTGCGCCGCGCTGGTGTACATTTGTACGGCCGTTGACTCACCCCAGATTGTGACGGGAATTAGGTCAAAGTGTGTCCCAAATGCCGGCAAATTTGGAAATCAAGGAATTTTCCAACCAACTTCAAATTGTGCATGCTCCAAACTGTATATATTCCGCACTTGTCATGCAAAATTGACAGATTTTCGCTGGGAAATGACGGAGACATTTAAGAGTTTAGGGAAAACGGAGCTCGGCTGCGTGGTTATTCCCCTAACCGTGGCTGTTGGGACACCCTGTGCCGCGCTGGTGTACATTTGTACGGCCGTTGACTCACCCCAGATTGTGACGGGAATTAGGTCAAAGTGTGTCCCAAATGCCGGCAAATTTGGAAATCAAGGAATTTTCCAACCAACTTCAAATTTTGCATGCTCCAAACTGTATATATTCCGCACTTGTCATGCAAAATTGACAGATTTTCGCTGGGAAATGACGGAGAAATTTAAGAGTTTAGGGAAAACGGAGCTCGGCTGCATGGTTATTCCCCTAACCGTGGCTGTTGGGACACCCTGCGCCGCGCTGGTGTACATTTGTACGGCCGTTGACTCACCCCAGATTGTGACGGGAATTAGGTCAAAGTGTGTCCCAAATGCCGGCAAATTTGGAAATCAAGGAATTTTCCAACCAACTTCAAATTTTGCATGCTCCAAACTGTATATATTCCGATCTTGTCATGCAAAATTGACAGATTTTCGCTGGGAAATGACGGAGAAATTTCAGAGTTTAGGGAAAACGGAGCTCGGCTGCGTGGTTATTCCCCTAACCGTGGCTGTTGGGACACCCTGCGCCGCGCTGGTGTACATTTGTACGGCCGTTGACTCACCCCAGATTGTGACGGGAATTAGGTCAAAGTGTGTCCCAAGTGCCGGCAAATTTGGAAATCAAGGTATTTTCCAACCAACTTCAAATTTTGCATGCTCCAAACTGTATATATTCCGCACTTGTCATGCAAAATTGACAGATTTTCGCTGGGAAATGACGGAGAAATTTCAGAGTTTAGGGAAAACGGAGCTCGGCTGCGTGGTTATTCCCCTAACCGTGGCTGTTGGGACATCCTGCGCATGCGCCGCGCTGATGTACATTTGTACGGCCGTTGACTCACCCCAGATTGTGACGGGAATTAGGTCAAAGTGTGTCCCAAATGCCGGCAAATTTGGAAATCAAGGAATTTTCCAACCAACTTCAAATTTTGCATGCTCCAAACTGTATATATTCCGCACTTGTCATGCAAAATTGACAGATTTTCGCTGGGAAATGACGGAGAAATTTCAGAGTTTAGGGAAAACGGAGCTCGGCTGCGTGGTTATTCCCCTAACCGTGGCTGTTGGGACACCCTGCGCTGCGCTGGTGTACATTTGTACGGCCGTTGACTCACCCCAGATTGTGACGGGAATTAGGTCAAAGTGTGTCCCAAATGCCGGCAAATTTGGAAATCAAGGAATTTTCCAACCAACTTCAAATTTTGCATGCTCCAAACTGTATATATTCCGCACTTGTCATGCAAAATTGACAGATTTTCGCTGGGAAATGACGGAGAAATTTAAGAGTTTAGGGAAAACGGAGCTCGGCTGCATGGTTATTCCCCTAACCGTGGCTGTTGGGACACCCTGCGCCGCGCTGGTGTACATTTGTACGGCCGTTGACTCACCCCAGATTGTGACGGGAATTAGGTCAAAGTGTGTCCCAAATGCCGGCAAATTTGGAAATCAAGGAATTTTCCAACCAACTTCAAATTTTGCATGCTCCAAACTGTATATATTCCGATCTTGTCATGCAAAATTGACAGATTTTCGCTGGGAAATGACGGAGAAATTTCAGAGTTTAGGGAAAACGGAGCTCGGCTGCGTGGTTATTCCCCTAACCGTGGCTGTTGGGACACCCTGCGCCGCGCTGGTGTACATTTGTACGGCCGTTGACTCACCCCAGATTGTGACGGGAATTAGGTCAAAGTGTGTCCCAAGTGCCGGCAAATTTGGAAATCAAGGTATTTTCCAACCAACTTCAAATTTTGCATGCTCCAAACTGTATATATTCCGCACTTGTCATGCAAAATTGACAGATTTTCGCTGGGAAATGACGGAGAAATTTCAGAGTTTAGGGAAAACGGAGCTCGGCTGCGTGGTTATTCCCCTAACCGTGGCTGTTGGGACATCCTGCGCATGCGCCGCGCTGATGTACATTTGTACGGCCGTTGACTCACCCCAGATTGTGACGGGAATTAGGTCAAAGTGTGTCCCAAATGCCGGCAAATTTGGAAATCAAGGAATTTTCCAACCAACTTCAAATTTTGCATGCTCCAAACTGTATATATTCCGCACTTGTCATGCAAAATTGACAGATTTTCGCTGGGAAATGACGGAGAAATTTCAGAGTTTAGGGAAAACGGAGCTCGGCTGCGTGGTTATTCCCCTAACCGTGGCTGTTGGGACACCCTGCGCTGCGCTGGTGTACATTTGTACGGCCGTTGACTCACCCCAGATTGTGACGGGAATTAGGTCAAAGTGTGTCCCAAATGCCGGCAAATTTGGAAATCAAGGAATTTTCCAACCAACTTCAAATTTTGCATGCTCCAAACTGTATATATTCCGCACTTGTCATGCAAAATTGACAGATTTTCGCTGGGAAATGACGGAGACATTTAAGAGTTTAGGGAAAACGGAGCTCGGCTGCGTGGTTATTCCCCTAACCGTGGCTGTTGGGACACCCTGCGCCGCGCTGGTGTACATTTGTACGGCCGTTGACTCACCCCAGATTGTGACGGGAATTAGGTCAAAGTGTGTCCCAAATGCCGGCAAATTTGGAAATCAAGGAATTTTCCAACCAACTTCAAATTTTGCATGCTCCAAACTGTATATATTCCGCATTTGTCATGCAAAATTGACAGATTTTCGCTGGGAAATGACGGAGAAATTTAAGAGTTTAGGGAAAACGGAGCTCGGCTGCATGGTTATTCCCCTAACCGTGGCTGTTGGGACACCCTGCGCCGCGCTGGTGTACATTTGTACGGCCGTTGACTCACCCCAGATTGTGACGGGAATTAGGTCAAAGTGTGTCCCAAATGCCGGCAAATTTGGTAATCAAGGAATTTTCCAACCAACTTCAAATTGTGCATGCTCCAAACTGTATATATTCCGCACTTGTCATGCAAAATTGACAGATTTTCGCTGGGAAATGACGGAGACATTTAAGAGTTTAGGGAAAACGGAGCTCGGCTGCGTGGTTATTCCCCTAACCGTGGCTGTTGGGACACCCTGCGCCGCGCTGGTGTACATTTGTACGGCCGTTGACTCACCCCAGATTGTGACGGGAATTAGGTCAAAGTGTGTCCCAAATGCCGGCAAATTTGGAAATCAAGGAATTTTCCAACCAACTTCAAATTTTGCATGCTCCAAACTGTATATATTCCGCACTTGTCATGCAAAATTGACAGATTTTCGCTGGGAAATGACGGAGAAATTTAAGAGTTTAGGGAAAACGGAGCTCGGCTGCATGGTTATTCCCCTAACCGTGGCTGTTGGGACACCCTGCGCCGCGCTGGTGTACATTTGTACGGCCGTTGACTCACCCCAGATTGTGACGGGAATTAGGTCAAAGTGTGTCCCAAATGCAGGCAAATTTGGAAATCAAGGAATTTTCCAACCAACTTCAAATTTTGCATGCTCCAAACTGTATATATTCCGCTCTTGTCATGCAAAATTGACAGATTTTCGCTGGGAAATGACGGAGAAATTTAAGAGTTTAGGGAAAACGGAGCTCGGCTGCATGGTTATTCCCCTAACCGTGGCTGTTGGGACACCCTGCGCCGCGCTGGTGTACATTTGTACGGCCGTTGACTCACCCCAGATTGTGACGGGAATTAGGTCAAAGTGTGTCCCAAATGCCGGCAAATTTGGAAATCAAGGAATTTTCCAACCAACTTCAAATTGTGCATGCTCCAAACTGTATATATTCCGCACTTGTCATGCAAAATTGACAGATTTTCGCTGGGAAATGACGGAGACATTTAAGAGTTTAGGGAAAACGGAGCTCGGCTGCGTGGTTATTCCCCTAACCGTGGCTGTTGGGACACCCTGCGCCGCGCTGGTGTACATTTGTACGGCCGTTGACTCACCCCAGATTGTGACGGGAATTAGGTCAAAGTGTGTCCCAAATGCCGGCAAATTTGGAAATCAAGGAATTTTCCAACCAACTTCAAATTTTGCATGCTCCAAACTGTATATATTCGGCACTTGTCATGCAAAATTGACAGATTTTCGCTGGGAAATGACGGAGAAATTTAAGAGTTTAGGGAAAACGGAGCTCGGCTGCATGGTTATTCCCCTAACCGTGGCTGTTGGGACACCCTGCGCCGCGCTGGTGTACATTTGTACGGCCGTTGACTCACCCCAGATTGTGACGGGAATTAGGTCAAAGTGTGTCCCAAATGCCGGCGAATTTGGAAATCCAGGAATTTTCCAACCAACTTCAAATTTTGCATGCTCCAAACTGTATATATTCCGCTCTTGTCATGCAAAATTGACATATTTTCGCTGGGAAATGACGGAGAAATTTCAGAGTTTAGGGAAAACGGAGCTCGGCTGCGTGGTTATTCCCCTAACCGTGGCTGTTGGGACACCCTGCGCCGCGCTGGTGTACATTTGTACGGCCGTTGACTCACCCCAGATTGTGACGGGAATTAGGTCAAAGTGTGTCCCAAGTGCCGGCAAATTTGGAAATCAAGGTATTTTCCAACCAACTTCAAATTTTGCATGCTCCAAACTGTATATATTCCGCACTTGTCATGCAAAATTGACAGATTTTCGCTGGGAAATGACGGAGAAATTTCAGAGTTTAGGGAAAACGGAGCTCGGCTGCGTGGTTATTCCCCTAACCGTGGCTGTTGGGACACCCTGCGCATGCGCCGCGCTGATGTACATTTGTACGGCCGTTGACTCACCCCAGATTGTGACGGGAATTAGGTCAAAGTGTGTCCCAAATGCCGGCAAATTTGGAAATCAAGGAATTTTCCAACCAACTTCAAATTTTGCATGCTCCAAACTGTATATATTCCGCACTTGTCATGCAAAATTGACAGATTTTCGCTGGGAAATGACGGAGAAATTTCAGAGTTTAGGGAAAACGGAGCTCGGCTGCGTGGTTATTCCCCTAACCGTGGCTGTTGGGACACCCTGCGCTGCGCTGGTGTACATTTGTACGGCCGTTGACTCACCCCAGATTGTGACGGGAATTAGGTCAAAGTGTGTCCCAAATGCCGGCAAATTTGGAAATCAAGGAATTTTCCAACCAACTTCAAATTGTGCATGCTCCAAACTGTATATATTCCGCACTTGTCATGCAAAATTGACAGATTTTCGCTGGGAAATGACGGAGACATTTCAGAGTTTAGGGAAAACGGAGCTCGGCTGCGTGGTTATTCCCCTAACCGTGGCTGTTGGGACACCCTGCGCATGCGCCGCGCTGGTGTACATTTGTACGGCCGTTGACTCACCCCAGATTGTGACGGGAATTAGGTCAAAGTGTGTCCCAAATGCCGGCAAATTTGGAAATCAAGGAATTTTCCAACCAACTTCAAATTTTGCATGCTCCAAACTGTATATATTCCGCACTTGTCATGCAAAATTGACAGATTTTCGCTGGGTAATGACGGAGACATTTCAGAGTTTAGGGAAAACGGAGCTCGGCTGCGTGGTTATTCCCCTAACCGTGGCTGTTGGGACACCCTGCGCATGCGCCGCGCTGGTGTACATTTGTACGGCCGTTGACTCACCCCAGATTGTGACGGGAATTAGGTCAAAGTGTGTCCCAAATGCCGGCAAATTTGGAAATCAAGGAATTTTCCAACCAACTTCAAATTTTGCATGCTCCAAACTGTATATATTCCGCACTTGTCATGCAAAATTGACAGATTTTCGCTGGGAAATTACGGAGAAATTTAAGAGTTTAGGGAAAACGGAGCTCGGCTGCGTGGTTATTCCCCTAACCGTGGCTGTTGGGACACCCTGCGCCGCGCTGGTGTACATTTGTACGGCCGTTGACTCACCCCAGATTGTGACGGGAATTAGGTCAAAGTGTGTCCCAAGTGCCGGCAAATTTGGAAATCAAGGAATTTTCCAACCAACTTCAAATTGTGCATGCTCCAAACTGTATATATTCCGCTCTTGTCATGCAAAATTGACAGATTTTCGCTGGGAAATGACGGAGAAATTTCAGAGTTTAGGGAAAACGGAGCTCGGCTGCGTGGTTATTCCCCTAACCGTGGCTGTTGGGACACCCTGCGCCGCGCTGGTGTACATTTGTACGGCCGTTGACTCACCCCAGATTGTGACGGGAATTAGGTCAAAGTGTGTCCCAAGTGCCGGCAAATTTGGAAATCAAGGTATTTTCCAACCAACTTCAAATTTTGAATGCTCCAAACTGTATATATTCCGCACTTGTCATGCAAAATTGACAGATTTTCGCTGGGAAATGACGGAGAAATGTCAGAGTTTAGGGAAAACGGAGCTCGGCTGCGTGGTTATTCCCCTAACCGTGGCTGTTGGGACACCCTGCGCATGCGCCGCGCTGATGTACATTTGTACGGCCGTTGACTCACCCCAGATTGTGACGGGAATTAGGTCAAAGTGTGTCCCAAATGCCGGCAAATTTGGAAATCAAGGAATTTTCCAACCAACTTCAAATTTTGCATGCTCCAAACTGTATATATTCCGCACTTGTCATGCAAAATTGACAGATTTTCGCTGGGAATTGACGGAGAAATTTCAGAGTTTAGGGAAAACGGAGCTCGGCTGCGTGGTTATTCCCCTAACCGTGGCTGTTGGGACACCCTGCGCCGCGCTGGTGTACATTTGTACGGCCGTTGACTCACCCCAGATTGTGACGGGAATTAGGTCAAAGTGTGTCCCAAATGCCGGCAAATTTGGAAATCAAGGAATTTTCCAACCAACTTCAAATTTTGCATGCTCCAAACTGTATATATTCCGCACTTGTCATGCAAAATTGACAGATTTTCGCTGGGAAATGACGGAGAAATTTAAGAGTTTAGGGAAAACGGAGCTCGGCTGCGTGGTTATTCCCCTAACCGTGGCTGTTGGGACACCCTGCGCCGCGCTGGTGTACATTTGTACGGCCGTTGACTCACCCCAGATTGTGACGGGAATTAGGTCAAAGTGTGTCCCAAATGCCGGCAAATTTGGAAATCAAGGAATTTTCCAACCAACTTCAAATTTTGCATGCTCCAAACTGTATATATTCCGCACTTGTCATGCAAAATTGACAGATTTTCGCTGGGAAATGACGGAGAAATTTAAGAGTTTAGGGAAAACGGAGCTCGGCTGCGTGGTTATTCCCCTAACCGTGGCTGTTGGGACACCCTGCGCCGCGCTGGTGTACATTTGTACGGCCGTTGACTCACCCCAGATTGTGACGGGAATTAGGTCAAAGTGTGTCCCAAATGCCGGCAAATTTGGAAATCAAGGAATTTTCCAACCAACTTCAAATTTTGCATGCTCCAAACTGTATATATTCCGCTCTTGTCATGCAAAATTGACAGATTTTCGCTGGGAAATGACGGAGAAATTTCAGAGTTTAGGGAAAACGGAGCTCGGCTGCGTGGTTATTCCCCTAACCGTGGCTGTTGGGACACCCTGCGCCGCGCTGGTGTACATTTGTGCGGCCGTTGACTCACCCCAGATTGTGACGGGAATTAGGTCAAAGTGTGTCCCAAATGCCGGCAAATTTGGAAATCAAGGAATTTTCCAACCAACTTCAAATTTTGCATGCTCCAAACTGTATATATTCCGCTCTTGTCATGCAAAATTGACAGATTTTCGCTGGGAAATGACGGAGAAATTTCAGAGTTTAGGGAAAACGGAGCTCGGCTGCGTGGTTATTCCCCTAACCGTGGCTGTTGGGACACCCTGCGCCGCGCTGGTGTACATTTGTATGGCCGTTGACTCACCCCAGATTGTGACGGGAATTAGGTCAAAGTGTGTCCCAAGTGCCGGCAAATTTGGAAATCAAGGTATTTTCCAACCAACTTCAAATTTTGCATGCTCCAAACTGTATATATTCCGCACTTGTCATGCAAAATTGACAGATTTTCGCTGGGAAATGACGGAGAAATTTCAGAGTTTAGGGAAAACGGAGCTCGGCTGCGTGGTTATTCCCCTAACCGTGGCTGTTGGGACACCCTGCGCATGCGCCGCGCTGATGTACATTTGTACGGCCGTTGACTCACCCCAGATTGTGACGGGAATTAGGTCAAAGTGTGTCCCAAATGCCGGCAAATTTGGAAATCAAGGAATTTTCCAACCAACTTCAAATTTTGCATGCTCCAAACTGTATATATTCCGCACTTGTCATGCAAAATTGACAGATTTTCGCTGGGAATTGACGGAGAAATTTCAGAGTTTAGGGAAAACGGAGCTCGGCTGCGTGGTTATTCCCCTAACCGTGGCTGTTGGGACACCCTGCGCCGCGCTGGTGTACATTTGTACGGCCGTTGACTCACCCCAGATTGTGACGGGAATTAGGTCAAAGTGTGTCCCAAATGCCGGCAAATTTGGAAATCAAGGAATTTTCCAACCAACTTCAAATTTTGCATGCTCCAAACTGTATATATTCCGCACTTGTCATGCAAAATTGACAGATTTTCGCTGGGAAATGACGGAGAAATTTAAGAGTTTAGGGAAAACGGAGCTCGGCTGCGTGGTTATTCCCCTAACCGTGGCTGTTGGGACACCCTGCGCCGCGCTGGTGTACATTTGTACGGCCGTTGACTCACCCCAGATTGTGACGGGAATTAGGTCAAAGTGTGTCCCAAGTGCCGGCAAATTTGGAAATCAAGGTATTTTCCAACCAACTTCAAATTTTGCATGCTCCAAACTGTATATATTCCGCACTTGTCATGCAAAATTGACAGATTTTCGCTGGGAAATGACGGAGAAATTTCAGAGTTTAGGGAAAACGGAGCTCGGCTGCGTGGTTATTCCCCTAACCGTGGCTGTTGGGACACCCTGCGCATGCGCCGCGCTGATGTACATTTGTACGGCCGTTGACTCACCCCAGATTGTGACGGGAATTAGGTCAAAGTGTGTCCCAAATGCCGGCAAATTTGGAAATCAAGGAATTTTCCAACCAACTTCAAATTTTGCATGCTCCAAACTGTATATATTCCGCACTTGTCATGCAAAATTGACAGATTTTCGCTGGGAAATGACGGAGAAATTTAAGAGTTTAGGGAAAACGGAGCTCGGCTGCGTGGTTATTCCCCTAACCGTGGCTGTTGGGACACCCTGCGCCGCGCTGGTGTACATTTGTACGGCCGTTGACTCACCCCAGATTGTGACGGGAATTAGGTCAAAGTGTGTCCCAAATGCCGGCAAATTTGGAAATCAAGGAATTTTCCAACCAACTTCAAATTTTGCATGCTCCAAACTGTATATATTCCGCTCTTGTCATGCAAAATTGACAGATTTTCGCTGGGAAATGACGGAGAAATTTCAGAGTTTAGGGAAAACGGAGCTCGGCTGCGTGGTTATTCCCCTAACCGTGGCTGTTGGGACACCCTGCGCCGCGCTGATGTACATTTGTACGGCCGTTGACTCACCCCAGATTGTGACGGGAATTAGGTCAAAGTGTGTCCCAAATGCCGGCAAATTTGGAAATCAAGGAATGTTACAACCAACTTCAAATTTTGCATGCTCCAAACTGTATATATTCCGCACTTGTCATGCAAAATTGACAGATTTTCGCTGGGAAATGACGGAGAAATTTCAGAGTTTAGGGAAAACGGAGCTCGGCTGCGTGGTTATTCCCCTAACCGTGGCTGTTGGGACACCCTGCGCATGCGCCGCGCTGGTGTACATTTGTACGGCCGTTGACTCACCCCAGATTGTGACGGGAATTAGGTCAAAGTGTGTCCCAAATGCCGGAAAATTTGGAAATCAAGGAATTTTCCAACCAACTTCAAATTTTGCATGCTCCAAACTGTATATATTCCGCACTTGTCATGCAAAATTGACAGATTTTCGCTGGGAAATGACGGAGACATTTCAGAGTTTAGGGAAAACGGAGATCGGCTGCGTGGTTATTCCCCTAACCGTGGCTGTTGGGACACCCTGCGCATGCGCCGCGCTGGTGTACATTTGTACGGCCGTTGACTCACCCCAGATTGTGACGGGAATTAGGTCAAAGTGTGTCCCAAATGCCGGCAAATTTGGAAATCAAGGAATTTTCCAACCAACTTCAAATTTTGCATGCTCCAAACTGTATATATTCCGCACTTGTCATGCAAAATTGACAGATTTTCGCTGGGTAATGACGGAGAAATTTCAGAGTTTAGGGAAAACGGAGCTCGGCTGCGTGGTTATTCCCCTAACCGTGGCTGTTGGGACACCCTGCGCATGCGCCGCGCTGGTGTACATTTGTACGGCCGTTGACTCACCCCAGATTGTGACGGGAATTAGGTCAAAGTGTGTCCCAAATGCCGGCAAATTTGGAAATCAAGGAATTTTCCAACCAACTTCAAATTTTGCATGCTCCAAACTGTATATATTCCGCACTTGTCATGCAAAATTGACAGATTTTCGCTGGGAAATGACGGAGAAATTTAAGAGTTTAGGGAAAACGGAGCTCGGCTGCGTGGTTATTCCCCTAACCGCGGCTGTTGGGACACCCTGCGCCGCGCTGGTGTACATTTGTACGGCCGTTGACTCACCCCAGATTGTGACGGGAATTAGGTCAAAGTGTGTCCCAAATGCCGGCAAATTTGGAAATCAAGGAATTTTCCAACCAACTTCAAATTTTGCATGCTCCAAACTGTATATATTCCGCACTTGTCATGCAAAATTGACAGATTTTCGCTGGGAAATGACGGAGAAATTTAAGAGTTTAGGGAAAACGGAGCTCGGCTGCGTGGTTATTCCCCTAACCGTGGCTGTTGGGACACCCTGCGCCGCGCTGGTGTACATTTGTACGGCCGTTGACTCACCCCAGATTGTGACGGGAATTAGGTCAAAGTGTGTCCCAAATGCCGGCAAATTTGGAAATCAAGGAATTTTCCAACCAACTTCAAATTTTGCATGCTCCAAACTGTATATATTCCGCTCTTGTCATGCAAAATTGACAGATTTTCGCTGGGAAATGACGGAGAAATTTCAGAGTTTAGGGAAAACGGAGCTCGGCTGCGTGGTTATTCCCCTAAACGTGGCTGTTGGGACACCCTGCGCCGCGCTGGTGTACATTTGTACGGCCGTTGACTCACCCCAGATTGTGACGGGAATTAGGTCAAAGTGTGTCCCAAATGCCGGCAAATTTGGAAATCAAGGAATTTTCCAACCAACTTCAAATTTTGCATGCTCCAAACTGTATATATTCCGCACTTGTCATGCAAAATTGACAGATTTTCGCTGGGAAATGACGGAGAAATTTAAGAGTTTAGGGAAAACGGAGCTCGGCTGCGTGGTTATTCCCCTAACCGTGGCTGTTGGGACACCCTGCGCCGCGCTGGTGTACATTTGTACGGCCGTTGACTCACCCCAGATTGTGACGGGAATTAGGTCAAAGTGTGTCCCAAATGCCGGCAAATTTGGAAATCAAGGAATTTTCCAACCAACTTCAAATTTTGCATGCTCCAAACTGTATATATTCCGCACTTGTCATGCACAATTGACAGATTTTCGCTGGGAAATGACGGAGAAATTTAAGAGTTTAGGGAAAACGGAGCTCGGCTGCGTGGTTATTCCCCTAACCGTGGCTGTTGGGACACCCTGCGCCGCGCTGGTGTACATTTGTACGGCCGTTGACTCACCCCAGATTGTGACGGGAATTAGGTCAAAGTGTGTCCCAAGTGCCGGCAAATTTGGAAATCAAGGTATTTTCCAACCAACTTCAAATTTTGCATGCTCCAAACTGTATATATTCCGCACTTGTCATGCAAAATTGACAGATTTTCGCTGGGAAATGACGGAGAAATTTCAGAGTTTAGGGAAAACGGAGCTCGGCTGCGTGGTTATTCCCCTAACCGTGGCTGTTGGGACACCCTGCGCATGCGCCGCGCTGGTGTACATTTGTACGGCCGTTGACTCACCCCAGATTGTGACGGGAATTAGGTCAAAGTGTGTCCCAAATGCCGGCAAATTTGGAAATCAAGGAATTTTCCAACCAACTTCAAATTTTGCATGCTCCAAACTGTATATATTCCGCACTTGTCATGCAAAATTGACAGATTTTCGCTGGGTAATGACGGAGAAATTTCAGAGTTTAGGGAAAACGGAGCTCGGCTGCGTGGTTATTCCCCTAACCGTGGCTGTTGGGACACCCTGCGCATGCGCCGCGCTGGTGTACATTTGTACGGCCGTTGACTCACCCCAGATTGTGACGGGAATTAGGTCAAAGTGTGTCCCAAATGCCGGCAAATTTGGAAATCAAGGAATTTTCCAACCAACTTCAAATTTTGCATGCTCCAAACTGTATATATTCCGCACTTGTCATGCAAAATTGACAGATTTTCGCTGGGAAATGACGGAGAAATTTAAGAGTTTAGGGAAAACGGAGCTCGGCTGCGTGGTTATTCCCCTAACCGCGGCTGTTGGGACACCCTGCGCCGCGCTGGTGTACATTTGTACGGCCGTTGACTCACCCCAGATTGTGACGGGAATTAGGTCAAAGTGTGTCCCAAATGCCGGCAAATTTGGAAATCAAGGAATTTTCCAACCAACTTCAAATTTTGCATGCTCCAAACTGTATATATTCCGCACTTGTCATGCAAAATTGACAGATTTTCGCTGGGAAATGACGGAGAAATTTCAGAGTTTAGGGAAAACGGAGCTCGGCTGCGTGGTTATTCCCCTAACCGTGGCTGTTGGGACACCCTGCGCATGCGCCGCGCTGGTGTACATTTGTACGGCCGTTGACTCACCCCAGATTGTGACGGGAATTAGGTCAAAGTGTGTCCCAAATGCCGGCAAATTTGGAAATCAAGGAATTTTCCAACCAACTTCAAATTTTGCATGCTCCAAACTGTATATATTCCGCACTTGTCATGCAAAATTGACAGATTTTCGCTGGGAAATGACGGAGAAATTTCAGAGTTTAGGGAAAACGGAGCTCGGCTGCGTGGTTATTCCCCTAACCGTGGCTGTTGGGACACCCTGCGCATGCGCCGCGCTGGTGTACATTTGTACGGCCGTTGACTCACCCCAGATTGTGACGGGAATTAGGTCAAAGTGTGTCCCAAATGCCGGCAAATTTGGAAATCAAGGAATTTTCCAACCAACTTCAAATTTTGCATGCTTCAAACTGTATATATTCCGCACTTGTCATGCAAAATTGACAGATTTTCGCTGGGAAATGACGGAGAAATTTCAGAGTTTAGGGAAAACGGAGCTCGGCTGCGTGGTTATTCCCCTAACCGTGGCTGTTGGGACACCCTGCGCCGCGCTGGTGTACATTTGTACGGCCGTTGACTCACCCCAGATTGTGACGGGAATTAGGTCAAAGTGTGTCCCAAATGCCGGCAAATTTGGAAATCAAGGAATTTTCCAACCAACTTCAAATTTTGCATGCTCCAAACTGTATATATTCCGCACTTGTCATGCAAAATTGACAGATTTTCGCTGGGAAATGACGGAGAAATTTCAGAGTTTAGGGAAAACGGAGCTCGGCTGCGTGGTTATTCCCCTAACCGTGGCTGTTGGGACACCCTGCGCATGCGCCGCGCTGGTGTACATTTGTACGGCCGTTGACTCGCCCCAGATTGTGACGGGAATTAGGTCAAAGTGTGTCCCAAATGCCGGCAAATTTGGAAATCAAGGAATTTTCCAACCAACTTCAAATTTTGCATGCTCCAAACTGTATATATTCCGCACTTGTCATGCAAAATTGACAGATTTTCGCTGGGAAATGACGGAGAAATTTCAGAGTTTAGGGAAAACGGAGCTCGGCTGCGTGGTTATTCCCCTAACCGTGGCTGTTGGGACACCCTGCGCCGCGCTGGTGTACATTTGTACGGCCGTTGACTCACCCCAGATTGTGGCTGGAATTAGGTCAAAGTGTGTCCCAAATGCCGGAAAATTTGGAAATCAAGGAATTTTCCAACCAACTTCAAATTTTGCATGCTCCAAACTGTATATATTACGCACTTGTCATGCAAAATTGACAGATTTTCGCTGGAAATGACGGAGAAATTTCAGAGTTTAGGGAAAACGGAGCTCGGCTGCGTGGTTTTTCCCCTAACCGTGGCTGTTGGGACACCCTGCGCCGCGCTGGTGTACATTTGTACGGCCGTTGACTCATCCCAGATTGTGGCTGGAATTAGGTCAAAGTGTGTCCCAAATGCCGGAAAATTTGGAAATCAAGGAATTTTCCAACCAACTTCAAATTTTGCATGCTCCAAACTGTATATATTACGCACTTGTCATGCAAAATTGACAGATTTTCGCTGGAAATGACGGAGAAATTTCAGAGTTTAGGGAAAACGGAGCTCGGCTGCGTGGTTATTCCCCTAACCGTGGCTGTTGGAACACCCTGCGCCGCGCTGGTGTACATTTGTACGGCCGTTGACTCATCCCAGATTGTGACGGGAATTAGGTCAAAGTGTGTCCCAAATGCCGGCAAATTTGGAAATCAAGGAATTTTCCAACCAACTTCAAATTTTGCATGCTCCAAACTGTATATATTCCGCACTTGTCATGCAAAATTGACAGATTTTCGCTGGAAATGACGGAGAAATTTCAGAGTTTAGGGAAAACGGAGCTCGGCTGCGTGGTTATTCCCCTAACCGTGGCTGTTGGGACACCCTGCGCCGCGCTGGTGTACATTTGTACGGCCGTTGACTCATCCCAGATTGTGACGGGAATTAGGTCAAAGTGTGTCCCAAATGCCGGCAAATTTGGAAATCAAGGAATTTTCCAACCAACTTCAAATTGTGCATGCTCCAAACTGTATATATTCCGCACTTGTCATGCAAAATTGACAGATTTTCGCAGGGAAATGACGGAGACATTTCAGAGTTTAGGGAAAACGGAGCTCGGCTGCGTGGTTATTCCCCTAACCGTGGCTGTTGGGACACCCTGCGCATGCGCCGCGCTGGTGTACATTTGAACGGCCGTTGACTCACCCCAGATTGTGACGGGAATTAGGTCAAAGTGTGTCCCAAATGCCGGCAAATTTGGAAATCAAGGAATTTTCCAACCAACTTCAAATTTTGCATGCTCCAAACTGTATATATTCCTCACTTGTCATGCAAAATTGACAGATTTTCGCTGGGAAATGACGGAGAAATTTCAGAGTTTAGGGAAGACGGAGCTCGGCTGCGTGGTTATTCCCCTAACCGTGGCTGTTGGGACACCCTGCGCATGCGCCGCGCTGGTGTACATTTGTACGGCCGTTGACTCACCCCAGATTGTGACGGGAATTAGGTCAAAGTGTGTCCCAAATGCCGGCACATTTTGAAATCAAGGAATTGTCCAACCAACTTCAAATTTTGCATGCTCCAAACTGTATATATTCCGCACTTGTCATGCAAAATTGACAGATTTTCGCTGGGAAATGACGGAGAAATTTCAGAGTTTAGAGAAAACGGAGCTCGGCTGCGTGGTTATTCCCCTAACCGTGGCTGTTGGGACACCCTGCGCATGCGCTGGTGTACATTTCTACGGCCGTTGACTCACCCCAGATTGTGACGGGAATTAGGTCAAAGTGTGTCCCAAATGCCGGCAAATTTGGAAATCAAGGAATTTTCCAACCAACTTCAAATTGTGCATGCTCAAAACTGTATATATTCCGCACTTGTCATGCAAAATTGACAGATTTTCGCTGGGAAATGACGGATAAATTTCAGAGTTTAGGGAAAACGGAGCTCGGCTGCGTGGTTATTCCCCTAACCGTGACTGTTGGGACACCCTGCGCCGCGCTGGTGTACATTTCTACGGCCGTTGACTCACCCCAGATTGTGACGGGAATTAGGTCAAAGTGTGTCCCAAATGCCGGCAAATTTGGAAATCAAGGAATTTTCCAACCAACTTCAAATTTTGCATGCTCCAAACTGTATATATTCCGCACTTGTCATGCAAAATTGACAGATTTTCGCTAGGAAATGACGGAGAAATTTCAGAGTTTAGGGAAAACGGAGCTCGGCTGCGTGGTTATTCCCCTAACCGTGGCTGTTGGGACACCCTGCGCCGCGCTGGTGTACATTTGTACGGCCGTTGACTCACCCCAGATTGTGACGGGAATTAGGTCAAAGTGTGTCCCAAATGCCGGCAAATTTGGAAATCAAGGAATTTTCCAACCAACTTCAAATTTTGCATGCTCCAAACTGTATATATTCCGCACTTGTCATGCAAAATTGACAGATTTTCGCTGGGAAATGACGGAGAAATTTCAGAGTTTAGGGAAAACAGAGCTCGGCTGCGTGGTTATTCCCCTAACCGTGGCTGTTGGGACACCCTGCGCCGCGCTGGTGTACATTTGTACGGCCGTTGACTCACCCCAGATTGTGACGGGAATTAGGTCAAAGTGTGTCCCAAATGCCGGCAAATTTGGAAATCAAGGAATTTTCCAACCAACTTCAAATTTTGCATGCTCCAAACTGTATATATTCCTCACTTGTCATGCAAAATTGACAGATTTTCGCTGGGAAATGACGGAGAAATTTCAGAGTTTAGGGAAGACGGAGCTCGGCTGCGTGGTTATTCCCCTAACCGTGGCTGTTGGGACACCCTGCGCATGCGCCGCGCTGGTGTACATTTGTACGGCCGTTGACTCACCCCAGATTGTGACGGGAATTAGGTCAAAGTGTGTCCCAAATGCCGGCACATTTGGAAATCAAGGAATTGTCCAACCAACTTCAAATTTTGCATGCTCCAAACTGTATATATTCCGCACTTGTCATGCAAAATTGACAGATTTTCGCTGGGAAATGACGGAGAAATTTCAGAGTTTAGAGAAAACGGAGCTCGGCTGCGTGGTTATTCCCCTAACCGTGGCTGTTGGGACACCCTGCGCATGCGCTGGTGTACATTTCTACGGCCGTTGACTCACCCCAGATTGTGACGGGAATTAGGTCAAAGTGTGTCCCAAATGCCGGCAAATTTGGAAATCAAGGAATTTTCCAACCAACTTCAAATTTTGCATGCTCCAAACTGTATATATTCCGCACTTGTCATGCAAAATTGACAGATTTTCGCTGGGAAATGACGGAGAAATTTCAGAGTTTAGGGAAAACGGAGCTCGGCTGCGTGGTTATTCCCCTAACCGTGGCTGTTGGGACACCCTGCGCCGCGCTGGTGTACATTTGTACGGCCGTTGACTCACCCCAGATTGTGACGGGAATTAGGTCAAAGTGTGTCCCAAATGCCGGCAAATTTGGAAATCAAGGAATTTTCCAACCAACTTCAAATTTTGCATGCTCCAAACTGTATATATTCCTCACTTGTCATGCAAAATTGACAGATTTTCGCTGGGAAATGACGGAGAAATTTCAGAGTTTAGGGAAGACGGAGCTCGGCTGCGTGGTTATTCCCCTAACCGTGGCTGTTGGGACACCCTGCGCATGCGCCGCGCTGGTGTACATTTGTACGGCCGTTGACTCACCCCAGATTGTGACGGGAATTAGGTCAAAGTGTGTCCCAAATGCCGGCACATTTGGAAATCAAGGAATTGTCCAACCAACTTCAAATTTTGCATGCTCCAAACTGTATATATTCCGCACTTGTCATGCAAAATTGACAGATTTTCGCTGGGAAATGACGGAGAAATTTCAGAGTTTAGAGAAAACGGAGCTCGGCTGCGTGGTTATTCCCCTAACCGTGGCTGTTGGGACACCCTGTGCATGCGCTGGTGTACATTTCTACGGCCGTTGACTCACCCCAGATTGTGACGGGAATTAGGTCAAAGTGTGTCCCAAATGCCGGCAAATTTGGAAATCAAGGAATTTTCCAACCAACTTCAAATTGTGCATGCTCAAAACTGTATATATTCCGCACTTGTCATGCAAAATTGACAGATTTTCGCTGGGAAATGACGGATAAATTTCAGAGTTTAGGGAAAACGGAGCTCGGCTGCGTGGTTATTCCCCTAACCGTGGCTGTTGGGACACCCTGCGCCGCGCTGGTGTACATTTCTACGGCCGTTGACTCACCCCAGATTGTGACGGGAATTAGGTCAAAGTGTGTCCCAAATGCCGGCAAATTTGGAAATCAAGGAATTTTCCAACCAACTTCAAATTTTGCATGCTCCAAACTGTATATATTCCGCACTTGTCATGCAAAATTGACAGATTTTCGCTGGGAAATGACGGAGAAATTTCAGAGTTTAGGGAAAACGGAGCTCGGCTGCGTGGTTATTCCCCTAACCGTGGCTGTTGGGACACCCTGCGCCGCGCTGGTGTACATTTGTACGGCCGTTGACTCACCCCAGATTGTGACGGGAATTAGGTCAAAGTGTGTCCCAAATGCCGGCAAATTTGGAAATCAAGGAATTTTCCAACCAACTTCAAATTTTGCATGCTCCAAACTGTATATATTCCGCACTTGTCATGCAAAATTGACAGATTTTCGCTGGGAAATGACGGAGAAATTTCAGAGTTTAGGGAAAACAGAGCTCGGCTGCGTGGTTATTCCCCTAACCGTGGCTGTTGAGACACCCTGCGCCGCGCTGGTGTACATTTGTACGGCCGTTGACTCACCCCAGATTGTGACGGGAATTAGGTCAAAGTGTGTCCCAAATGCCGGCAAATTTGGAAATCAAGGAATTTTCCAACCAACTTCAAATTTTGCATGCTCCAAACTGTATATATTCCTCACTTGTCATGCAAAATTGACAGATTTTCGCTGGGAAATGACGGAGAAATTTCAGAGTTTAGGGAAGACGGAGCTCGGCTGCGTGGTTATTCCCCTAACCGTGGCTGTTGGGACACCCTGCGCATGCGCCGCGCTGGTGTACATTTGTACGGCCGTTGACTCACCCCAGATTGTGACGGGAATTAGGTCAAAGTGTGTCCCAAATGCCGGCACATTTGGAAATCAAGGAATTGTCCAACCAACTTCAAATTTTGCATGCTCCAAACTGTATATATTCCGCACTTGTCATGCAAAATTGACAGATTTTCGCTGGGAAATGACGGAGAAATTTCGGAGTTTAGGGAAAACGGAGCTCGGCTGCGTGGTTATTCCCCTAACCGTGGCTGTTGGGACACCCTGCGCATGCGCTGGTGTACATTTCTACGGCCGTTGACTCACCCCAGATTGTGACGGGAATTAGGTCAAAGTGTGTCCCAAATGCCGGCAAATTTGGAAATCAAGGAATTTTCCAACCAACTTCAAATTTTGCATGCTCCAAACTGTATATATTCCGCACTTGTCATGCAAAATTGACAGATTTTCGCTGGGAAATGACGGAGAAATTTCAGAGTTTAGGGAAAACGGAGCTCGGCTGCGTGGTTATTCCCCTAACCGTGGCTGTTGGGACACCCTGCGCCGCGCTGGTGTACATTTCTACGGCCGTTGACTCACCCCAGATTGTGACGGGAATTAGGTCAAAGTGTGTCCCAAATGCCGGCAAATTTGGAAATCAAGGAATTTTCCAACCAACTTCAAATTTTGCATGCTCCAAACTGTATATATTCCGCACTTGTCATGCAAAATTGACAGATTTTCGCTGGGAAATGACGGAGACATTTCAGAGTTTAGGGAAAACGGAGCTCGGCTGCGTGGTTATTCCCCTAACCGTGGCTGTTGGGACACCCTGCGCCGCGCTGGTGTACATTTGTACGGCCGTTGACTCACCCCAGATTGTGACGGGAATTAGGTCAAAGTGTGTCCCAAATGCCGGCAAATTTGGAAATCAAGGAATTTTCCAACCAACTTCAAATTTTGCATGCTCCAAACTGTATATATTCCGCACTTGTCATGCAAAATTGACAGATTTTCGCTGGGAAATGACGGAGAAATTTCAGAGTTTAGGGAAAACAGAGCTCGGCTGCGTGGTTATTCCCCTAACCGTGGCTGTTGGGACACCCTGCGCCGCGCTGGTGTACATTTGTACGGCCGTTGACTCACCCCAGATTGTGACGGGAATTAGGTCAAAGTGTGTCCCAAATGCCGGCAAATTTGGAAATCAAGGAATTTTCCAACCAACTTCAAATTTTGCATGCTCCAAACTGTATATATTCCTCACTTGTCATGCAAAATTGACAGATTTTCGCTGGGAAATGACGGAGAAATTTCAGAGTTTAGGGAAGACGGAGCTCGGCTGCGTGGTTATTCCCCTAACCGTGGCTGTTGGGACACCCTGCGCATGCGCCGCGCTGGTGTACATTTGTACGGCCGTTGACTCACCCCAGATTGTGACGGGAATTAGGTCAAAGTGTGTCCCAAATGCCGGCACATTTGGAAATCAAGGAATTGTCCAACCAACTTCAAATTTTGCATGCTCCAAACTGTATATATTCCGCACTTGTCATGCAAAATTGACAGATTTTCGCTGGGAAATGACGGAGAAATTTCGGAGTTTAGGGAAAACGGAGCTCGGCTGCGTGGTTATTCCCCTAACCGTGGCTGTTGGGACACCCTGCGCATGCGCTGGTGTACATTTCTACGGCCGTTGACTCACCCCAGATTGTGACGGGAATTAGGTCAAAGTGTGTCCCAAATGCCGGCAAATTTGGAAATCAAGGAATTTTCCAACCAACTTCAAATTTTGCATGCTCCAAACTGTATATATTCCGCACTTGTCATGCAAAATTGACAGATTTTCGCTGGGAAATGACGGAGAAATTTCAGAGTTTAGGGAAAACGGAGCTCGGCTGCGTGGTTATTCCCCTAACCGTGGCTGTTGGGACACCCTGCGCCGCGCTGGTGTACATTTCTACGGCCGTTGACTCACCCCAGATTGTGACGGGAATTAGGTCAAAGTGTGTCCCAAATGCCGGCAAATTTGGAAATCAAGGAATTTTCCAACCAACTTCAAATTTTGCATGCTCCAAACTGTATATATTCCGCACTTGTCATGCAAAATTGACAGATTTTCGCTGGGAAATGACGGAGACATTTCAGAGTTTAGGGAAAACGGAGCTCGGCTGCGTGGTTATTCCCCTAACCGTGGCTGTTGGGACACCCTGCGCCGCGCTGGTGTACATTTCTACGGCCGTTGACTCACCCCAGATTGTGACGGGAATTAGGTCAAAGTGTGTCCCAAATGCCGGCAAATTTGGAAATCAAGGAATTTTCCAACCAACTTCAAATTTTGCATGCTCCAAACTCACGGCTGTTTCGCGCACGCTGCCTGTGTACAATAAAGTTTTCCGCTCGACAATAGCGCCCTCAATAGTCCAATAAAACCGTGAGCCAATATGGCGGCGCCCAGTAGCCCTTAGCAACAACAAAAATGTTGTTAAAACACCCCAAAAACAAGACATTTTATTAAAATCACTACAAATTATTACAAATTGGACGAAATGCTAATAAATGGGATGACTTATTGGCATGCGTAATGCGTAATGGAAGATTTCCACGTACTTTTTACTTTGCTAAAATTGTCCGCGTCGCGGTTAAGCTTAGTCTATAAAGAGACGTAAAAAATAAAGAAAAGCTAAGAATGTATCTTTTAGAACCTGTCTATGTAGTTTGAGAAATGCACTATCAATCCGAGTTAAAGGCATTTGCAGGACATTTTATTTGGGTCGGTTTTGGGTATCGTTAAATGTTAGCAAAAACACGCCACAGAAGTTCGATAACGCTTCGTGCGTGCATCAGCAAGCGCGATGCCGCGTCGTTGGTGTACATGCCTCGCGTAAGCTCTGCGCGCTGTTGGTGGGTACCTGTGAAGGAATCCCCTGTGAATACGGACAGCCGTATCCGAATTCATTTAACACCCAAGTATATGTAACATAATCTATCCGTCTACTATAGACTCGTGTGTAATTTCAATCCACAGCCAATGCATTTGAATACGGCAAGATACCGGCTAAATAGCGTTCGCGTATATGATATGCATGCGCGGTGGTCAACTCGACCGTTTGCGAACTCGACCGTTTGCCAACTCGACTCTGACCAACCTGAAACAGTCGAGTTGAGTTGGCAAACGGTGGTTGGATTGCACAAAAAAACATTATCTTTTGGAAGTTGAGCATGGATATGCTACTAAACAACTGATTTTAGGGGGCGGGGTAGGTTAACTGGAAACAGAAAATTTCGCTAAATTATTTCCAAACGCAATTTGGAAATTGAGGAATTTTAAAAATAAAATGACAAAATTCAAACAAAATAGGCCTACATGTTTGATTATGCGGTATTAACCTGCAACTTCATGAGTACCAAAAATATGAAAGTCACTTTTTTTTTTTTATTTGGGGCCGGGAAGGCGGGTGGGGGGCATAGCAAAAGGAACTCACGTGGAATATGTTTGTTTACAATCATTTGTTTATTTTAAAAACATGTAACAAATTCACGAAACAACATGGAATTGAAACTTAAAGGCACATAGTACAGGTTCGTCAGCAATGCGCGCGCGTCCAATTCATGCCACGAAATCGCAGCTCCATGCCTTTGCTATGGAGCTGCGTATTTCCAGGCCTGAATTTGGCGTGCGCACATTGCTGACGAGCCTGTGCAAGGCTCGTCAATGCGCGCGAGGCCAAATTCGTGCCACGAAATACGCAGCTCCATGCCTTTGCTACGCCTCACGCGCGCATTGATGAGCCTCTGTCTTTAATACCTGGTACTCACTTCTCCTCAGCACTATCCACACCAAGATACATGCATTAAGATATATGCTTGACAAATTTAAATCATCCTTATCCACACGTTTAACAGTCACGCAGCGAGGTTTGCTAAAATACAGGAATGAACCCTTTTGGGGTTTTTCCGCACACAGTGGAATTAGCATGATTGGTACAGTTGGCAGACATTTGATTCTATACTTTCACTAGATCGCGTTTTACAATAAGCGTAGAATTGGAAACCGGTCCGATACATGTTAAAGGTCCGCTGTACCAATAATACTACATGTAATTCCATTGTGTGCGGAAAAACCCTAAAAGGCAGTATTGTTCACATTAGGCAACCACTAACGAATAATTATAAGTGGCATGCGTTCACATTGGAAATCTCTTCGTCCAATCGTCAACAAATCAATTTCCCTATTTTAAATTGCACTGCGGGTCATACTCAAGCAAAGTAACTAAATGTACATGTCGCTACTACATGTTGTACCGCACATTAAGTCAATGCTCTTAGCTGACTTGACAGTTAATGAAGCCTAGTTTCCATATATATGTAATCGTAACATGTGCAAGCAGACTACATCATTTGTTACATGTAGATGCAAACGGCCGCTGCAAAGCAAACACTGACGGAAACAATCGGCGAAGTTAAACTTGGTTAATTTTTTGCCGACTGTCTGCGGCACTGTTTGCGTTAGTATTTGCATTGCAGTATGCAAGGCTGATTCATGTATATGTAGTAAGTTACCCATATTCACCACTTGCACGGAATCGCCATATTGGGAAAAACAAGTATGCTTTCCTTACATGAACAATGACTCCCCGCGTTGTTACCATGTTGGTTGTTGTGACGTTGACTTTTGTCCATTGTAAAATATGACGTATGCCAGAAAGCCTCGTTTTGAACATGACCGTGCAATTGGTGAATTGAGGCGTCGGCCAAGTCCAGCTGCTAAAATGTGCCTTATCTGAATCTTTGCTTTCTGCTCAACGACTTGAGTCAGACATGGACACCGAGAATTCAGCAATTGCTTGTCCAACAAATAATAGGCTCCAGTCTTATCCAAGCAGGGCTATAGTTTCTGTTAACATTCTAGAATTCATCCAGTCTAGAATTCATCCAGTCTTGGGCAATCTAGATGTTTCTGTCAAATAGGGAAAAAAATACAACAACTTGTTAATGGTCATGCAGTACACCGATAAACCATAAACATAATGACGTCACAGACTGTTTACAGCAAATCTTAGAGGTCTCAGTGTACCAAACACCATATAAGGCCATAGAAAATTGCGTAAACAAATTGTATTTCTGCAGCTGATTTCACGAAAAGTGCATACATGTAGCTGGCACAACTTTTGAAAATGGCGAAGGCTACACAGCTAGCGTGTAATTACCATAGTTGCACAACTTACGAAATAACAAGTTTGCGCAAGAGGGCTTAAATACAATGCGTAAGGTTTCATTAAAACGGCTGCAAGTCTGTAGACGGATGCCGTTTGAGAAAAAAACAAAGTCCACTTACTGCATGGGTGTAGTTATCTGAATTGTATTCCACAAGGTCAGTCTGGCGGGTCCATTGTGTAAGAGCTCACCTGAAAAAAGTTTGAAAGCAAAACATTGTCATGCATCAATACACCCAGCCAGAGCAAGTTTTATCTTGAGCCGACATTGAGTCTTTACAAAATCCTGAGGCATTGTCCACATAATCAGAGATATTAGTCTCGCCATGGATCGGAGTAGAGAAAAAACATTGTTTTCTTTTTTTATGAATTGTTTTGATTCCCGTCAATTATATTGTTGCCGTTTGATTTCTACATGTAAGTTTATGACTGCCACGAGGACCTCAATATGGTGGAACATCTACAGTATCGAAGACCAAATGCACAACACGCAGTATTTTTAATGTTGTGCTACTCGATTCATATTTTGTACGTTAACCCACAAACCAAAAAAGGGATTTTTTCATATACATTGAACACGGATTTGGGTAAATTTATATATTGGAATCGATAGCTTATTCAATTCTAAGATATACTTCCCACTGACACTTCCGTCGCAAATGTTGCATTTCTGAGATAAATAAATGATAAAATTACTGCATGTTAAAGTAATGCACAAAATGACGCGGCGAGCGGTCTGTGCGTAAGCGCGACAACAGAGGGCGCGCGCGCGCGTGAATGGTTATCTTGTGCACTAACTGAAGGCAATTTTTGAAGAAGAAAACGTGATTTTTCTACCGAAAAGCAACATTTGCGACAAAAGTGCAAGTGGGAAGTATATCTTAAAATTACATAATATGTGTTGATTCCAGGAGGTAATTTCCTTAAAATCTTTGTTCAATGTATACGAAAAAAAATACCACAGTATCATCACTATCACAAATCACTAATTTATCACAATTTATGAAGTGACAAAATTTGAAGTGTTTTCTCTGGAAAACTAAAGTTTTATTTTGTCCACTTTTAAATTGATATTTTTCATTCAAATCAGCATTTAATGCTTGAAATCATTTTAAAGAAAAATATATATTAAACAACTTATTAATTCTGACTATTTTATGAATTTAGACATATTTGGCGAGTTGGTACAACTTGTCGATCGAGTTGGTACAACTTGTCGATCGAGTTGGTACAACTTGTCGGTCGAGTTGGTACAACTTGTCGGTCGAGTTGTCCTACGCCATCACGTAACCATATCGCCCACATTACCGTCTCTTTCATAGGGGGCGAAAGTGCAAGTTACAAATCGCACGGACACGCCTGAATCACACTAAATTTTCTTCAATAAAAAAAATGTCCTGCACTAACCTGTCAGTTTACCTTGTGAATCTGATCTTGAAGCATCGATAATCTGCCCTGTCTGTTTTCGGTTAGCCTCTGCTGAATTATAAAATGCAATTCTTTCTTGCTATTTTTCTGTGTAAACACACGGGAGAGAAAGTAATGACGTCACGCACGTGCAAATACAGCCTAACTCGATTTCGACGACAGAGGGCGCCCTCTTTTACGAACGAGACAGCCGTGAACTGTATATATTCCGCACTTGTCATGCAAAATTGACAGATTTTCGCTGGGAAATGACGGAGAAATTTCAGAGTTTAGGGAAAACGGAGCTCGGCTGCGTGGTTATTCCCCTAACCGTGGCTGTTGGGACACCCTGCGCCGCTCTGGTGTACATTTGTACGGCCGTTGACTCACCCCAGATTGTGACGGGAATTAGGTCAAAGTGTGTCCCAAATGCCGGCAAATTTGGAAATCAAGGAATTTTCCAACCAACTTCAAATTGTGCATGCTCAAAACTGTATATATTCCGCACTTGTCATGCAAAATTGACAGATTTTCGCTGGGAAATGACGGATAAATTTCAGAGTTTAGGGAAAACGGAGCTCGGCTGCGTGGTTATTTCCCTAACCGTGGCTGTTGGGACACCCTGCGCCGCGCTGGTGTACATTTCTACGGCCGTTGACTCACCCCAGATTGTGACGGGAATTAGGTCAAAGTGTGTCCCAAATGCCGGCAAATTTGGAAATCAAGGAATTTTCCAACCAACTTCAAATTTTGCATGCTCCAAACTGTATATATTCCGCACTTGTCATGCAAAATTGACAGATTTTCGCTGGGAAATGACGGAGAAATTTCAGAGTTTAGGGAGAACGGAGCTCGGCTGCGTGGTTATTCCCCTAACCGTGGCTGTTGGGACACCCTGCGCCGCGCTGGTGTACATTTGTACGGCCGTTGACTCACCCCAGATTGTGACGGGAATTAGGTCAAAGTGTGTCCCAAATGCCGGCAAATTTGGAAATCAAGGAATTGTCCAACCAACTTCAAATTTTGCATGCTCCAAACTGTATATATTCCGCACTTGTCATGCAAAATTGACAGATTTTCGCTGGGAAATGACGGAGAAATTTCAGAGTTTAGGGAAAACAGAGCTCGGCTGCGTGGTTATTCCCCTAACCGTGGCTGTTGGGACACCCTGCGCCGCGCTGGTGTACATTTGTACGGCCGTTGACTCACCCCAGATTGTGACGGGAATTAGGTCAAAGTGTGTCCCAAATGCCGGCAAATTTGGAAATCAAGGAATTTTCCAACCAACTTCAAATTTTGCATGCTCCAAACTGTATATATTCCTCACTTGTCATGCAAAATTGACAGATTTTCGCTGGGAAATGACGGAGAAATTTCAGAGTTTAGGGAAGACGGAGCTCGGCTGCGTGGTTATTCCCCTAACCGTGGCTGTTGGGACACCCTGCGCATGCGCCGCGCTGGTGTACATTTGTACGGCCGTTGACTCACCCCAGATTGTGACGGGAATTAGGTCAAAGTGTGTCCCAAATGCCGGCACATTTGGAAATCAAGGAATTGTCCAACCAACTTCAAATTTTGCATGCTCCAAACTGTATATATTCCGCACTTGTCATGCAAAATTGACAGATTTTCGCTAAGAAATGACGGAGAAATTTCAGAGTTTAGAGAAAACGGAGCTCGGCTGCGTGGTTATTCCCCTAACCGTGGCTGTTGGGACACCCTGCGCATGCGCTGGTGTACATTTCTACGGCCGTTGACTCACCCCAGATTGTGACGGGAATTAGGTCAAAGTGTGTCCCAAATGCCGGCAAATTTGGAAATCAAGGAATTTTCCAACCAACTTCAAATTGTGCATGCTCAAAACTGTATATATTCCGCACTTGTCATGCAAAATTGACAGATTTTCGCTGGGAAATGACGGATAAATTTCAGAGTTTAGGGAAAACGGAGCTCGGCTGCGTGGTTATTCCCCTAACCGTGGCTGTTGGGACACCCTGCGCCGTGCTGGTGTACATTTCTACGGCCGTTGACTCACCCCAGATTGTGACGGGAATTAGGTCAAAGTGTGTCCCAAATGCCGGCAAATTTGGAAATCAAGGAATTTTCCAACCAACTTTAAATTTTGCATGCTCCAAACTGTATATATTCCGCACTTGTCATGCAAAATTGACAGATTTTCGCTGGGAAATGACGGAGAAATTTCAGAGTTTAGGGAAAACGGAGCTCGGCTGCGTGGTTATTCCCCTAACCGTGGCTGTTGGGACACCCTGCGCCGCGCTGGTGTACATTTGTACGGCCGTTGACTCACCCCAGATTGTGACGGGAATTAGGTCAAAGTGTGTCCCAAATGCCGGCAAATTTGGAAATCAAGGAATTTTCCAACCAACTTCAAATTTTGCATGCTCCAAACTGTATATATTCCGCACTTGTCATGCAAAATTGACAGATTTTCGCTGGGAAATGACGGAGAAATTTCAGAGTTTAGGGAAAACAGAGCTCGGCTGCGTGGTTATTCCCCTAACCGTGGCTGTTGGGACACCCGCGCCGCGCTGGTGTACATTTGTACGGCCGTTGACTCACCCCAGATTGTGACGGGAATTAGGTCAAAGTGTGTCCCAAATGCCGGCAAATTTGGAAATCAAGGAATTTTCCAACCAACTTCAAATTTTGCATGCTCCAAACTGTATATATTCCTCACTTGTCATGCAAAATTGACAGATTTTCGCTGGGAAATGACGGAGAAATTTCAGAGTTTAGGGAAGACGGAGCTCGGCTGCGTGGTTATTCCCCTAACCGTGGCTGTTGGGACACCCTGCGCATGCGCCGCGCTGGTGTACATTTGTACGGCCGTTGACTCACCCCAGATTGTGACGGGAATTAGGTCAAAGTGTGTCCCAAATGCCGGCACATTTGGAAATCAAGGAATTGTCCAACCAACTTCAAATTGTGCATGCTCCAAACTGTATATATTCCGCACTTGTCATGCAAAATTGACAGATTTTCGCTGGGAAATGACGGAGAAATTTCGGAGTTTAGGGAAAACGGAGCTCGGCTGCGTGGTTATTCCCCTAACCGTGGCTGTTGGGACACCCTGCGCATGCGCTGGTGTACATTTCTACGGCCGTTGACTCACCCCAGATTGTGACGGGAATTAGGTCAAAGTGTGTCCCAAATGCCGGCAAATTTGGAAATCAAGGAATTTTCCAACCAACTTCAAATTTTGCATGCTCCAAACTGTATATATTCCGCACTTGTCATGCAAAATTGACAGATTTT
Source organism: Henricia sp. BOLD:AAB3569 (assembly GCA_037783545.1). Classification (NCBI taxonomy): domain Eukaryota; kingdom Metazoa; phylum Echinodermata; class Asteroidea; order Spinulosida; family Echinasteridae; genus Henricia; species Henricia sp. BOLD:AAB3569. Next base: position 33,525 of record JBBELK010000916.1, on the reverse strand, counting down.
CGCTGGGAAATGACGGAGACATTTCAGAGTTTAGGGAAAACGGAGCTCGGCTGCGTGGTTATTCCCCTAACCGTGGCTGTTGGGACACCCTGCGCCGCGCTGGTGTACATTTGTACGGCCGTTGACTCACCCCAGATTGTGACGGGAATTAGGTCAAAGTGTGTCCCAAATGCCGGCACATTTGGAAATCAAGGAATTTTCCAACCAACTTCAAATTTTGCATGCTCCAAACTGTATATATTCCTCACTTGTCATGCAAAATTGACAGATTTTCGCTGGGAAATGACGGAGAAATTTCAGAGTTTAGGGAAGACGGAGCTCGGCTGCGTGGTTATTCCCCTAACCGTGGCTGTTGGGACACCCTGCGCATGCGCCGCGCTGGTGTACATTTGTACGGCCGTTGACTCACCCCAGATTGTGACGGGAATTAGGTCAAAGTGTGTCCCAAATGCCGGCACATTTGGAAATCAAGGAATTGTCCAACCAACTTCAAATTTTGCATGCTCCAAACTGTATATATTCCGCACTTGTCATGCAAAATTGACAGATTTTCGCTGGGAAATGACGGAGAAATTTCGGAGTTTAGGGAAAACGGAGCTCGGCTGCGTGGTTATTCCCCTAACCGTGGCTGTTGGGACACCCTGCGCATGCGCTGGTGTACATTTCTACGGCCGTTGACTCACCCCAGATTGTGACGGGAATTAGGTCAAAGTGTGTCCCAAATGCCGGCAAATTTGGAAATCAAGGAATTTTCCAACCAACTTCAAATTTTGCATGCTCCAAACTGTATATATTCCGCACTTGTCATGCAAAATTGACAGATTTTCGCTGGGAAATGACGGAGACATTTCAGAGTTTAGGGAAAACGGAGCTCGGCTGCGTGGTTATTCCCCTAACCGTGGCTGTTGGGACACCCTGCGCCGCGCTGGTGTACATTTGTACGGCCGTTGACTCACCCCAGATTGTGACGGGAATTAGGTCAAAGTGTGTCCCAAATGCCGGCAAATTTGGAAATCAAGGAATTTTCCAACCAACTTCAAATTTTGCATGCTCCAAACTGTATATATTCCTCACTTGTCATGCAAAATTGACAGATTTTCGCTGGGAAATGACGGAGAAATTTCAGAGTTTAGGGAAGACGGAGCTCGGCTGCGTGGTTATTCCCCTAACCGTGGCTGTTGGGACACCCTGCGCATGCGCCGCGCTGGTGTACATTTGTACGGCCGTTGACTCACCCCAGATTGTGACGGGAATTAGGTCAAAGTGTGTCCCAAATGCCGGCACATTTGGAAATCAAGGAATTGTCCAACCAACTTCAAATTTTGCATGCTCCAAACTGTATATATTCCGCACTTGTCATGCAAAATTGACAGATTTTCGTTGGGAAATGACGGAGAAATTTCAGAGTTTAGAGAAAACGGAGCTCGGCTGCGTGGTTATTCCCCTAACCGTGGCTGTTGGGACACCCTGCGCATGCGCTGGTGTACATTTGTACGGCCGTTGACTCACCCCAGATTGTGACGGGAATTAGGTCAAAGTGTGTCCCAAATGCCGGCAAATTTGGAAATCAAGGAATTTTCCAACCAACTTCAAATTGTGCATGCTCAAAACTGTATATATTCCGCACTTGTCATGCAAAATTGACAGATTTTCGCTGGGAAATGACGGATAAATTTCAGAGTTTAGGGAAAACGGAGCTCGGCTGCGTGGTTATTCCCCTAACCGTGGCTGTTGGGACACCCTGCGCCGCGCTGGTGTACATTTCTACGGCCGTTGACTCACCCCAGATTGTGACGGGAATTAGGTCAAAGTGTGTCCCAAATGCCGGCAAATTTGGAAATCAAAGAATTTTCCAACCAACTTTAAATTTTGCATGCTCCAAACTGTATATATTCCGCACTTGTCATGCAAAATTGACAGATTTTCGCTGGGAAATGACGGAGAAATTTCAGAGTTTAGGGAAAACGGAGCTCGGCTGCGTGGTTATTCCCCTAACCGTGGCTGTTGGGACACCCTGCGCCGCGCTGGTGTACATTTGTACGGCCGTTGACTCACCCCAGATTGTGACGGGAATTAGGTCAAAGTGTGTCCCAAATGCCGGCAAATTTGGAAATCAAGGAATTTTCCAACCAACTTCAAATTTTGCATGCTCCAAACTGTATATATTCCGCACTTGTCATGCAAAATTGACAGATTTTCGCTGGGAAATGACGGAGACATTTCAGAGTTTAGGGAAAACAGAGCTCGGCTGCGTGGTTATTCCCCTAACCGTGGCTGTTGGGACACCCGCGCCGCGCTGGTGTACATTTGTACGGCCGTTGACTCACCCCAGATTGTGACGGGAATTAGGTCAAAGTGTGTCCCAAATGCCGGCAAATTTGGAAATCAAGGAATTTTCCAACCAACTTCAAATTTTGCATGCTCCAAACTGTATATATTCCTCACTTGTCATGCAAAATTGACAGATTTTCGCTGGGAAATGACGGAGAAATTTCAGAGTTTAGGGAAAACGGAGCTCGGCTGCGTGGTTATTCCCCTAACCGTGGCTGTTGGGACACCCTGCGCATGCGCTGGTGTACATTTCTACGGCCGTTGACTCACCCCAGATTGTGACGGGAATTAGGTCAAAGTGTGTCCCAAATGCCGGCACATTTGGAAATCAAGGAATTGTCCAACCAACTTCAAATTTTGCATGCTCCAAACTGTATATATTCCGCACTTGTCATGCAAAATTGACAGATTTTCGCTGGGAAATGACGGAGACATTTCAGAGTTTAGGGAAAACGGAGCTCGGCTGCGTGGTTATTCCCCTAACCGTGGCTGTTGGGACACCCTGCGCCGCGCTGGTGTACATTTGTACGGCCGTTGACTCACCCCAGATTGTGACGGGAATTAGGTCAAAGTGTGTCCCAAATGCCGGCAAATTTGGAGATCAAGGAATTTTCCAACCAACTTCAAATTTTGCATGCTCCAAACTGTATATATTCCGCACTTGTCATGCAAAATTGACAGATTTTCGCTGGGAAATGACGGAGACATTTCAGAGTTTAGGGAAAACGGAGCTCGGCTGCGTGGTTATTCCCCTAACCGTGGCTGTTGGGACACCCTGCGCCGCGCTGGTGTACATTTGTACGGCCGTTGACTCACCCCAGATTGTGACGGGAATTAGGTCAAAGTGTGTCCCAAATGCCGGCAAATTTGGAAATCAAGGAATTTTCCAACCAACTTCAAATTTTGCATGCTCCAAACTGTATATATTCCGCACTTGTCATGCAAAATTGACAGATTTTCGCTGGGAAATGACGGAGAAATTTCAGAGTTTAGGGAAAACAGAGCTCGGCTGCGTGGTTATTCCCCTAACCGTGGCTGTTGGGACACCCTGCGCCGCGCTGGTGTACATTTGTACGGCCGTTGACTCACCCCAGATTGTGACGGGAATTAGGTCAAAGTGTGTCCCAAATGCAGGCGAATTTGGAGATCAAGGAATTTTCCAACCAACTTCAAATTTTGCATGCTCCAAACTGTATATATTCCGCACTTGTCATGCAAAATTGACAGATTTTCGCTGGGAAATGACGGAGACATTTCAGAGTTTAGGGAAAACGGAGCTCGGCTGCGTGGTTATTCCCCTAACCGTGGCTGTTGGGACACCCTGCGCCGCGCTGGTGTACATTTGTACGGCCGTTGACTCACCCCAGATTGTGACGGGAATTAGGTCAAAGTGTGTCCCAAATGCCGGCAAATTTGGAAATCAAGGAATTTTCCAACCAACTTCAAATTGTGCATGCTCAAAACTGTATATATTCCGCACTTGTCATGCAAAATTGACAGATTTTCGCTGGGAAATGACGGATAAATTTCAGAGTTTAGGGAAAACGGAGCTCGGCTGCGTGGTTATTCCCCTAACCGTGGCTGTTGGGACACCCTGCGCCGTGCTGGTGTACATTTCTACGGCCGTTGACTCACCCCAGATTGTGACGGGAATTAGGTCAAAGTGTGTCCCAAATGCCGGCAAATTTGGAAATCAAGGAATTTTCCAACCAACTTTAAATTTTGCATGCTCCAAACTGTATATATTCCGCACTTGTCATGCAAAATTGACAGATTTTCGCTGGGAAATGACGGAGAAATTTCAGAGTTTAGGGAAAACGGAGCTCGGCTGCGTGGTTATTCCCCTAACCGTGGCTGTTGGGACACCCTGCGCCGCGCTGGTGTACATTTGTACGGCCGTTGACTCACCCCAGATTGTGACGGGAATTAGGTCAAAGTGTGTCCCAAATGCCGGCAAATTTGGAAATCAAGGAATTTTCCAACCAACTTCAAATTTTGCATGCTCCAAACTGTATATATTCCGCACTTGTCATGCAAAATTGACAGATTTTCGCTGGGAAATGACGGAGAAATTTCAGAGTTTAGGGAAAACAGAGCTCGGCTGCGTGGTTATTCCCCTAACCGTGGCTGTTGGGACACCCGCGCCGCGCTGGTGTACATTTGTACGGCCGTTGACTCACCCCAGATTGTGACGGGAATTAGGTCAAAGTGTGTCCCAAATGCCGGCAAATTTGGAAATCAAGGAATTTTCCAACCAACTTCAAATTTTGCATGCTCCAAACTGTATATATTCCTCACTTGTCATGCAAAATTGACAGATTTTCGCTGGGAAATGACGGAGAAATTTCAGAGTTTAGGGAAGACGGAGCTCGGCTGCGTGGTTATTCCCCTAACCGTGGCTGTTGGGACACCCTGCGCATGCGCCGCGCTGGTGTACATTTGTACGGCCGTTGACTCACCCCAGATTGTGACGGGAATTAGGTCAAAGTGTGTCCCAAATGCCGGCACATTTGGAAATCAAGGAATTGTCCAACCAACTTCAAATTGTGCATGCTCCAAACTGTATATATTCCGCACTTGTCATGCAAAATTGACAGATTTTCGCTGGGAAATGACGGAGAAATTTCGGAGTTTAGGGAAAACGGAGCTCGGCTGCGTGGTTATTCCCCTAACCGTGGCTGTTGGGACACCCTGCGCATGCGCTGGTGTACATTTCTACGGCCGTTGACTCACCCCAGATTGTGACGGGAATTAGGTCAAAGTGTGTCCCAAATGCCGGCAAATTTGGAAATCAAGGAATTTTCCAACCAACTTCAAATTTTGCATGCTCCAAACTGTATATATTCCGCACTTGTCATGCAAAATTGACAGATTTTCGCTGGGAAATGACGGAGACATTTCAGAGTTTAGGGAAAACGGAGCTCGGCTGCGTGGTTATTCCCCTAACCGTGGCTGTTGGGACACCCTGCGCCGCGCTGGTGTACATTTGTACGGCCGTTGACTCACCCCAGATTGTGACGGGAATTAGGTCAAAGTGTGTCCCAAATGCCGGCACATTTGGAAATCAAGGAATTTTCCAACCAACTTCAAATTTTGCATGCTCCAAACTGTATATATTCCTCACTTGTCATGCAAAATTGACAGATTTTCGCTGGGAAATGACGGAGAAATTTCAGAGTTTAGGGAAGACGGAGCTCGGCTGCGTGGTTATTCCCCTAACCGTGGCTGTTGGGACACCCTGCGCATGCGCCGCGCTGGTGTACATTTGTACGGCCGTTGACTCACCCCAGATTGTGACGGGAATTAGGTCAAAGTGTGTCCCAAATGCCGGCACATTTGGAAATCAAGGAATTGTCCAACCAACTTCAAATTTTGCATGCTCCAAACTGTATATATTCCGCACTTGTCATGCAAAATTGACAGATTTTCGCTGGGAAATGACGGAGAAATTTCGGAGTTTAGGGAAAACGGAGCTCGGCTGCGTGGTTATTCCCCTAACCGTGGCTGTTGGGACACCCTGCGCATGCGCTGGTGTACATTTCTACGGCCGTTGACTCACCCCAGATTGTGACGGGAATTAGGTCAAAGTGTGTCCCAAATGCCGGCAAATTTGGAAATCAAGGAATTTTCCAACCAACTTCAAATTTTGCATGCTCCAAACTGTATATATTCCGCACTTGTCATGCAAAATTGACAGATTTTCGCTGGGAAATGACGGAGACATTTCAGAGTTTAGGGAAAACGGAGCTCGGCTGCGTGGTTATTCCCCTAACCGTGGCTGTTGGGACACCCTGCGCCGCGCTGGTGTACATTTGTACGGCCGTTGACTCACCCCAGATTGTGACGGGAATTAGGTCAAAGTGTGTCCCAAATGCCGGCAAATTTGGAAATCAAGGAATTTTCCAACCAACTTCAAATTTTGCATGCTCCAAACTGTATATATTCCTCACTTGTCATGCAAAATTGACAGATTTTCGCTGGGAAATGACGGAGAAATTTCAGAGTTTAGGGAAGACGGAGCTCGGCTGCGTGGTTATTCCCCTAACCGTGGCTGTTGGGACACCCTGCGCATGCGCCGCGCTGGTGTACATTTGTACGGCCGTTGACTCACCCCAGATTGTGACGGGAATTAGGTCAAAGTGTGTCCCAAATGCCGGCACATTTGGAAATCAAGGAATTGTCCAACCAACTTCAAATTTTGCATGCTCCAAACTGTATATATTCCGCACTTGTCATGCAAAATTGACAGATTTTCGTTGGGAAATGACGGAGAAATTTCAGAGTTTAGAGAAAACGGAGCTCGGCTGCGTGGTTATTCCCCTAACCGTGGCTGTTGGGACACCCTGCGCATGCGCTGGTGTACATTTGTACGGCCGTTGACTCACCCCAGATTGTGACGGGAATTAGGTCAAAGTGTGTCCCAAATGCCGGCAAATTTGGAAATCAAGGAATTTTCCAACCAACTTCAAATTGTGCATGCTCAAAACTGTATATATTCCGCACTTGTCATGCAAAATTGACAGATTTTCGCTGGGAAATGACGGATAAATTTCAGAGTTTAGGGAAAACGGAGCTCGGCTGCGTGGTTATTCCCCTAACCGTGGCTGTTGGGACACCCTGCGCCGCGCTGGTGTACATTTCTACGGCCGTTGACTCACCCCAGATTGTGACGGGAATTAGGTCAAAGTGTGTCCCAAATGCCGGCAAATTTGGAAATCAAAGAATTTTCCAACCAACTTTAAATTTTGCATGCTCCAAACTGTATATATTCCGCACTTGTCATGCAAAATTGACAGATTTTCGCTGGGAAATGACGGAGAAATTTCAGAGTTTAGGGAAAACGGAGCTCGGCTGCGTGGTTATTCCCCTAACCGTGGCTGTTGGGACACCCTGCGCCGCGCTGGTGTACATTTGTACGGCCGTTGACTCACCCCAGATTGTGACGGGAATTAGGTCAAAGTGTGTCCCAAATGCCGGCAAATTTGGAAATCAAGGAATTTTCCAACCAACTTCAAATTTTGCATGCTCCAAACTGTATATATTCCGCACTTGTCATGCAAAATTGACAGATTTTCGCTGGGAAATGACGGAGACATTTCAGAGTTTAGGGAAAACAGAGCTCGGCTGCGTGGTTATTCCCCTAACCGTGGCTGTTGGGACACCCGCGCCGCGCTGGTGTACATTTGTACGGCCGTTGACTCACCCCAGATTGTGACGGGAATTAGGTCAAAGTGTGTCCCAAATGCCGGCAAATTTGGAAATCAAGGAATTTTCCAACCAACTTCAAATTTTGCATGCTCCAAACTGTATATATTCCTCACTTGTCATGCAAAATTGACAGATTTTCGCTGGGAAATGACGGAGAAATTTCAGAGTTTAGGGAAAACGGAGCTCGGCTGCGTGGTTATTCCCCTAACCGTGGCTGTTGGGACACCCTGCGCATGCGCTGGTGTACATTTCTACGGCCGTTGACTCACCCCAGATTGTGACGGGAATTAGGTCAAAGTGTGTCCCAAATGCCGGCACATTTGGAAATCAAGGAATTGTCCAACCAACTTCAAATTTTGCATGCTCCAAACTGTATATATTCCGCACTTGTCATGCAAAATTGACAGATTTTCGCTGGGAAATGACGGAGACATTTCAGAGTTTAGGGAAAACGGAGCTCGGCTGCGTGGTTATTCCCCTAACCGTGGCTGTTGGGACACCCTGCGCCGCGCTGGTGTACATTTGTACGGCCGTTGACTCACCCCAGATTGTGACGGGAATTAGGTCAAAGTGTGTCCCAAATGCCGGCAAATTTGGAGATCAAGGAATTTTCCAACCAACTTCAAATTTTGCATGCTCCAAACTGTATATATTCCGCACTTGTCATGCAAAATTGACAGATTTTCGCTGGGAAATGACGGAGACATTTCAGAGTTTAGGGAAAACGGAGCTCGGCTGCGTGGTTATTCCCCTAACCGTGGCTGTTGGGACACCCTGCGCCGCGCTGGTGTACATTTGTACGGCCGTTGACTCACCCCAGATTGTGACGGGAATTAGGTCAAAGTGTGTCCCAAATGCCGGCAAATTTGGAAATCAAGGAATTTTCCAACCAACTTCAAATTTTGCATGCTCCAAACTGTATATATTCCGCACTTGTCATGCAAAATTGACAGATTTTCGCTGGGAAATGACGGAGAAATTTCAGAGTTTAGGGAAAACAGAGCTCGGCTGCGTGGTTATTCCCCTAACCGTGGCTGTTGGGACACCCTGCGCCGCGCTGGTGTACATTTGTACGGCCGTTGACTCACCCCAGATTGTGACGGGAATTAGGTCAAAGTGTGTCCCAAATGCAGGCGAATTTGGAGATCAAGGAATTTTCCAACCAACTTCAAATTTTGCATGCTCCAAACTGTATATATTCCGCACTTGTCATGCAAAATTGACAGATTTTCGCTGGGAAATGACGGAGACATTTCAGAGTTTAGGGAAAACGGAGCTCGGCTGCGTGGTTATTCCCCTAACCGTGGCTGTTGGGACACCCTGCGCCGCGCTGGTGTACATTTGTACGGCCGTTGACTCACCCCAGATTGTGACGGGAATTAGGTCAAAGTGTGTCCCAAATGCCGGCAAATTTGGAAATCAAGGAATTTTCCAACCAACTTCAAATTGTGCATGCTCCAAACTGTATATATTCCGCACTTGTCATGCAAAATTGACAGATTTTCGCTGGGAAATGACGGAGAAATTTCAGAGTTTAGGGAAAACGGAGCTCGGCTGCGTGGTTATTCCCCTAACCGTGGCTGTTGGGACACCCTGCGCCGCTCTGGTGTACATTTGTACGGCCGTTGACTCACCCCAGATTGTGACGGGAATTAGGTCAAAGTGTGTCCCAAATGCCGGCAAATTTGGAAATCAAGGAATTTTCCAACCAACTTCAAATTGTGCATGCTCAAAACTGTATATATTCCGCACTTGTCATGCAAAATTGACAGATTTTCGCTGGGAAATGACGGATAAATTTCAGAGTTTAGGGAAAACGGAGCTCGGCTGCGTGGTTATTCCCCTAACCGTGGCTGTTGGGACACCCTGCGCCGCGCTGGTGTACATTTGTACGGCCGTTGACTCACCCCAGATTGTGACGGGAATTAGGTCAAAGTGTGTCCCAAATGCCGGCAAATTTGGAAATCAAGGAATTTTCCAACCAACTTCAAATTTTGCATGCTCCAAACTGTATATATTCCGCACTTGTCATGCAAAATTGACAGATTTTCGCTGGGAAATGACGGAGAAATTTCAAAGTTTAGGGAAAACGGAGCTCGGCTGCGTGGTTATTCCCCTAACCGTGGCTGTTGGGACACCCTGCGCCGCGCTGGTGTACATTTGTACGGCCGTTGACTCACCCCAGATTGTGACGGGAATTAGGTCAAAGTGTGTCCCAAATGCCGGCAAATTTGGAAATCAAGGAATTTTCCAACCAACTTCAAATTTTGCATGCTCCAAACTGTATATATTCCGCACTTGTCATGCAAAATTGACAGATTTTCGCTGGGAAATGACGGAGAAATTTCAGAGTTTAGGGAAAACAGAGCTCGGCTGCGTGGTTATTCCCCTAACCGTGGCTGTTGGGACACCCTGCGCCGCGCTGGTGTACATTTGTACGGCCGTTGACTCACCCCAGATTGTGACGGGAATTAGGTCAAAGTGTGTCCCAAATGCCGGCAAATTTGGAAATCAAGGAATTTTCCAACCAACTTCAAATTTTGCATGCTCCAAACTGTATATATTCCTCACTTGTCATGCAAAATTGACAGATTTTCGCTGGGAAATGACGGAGAAATTTCAGAGTTTAGGGAAGACGGAGCTCGGCTGCGTGGTTATTCCCCTAACCGTGGCTGTTGGGACACCCTGCGCATGCGCTGGTGTACATTTCTACGGCCGTTGACTCACCCCAGATTGTGACGGGAATTAGGTCAAAGTGTGTCCCAAATGCCGGCAAATTTGGAAATCAAGGAATTTTCCAACCAACTTCAAATTTTGCATGCTCCAAACTGTATATATTCCGCACTTGTCATGCAAAATTGACAGATTTTCGCTGGGAAATGACGGAGAAATTTCAGAGTTTAGGGAAAACGGAGCTCGGCTGCGTGGTTATTCCCCTAACCGTGGCTGTTGGGACACCCTGCGCCGCGCTGGTGTACATTTCTACGGCCGTTGACTCACCCCAGATTGTGACGGGAATTAGGTCAAAGTGTGTCCCAAATGCCGGCAAATTTGGAAATCAAGGAATTTTCCAACCAACTTCAAATTTTGCATGCTCCAAACTGTATATATTCCGCACTTGTCATGCAAAATTGACAGATTTTCGCTGGGAAATGACGGAGACATTTCAGAGTTTAGGGAAAACGGAGCTCGGCTGCGTGGTTATTCCCCTAACCGTGGCTGTTGGGACACCCTGCGCCGCGCTGGTGTACATTTCTACGGCCGTTGACTCACCCCAGATTGTGACGGGAATTAGGTCAAAGTGTGTCCCAAATGCCGGCAAATTTGGAAATCAAGGAATTTTCCAACCAACTTCAAATTTTGCATGCTCCAAACTGTATATATTCCGCACTTGTCATGCAAAATTGACAGATTTTCGCTGGGAAATGACGGAGAAATTTCAGAGTTTAGGGAAAACGGAGCTCGGCTGCGTGGTTATTCCCCTAACCGTGGCTGTTGGGACACCCTGCGCCGCTCTGGTGTACATTTGTACGGCCGTTGACTCACCCCAGATTGTGACGGGAATTAGGTCAAAGTGTGTCCCAAATGCCGGCAAATTTGGAAATCAAGGAATTTTCCAACCAACTTCAAATTGTGCATGCTCAAAACTGTATATATTCCGCACTTGTCATGCAAAATTGACAGATTTTCGCTGGGAAATGACGGATAAATTTCAGAGTTTAGGGAAAACGGAGCTCGGCTGCGTGGTTATTTCCCTAACCGTGGCTGTTGGGACACCCTGCGCCGCGCTGGTGTACATTTCTACGGCCGTTGACTCACCCCAGATTGTGACGGGAATTAGGTCAAAGTGTGTCCCAAATGCCGGCAAATTTGGAAATCAAGGAATTTTCCAACCAACTTCAAATTTTGCATGCTCCAAACTGTATATATTCCGCACTTGTCATGCAAAATTGACAGATTTTCGCTGGGAAATGACGGAGAAATTTCAGAGTTTAGGGAAAACGGAGCTCGGCTGCGTGGTTATTCCCCTAACCGTGGCTGTTGGGACACCCTGCGCCGCGCTGGTGTACATTTGTACGGCCGTTGACTCACCCCAGATTGTGACGGGAATTAGGTCAAAGTGTGTCCCAAATGCCGGCAAATTTGGAAATCAAGGAATTTTCCAACCAACTTCAAATTTTGCATGCTCCAAACTGTATATATTCCGCACTTGTCATGCAAAATTGACAGATTTTCGCTGGGAAATGACGGAGAAATTTCAGAGTTTAGGGAAAACAGAGCTCGGCTGCGTGGTTATTCCCCTAACCGTGGCTGTTGGGACACCCTGCGCCGCGCTGGTGTACATTTGTACGGCCGTTGACTCACCCCAGATTGTGACGGGAATTAGGTCAAAGTGTGTCCCAAATGCCGGCAAATTTGGAAATCAAGGAATTTTCCAACCAACTTCAAATTTTGCGTGCTCCAAACTGTATATATTCCTCACTTGTCATGCAAAATTGACAGATTTTCGCTGGGAAATGACGGATAAATTTCAGAGTTTAGGGAAGACGGAGCTCGGCTGCGTGGTTATTCCCCTAACCGTGGCTGTTGGGACACCCTGCGCATGCGCCGCGCTGGTGTACATTTGTACGGCCGTTGACTCACCCCAGATTGTGACGGGAATTAGGTCAAAGTGTGTCCCAAATGCCGGCACATTTGGAAATCAAGGAATTGTCCAACCAACTTCAAATTTTGCATGCTCCAAACTGTATATATTCCGCACTTGTCATGCAAAATTGACAGATTTTCGCTGGGAAATGACGGAGAAATTTCAGAGTTTAGAGAAAACGGAGCTCGGCTGCGTGGTTATTCCCCTAACCGTGGCTGTTGGGACACCCTGCGCATGCGCTGGTGTACATTTCTACGGCCGTTGACTCACCCCAGATTGTGACGGGAATTAGGTCAAAGTGTGTCCCAAATGCCGGCAAATTTGGAAATCAAGGAATTTTCCAACCAACTTCAAATTGTGCATGCTCAAAACTGTATATATTCCGCACTTGTCATGCAAAATTGACAGATTTTCGCTGGGAAATGACGGATAAATTTCAGAGTTTAGGGAAAACGGAGCTCGGCTGCGTGGTTATTCCCCTAACCGTGGCTGTTGGGACACCCTGCGCCGCGCTGGTGTACATTTCTACGGCCGTTGACTCACCCCAGATTGTGACGGGAATTAGGTCAAAGTGTGTCCCAAATGCCGGCAAATTTGGAAATCAAGGAATTTTCCAACCAACTTTAAATTTTGCATGCTCCAAACTGTATATATTCCGCACTTGTCATGCAAAATTGACAGATTTTCGCTGGGAAATGACGGAGAAATTTCAGAGTTTAGGGAAAACGGAGCTCGGCTGCGTGGTTATTCCCCTAACCGTGGCTGTTGGGACACCCTGCGCCGCGCTGGTGTACATTTGTACGGCCGTTGACTCACCCCAGATTGTGACGGGAATTAGGTCAAAGTGTGTCCCAAATGCCGGCAAATTTGGAAATCAAGGAATTTTCCAACCAACTTCAAATTTTGCATGCTCCAAACTGTATATATTCCGCACTTGTCATGCAAAATTGACAGATTTTCGCTGGGAAATGACGGAGAAATTTCAGAGTTTAGGGAAAACAGAGCTCGGCTGCGTGGTTATTCCCCTAACCGTGGCTGTTGGGACACCCGCGCCGCGCTGGTGTACATTTGTACGGCCGTTGACTCACCCCAGATTGTGACGGGAATTAGGTCAAAGTGTGTCCCAAATGCCGGCACATTTGGAAATCAAGGAATTGTCCAACCAACTTCAAATTTTGCATGCTCCAAACTGTATATATTCCGCACTTGTCATGCAAAATTGACAGATTTTCGCTGGGAAATGACGGAGAAATTTCGGAGTTTAGGGAAAACGGAGCTCGGCTGCGTGGTTATTCCCCTAACCGTGGCTGTTGGGACACCCTGCGTATGCGCTGGTGTACATTTCTACGGCCGTTGACTCACCCCAGATTGTGACGGGAATTAGGTCAAAGTGTGTCCCAAATGCCGGCAAATTTGGAAATCAAGGAATTTTCCAACCAACTTCAAATTTTGCATGCTCCAAACTGTATATATTCCGCACTTGTCATGCAAAATTGACAGATTTTCGCTGGGAAATGACGGAGAAATTTCAGAGTTTAGGGAAAACGGAGCTCGGCTGCGTGGTTATTCCCCTAACCGTGGCTGTTGGGACACCCTGCGCCGCGCTGGTGTACATTTCTACGGCCGTTGACTCACCCCAGATTGTGACGGGAGTTAGGTCAAAGTGTGTCCCAAATGCCGGCAAATTTGGAAATCAAGGAATTTTCCAACCAACTTCAAATTTTGCATGCTCCAAACTGTATATATTCCGCACTTGTCATGCAAAATTGACAGATTTTCGCTGGGAAATGACGGAGAAATTTCAGAGTTTAGGGAAAACAGAGCTCGGCTGCGTGGTTATTCCCCTAACCGTGGCTGTTGGGACACCCTGCGCCGCGCTGGTGTACATTTGTACGGCCGTTGACTCACCCCAGATTGTGACGGGAATTAGGTCAAAGTGTGTCCCAAATGCCGGCAAATTTGGAAATCAAGGAATTTTCCAACCAACTTCAAATTTTGCATGCTCCAAACTGTATATATTCCTCACTTGTCATGCAAAATTGACAGATTTTCGCTGGGAAATGACGGAGAAATTTCAGAGTTTAGGGAAGACGGAGCTCGGCTGCGTGGTTATTCCCCTAACCGTGGCTGTTGGGACACCCTGCGCATGCGCCGCGCTGGTGTACATTTGTACGGCCGTTGACTCACCCCAGATTGTGACGGGAATTAGGTCAAAGTGTGTCCCAAATGCCGGCACATTTGGAAATCAAGGAATTGTCCAACCAACTTCAAATTTTGCATGCTCCAAACTGTATATATTCCGCACTTGTCATGCAAAATTGACAGATTTTCGCTGGGAAATGACGGAGAAATTTCGGAGTTTAGGGAAAACGGAGCTCGGCTGCGTGGTTATTCCCCTAACCGTGGCTGTTGGGACACCCTGCGCATGCGCTGGTGTACATTTCTACGGCCGTTGACTCACCCCAGATTGTGACGGGAATTAGGTCAAAGTGTGTCCCAAATGCCGGCAAATTTGGAAATCAAGGAATTTTCCAACCAACTTCAAATTTTGCATGCTCCAAACTGTATATATTCCGCACTTGTCATGCAAAATTGACAGATTTTCGCTGGGAAATGACGGAGAAATTTCAGAGTTTAGGGAAAACGGAGCTCGGCTGCGTGGTTATTCCCCTAACCGTGGCTGTTGGGACACCCTGCGCCGCGCTGGTGTACATTTCTACGGCCGTTGACTCACCCCAGATTGTGACGGGAATTAGGTCAAAGTGTGTCCCAAATGCCGGCAAATTTGGAAATCAAGGAATTTTCCAACCAACTTCAAATTTTGCATGCTCCAAACTGTATATATTCCGCACTTGTCATGCAAAATTGACAGATTTTCGCTAGGAAATGACGGAGAAATTTCAGAGTTTAGGGAAAACGGAGCTCGGCTGCGTGGTTATTCCCCTAACCGTGGCTGTTGGGACACCCTGCGCCGCGCTGGTGTACATTTCTACGGCCGTTGACTCACCCCAGATTGTGACGGGAATTAGGTCAAAGTGTGTCCCAAATGCCGGCAAATTTGGAAATCAAGGAATTTTCCAACCAACTTCAAATTTTGCATGCTCCAAACTGTATATATTCCGCACTTGTCATGCAAAATTGACAGATTTTCGCTGGGAAATGACGGAGACATTTCAGAGTTTAGGGAAAACGGAGCTCGGCTGCGTGGTTATTCCCCTAACCGTGGCTGTTGGGACACCCTGCGCCGCGCTGGTGTACATTTCTACGGCCGTTGACTCACCCCAGATTGTGACGGGAATTAGGTCAAAGTGTGTCCCAAATGCCGGCAAATTTGGAAATCAAGGAATTTTCCAACCAACTTCAAATTTTGCATGCTCCAAACTGTATATATTCCGCACTTGTCATGCAAAATTGACAGATTTTCGCTGGGAAATGACGGAGACATTTCAGAGTTTAGGGAAAACGGAGCTCGGCTGCGTGGTTATTCCCCTAACCGTGGCTGTTGGGACACCCTGCGCCGCGCTGGTGTACATTTCTACGGCCGTTGACTCACCCCAGATTGTGACGGGAATTAGGTCAAAGTGTGTCCCAAATGCCGGCAAATTTGGAAATCAAGGAATTTTCCAACCAACTTCAAATTTTGCATGCTCCAAACTGTATATATTCCGCACTTGTCATGCAAAATTGACAGATTTTCGCTGGGAAATGACGGAGAAATTTCAGAGTTTAGGGAAAACGGAGCTCGGCTGCGTGGTTATTCCCCTAACCGTGGCTGTTGGGACACCCTGCGCCGCTCTGGTGTACATTTGTACGGCCGTTGACTCACCCCAGATTGTGACGGGAATTAGGTCAAAGTGTGTCCCAAATGCCGGCAAATTTGGAAATCAAGGAATTTTCCAACCAACTTCAAATTGTGCATGCTCAAAACTGTATATATTCCGCACTTGTCATGCAAAATTGACAGATTTTCGCTGGGAAATGACGGATAAATTTCAGAGTTTAGGGAAAACGGAGCTCGGCTGCGTGGTTATTTCCCTAACCGTGGCTGTTGGGACACCCTGCGCCGCGCTGGTGTACATTTCTACGGCCGTTGACTCACCCCAGATTGTGACGGGAATTAGGTCAAAGTGTGTCCCAAATGCCGGCAAATTTGGAAATCAAGGAATTTTCCAACCAACTTCAAATTTTGCATGCTCCAAACTGTATATATTCCGCACTTGTCATGCAAAATTGACAGATTTTCGCTGGGAAATGACGGAGAAATTTCAGAGTTTAGGGAAAACGGAGCTCGGCTGCGTGGTTATTCCCCTAACCGTGGCTGTTGGGACACCCTGCGCCGCGCTGGTGTACATTTGTACGGCCGTTGACTCACCCCAGATTGTGACGGGAATTAGGTCAAAGTGTGTCCCAAATGCCGGCAAATTTGGAAATCAAGGAATTTTCCAACCAACTTCAAATTTTGCATGCTCCAAACTGTATATATTCCGCACTTGTCATGCAAAATTGACAGATTTTCGCTGGGAAATGACGGAGAAATTTCAGAGTTTAGGGAAAACAGAGCTCGGCTGCGTGGTTATTCCCCTAACCGTGGCTGTTGGGACACCCTGCGCCGCGCTGGTGTACATTTGTACGGCCGTTGACTCACCCCAGATTGTGACGGGAATTAGGTCAAAGTGTGTCCCAAATGCCGGCAAATTTGGAAATCAAGGAATTTTCCAACCAACTTCAAATTTTTCCTGCTCCAAACTGTATATATTCCTCACTTGTCATGCAAAATTGACAGATTTTCGCTGGGAAATGACGGATAAATTTCAGAGTTTAGGGAAGACGGAGCTCGGCTGCGTGGTTATTCCCCTAACCGTGGCTGTTGGGACACCCTGCGCATGCGCCGCGCTGGTGTACATTTGTACGGCCGTTGACTCACCCCAGATTGTGACGGGAATTAGGTCAAAGTGTGTCCCAAATGCCGGCACATTTGGAAATCAAGGAATTGTCCAACCAACTTCAAATTTTGCATGCTCCAAACTGTATATATTCCGCACTTGTCATGCAAAATTGACAGATTTTCGCTGGGAAATGACGGAGAAATTTCAGAGTTTAGAGAAAACGGAGCTCGGCTGCGTGGTTATTCCCCTAACCGTGGCTGTTGGGACACCCTGCGCATGCGCTGGTGTACATTTCTACGGCCGTTGACTCACCCCAGATTGTGACGGGAATTAGGTCAAAGTGTGTCCCAAATGCCGGCAAATTTGGAAATCAAGGAATTTTCCAACCAACTTCAAATTGTGCATGCTCAAAACTGTATATATTCCGCACTTGTCATGCAAAATTGACAGATTTTCGCTGGGAAATGACGGATAAATTTCAGAGTTTAGGGAAAACGGAGCTCGGCTGCGTGGTTATTCCCCTAACCGTGGCTGTTGGGACACCCTGCGCCGCGCTGGTGTACATTTCTACGGCCGTTGACTCACCCCAGATTGTGACGGGAATTAGGTCAAAGTGTGTCCCAAATGCCGGCAAATTTGGAAATCAAGGAATTTTCCAACCAACTTTAAATTTTGCATGCTCCAAACTGTATATATTCCGCACTTGTCATGCAAAATTGACAGATTTTCGCTGGGAAATGACGGAGAAATTTCAGAGTTTAGGGAAAACGGAGCTCGGCTGCGTGGTTATTCCCCTAACCGTGGCTGTTGGGACACCCTGCGCCGCGCTGGTGTACATTTGTACGGCCGTTGACTCACCCCAGAATGTGACGGGAATTAGGTCAAAGTGTGTCCCAAATGCCGGCAAATTTGGAAATCAAGGAATTTTCCAACCAACTTCAAATTTTGCATGCTCCAAACTGTATATATTCCGCACTTGTCATGCAAAATTGACAGATTTTCGCTGGGAAATGACGGAGAAATTTCAGAGTTTAGGGAAAACGGAGCTCGGCTGCGTGGTTATTCCCCTAACCGTGGCTGTTGGGACACCCTGCTCCGCGCTGGTGTACATTTGTACGGCCGTTGACTCACCCCAGAATGTGACGGGAATTAGGTCAAAGTGTGTCCCAAATGCCGGCAAATTTGGAAATCAAGGAATTTTCCAACCAACTTCAAATTTTGCATGCTCCAAACTGTATATATTCCGCACTTGTCATGCAAAATTGACAGATTTTCGCTGGGAAATGACGGAGAAATTTCAGAGTTTAGGGAAAACAGAGCTCGGCTGCGTGGTTATTCCCCTAACCGTGGCTGTTGGGACACCCTGCGCCGCGCTGGTGTACATTTGTACGGCCGTTGACTCACCCCAGATTGTGACGGGAATTAGGTCAAAGTGTGTCCCAAATGCCGGCAAATTTGGAAATCAAGGAATTTTCCAACCAACTTCAAATTTTGCGTGCTCCAAACTGTATATATTCCTCACTTGTCATGCAAAATTGACAGATTTTCGCTGGGAAATGACGGATAAATTTCAGAGTTTAGGGAAGACGGAGCTCGGCTGCGTGGTTATTCCCCTAACCGTGGCTGTTGGGACACCCTGCGCATGCGCCGCGCTGGTGTACATTTGTACGGCCGTTGACTCACCCCAGATTGTGACGGGAATTAGGTCAAAGTGTGTCCCAAATGCCGGCACATTTGGAAATCAAGGAATTGTCCAACCAACTTCAAATTTTGCATGCTCCAAACTGTATATATTCCGCACTTGTCATGCAAAATTGACAGATTTTCGCTGGGAAATGACGGAGAAATTTCAGAGTTTAGAGAAAACGGAGCTCGGCTGCGTGGTTATTCCCCTAACCGTGGCTGTTGGGACACCCTGCGCATGCGCTGGTGTACATTTCTACGGCCGTTGACTCACCCCAGATTGTGACGGGAATTAGGTCAAAGTGTGTCCCAAATGCCGGCAAATTTGGAAATCAAGGAATTTTCCAACCAACTTCAAATTTTGCATGCTCCAAACTGTATATATTCCGCACTTGTCATGCAAAATTGACAGATTTTCGCTGGGAAATGACGGAGAAATTTCAGAGTTTAGGGAAAACAGAGCTCGGCTGCGTGGTTATTCCCCTAACCGTGGCTGTTGGGACACCCTGCGCCGCGCTGGTGTACATTTGTACGGCCGTTGACTCACCCCAGATTGTGACGGGAATTAGGTCAAAGTGTGTCCCAAATGCCGGCAAATTTGGAAATCAAGGAATTTTCCAACCAACTTCAAATTTTGCGTGCTCCAAACTGTATATATTCCTCACTTGTCATGCAAAATTGACAGATTTTCGCTGGGAAATGACGGATAAATTTCAGAGTTTAGGGAAGACGGAGCTCGGCTGCGTGGTTATTCCCCTAACCGTGGCTGTTGGGACACCCTGCGCATGCGCCGCGCTGGTGTACATTTGTACGGCCGTTGACTCACCCCAGATTGTGACGGGAATTAGGTCAAAGTGTGTCCCAAATGCCGGCACATTTGGAAATCAAGGAATTGTCCAACCAACTTCAAATTTTGCATGCTCCAAACTGTATATATTCCGCACTTGTCATGCAAAATTGACAGATTTTCGCTGGGAAATGACGGAGAAATTTCAGAGTTTAGAGAAAACGGAGCTCGGCTGCGTGGTTATTCCCCTAACCGTGGCTGTTGGGACACCCTGCGCATGCGCTGGTGTACATTTCTACGGCCGTTGACTCACCCCAGATTGTGACGGGAATTAGGTCAAAGTGTGTCCCAAATGCCGGCAAATTTGGAAATCAAGGAATTTTCCAACCAACTTCAAATTGTGCATGCTCAAAACTGTATATATTCCGCACTTGTCATGCAAAATTGACAGATTTTCGCTGGGAAATGACGGAGAAATTTCAGAGTTTAGGGAAAACGGAGCTCGGCTGCGTGGTTATTCCCCTAACCGTGGCTGTTGGGACACCCTGCGCCGCGCTGGTGTACATTTCTACGGCCGTTGACTCACCCCAGATTGTGACGGGAATTAGGTCAAAGTGTGTCCCAAATGCCGGCAAATTTGGAAATCAAGGAATTTTCCAACCAACTTTAAATTTTGCATGCTCCAAACTGTATATATTCCGCACTTGTCATGCAAAATTGACAGATTTTCGCTGGGAAATGACGGAGAAATTTCAGAGTTTAGGGAAAACGGAGCTCGGCTGCGTGGTTATTCCCCTAACCGTGGCTGTTGGGACACCCTGCGCCGCGCTGGTGTACATTTGTACGGCCGTTGACTCACCCCAGATTGTGACGGGAATTAGGTCAAAGTGTGTCCCAAATGCCGGCAAATTTGGAAATCAAGGAATTTTCCAACCAACTTCAAATTTTGCATGCTCCAAACTGTATATATTCCGCACTTGTCATGCAAAATTGACAGATTTTCGCTGGGAAATGACGGAGAAATTTCAGAGTTTAGGGAAAACGGAGCTCGGCTGCGTGGTTATTCCCCTAACCGTGGCTGTTGGGACACCCTGCGCCGCGCTGGTGTACATTTGTACGGCCGTTGACTCACCCCAGAATGTGACGGGAATTAGGTCAAAGTGTGTCCCAAATGCCGGCAAATTTGGAAATCAAGGAATTTTCCAACCAACTTCAAATTTTGCATGCTCCAAACTGTATATATTCCGCACTTGTCATGCAAAATTGACAGATTTTCGCTGGGAAATGACGGAGAAATTTCAGAGTTTAGGGAAAACGGAGCTCGGCTGCGTGGTTATTCCCCTAACCGTGGCTGTTGGGACACCCTGCGCCGCGCTGGTGTACATTTGTACGGCCGTTGACTCACCCCAGAATGTGACGGGAATTAGGTCAAAGTGTGTCCCAAATGCCGGCAAATTTGGAAATCAAGGAATTTTCCAACCAACTTCAAATTTTGCATGCTCCAAACTGTATATATTCCGCACTTGTCATGCAAAATTGACAGATTTTCGCTGGGAAATGACGGAGAAATTTCAGAGTTTAGGGAAAACGGAGCTCGGCTGCGTGGTTATTCCCCTAACCGTGGCTGTTGGGACACCCTGCGCCGCACTGGTGTACATTTGTACGGCCGTTGACTCACCCCAGATTGTGACGGGAATTAGGTCAAAGTGTGTCCCAAATGCCGGCAAATTTGGAAATCAAGGAATTTTCAAACCAACTTCAAATTTGGCATGCTCCAAACTGTATATATTCCGCACTTGTCATGCAAAATTGACAGATTTTCGCTGGGAAATGACGGAGAAATTTCAGAGTTTAGGGAAAACGGAGCTCGGCTGCATGGTTATTCCCCTAACCGTGGCTGCTGGGACACCCTGCGCATGCGCCGCGCTGGTGTACATTTGTACGGCCGTTGACTCACCCCAGATTGTGACGGGAATTAGGTCAAAGTGTGTCCCAAATGCCGGCAAATTTGGAAATCAAGGAATTTTCCAACCAACTTCAAATTTTGCATGCTCCAAACTGTATATATTCCGCACTTGTCATGCAAAATTGACAGATTTTCGCTGGGAAATGACGGAGAAATTTCAGAGTTGAGGGAAAACGGAGCTCGGCTACGTGGTTATTCCCCTAACCGTGGCTGTTGGGACACCCTGCGCCGCGCTGGTGTACATTTGTACGGCTGTTGACTCACCCCAGATTGTGACGGGAATTAGGTCAAAGTGTGTCCCAAATGCCGGCAAATTTGGAAATCAAGGAATTTTCCAACCAACTTCAAATTTTGCATGCTCCAAACTGTATATATTCCGCACTTGTCATGCAAAATTGACAGATTTTCGCTGGGAAATGACGGAGAAATTTCAGAGTTTAGGGAAAACGGAGCTCGGCTGCGTGGTTATTCCCCTAACCGTGGCTGTTGGGACACCCTGCGCCGCGCTGGTGTACATTTGTACGGCCGTTGACTCACCCCAGATTGTGACGGGAATTAGGTCAAAGTGTGTCCCAAATGCCGGCAAATTTGGAAATCAAGGAATTTTCCAACCAACTTCAAATTTTGCATGCTCCAAACTGTATATATTCCGCACTTGTCATGCAAAATTGACAGATTTTCGCTGGGAAATGACGGAGAAATTTCAGAGTTTAGGGAAAACGGAGCTCGGCTGCTTGGTTATTCCCCTAACCGTGGCTGTTGGGACACCCTGCGCCGCGCTGGTGTACATTTGTACGGCCGTTGACTCACCCCAGATTGTGACGGGAATTAGGTCAAAGTGTGTCCCAAATGCCGGCAAATTTGGAAATCAAGGAATTTTCCAACCAACTTCAAATTGTGCATGCTCCAAACTGTATCCATTCCGCACTTGTCATGCAAAATTGACAGATTTTCGCTGGGAAATGACGGAGAAATTTCAGAGTTTAGGGAAAACGGAGCTCGGCTGCGTGGTTATTCCCTTAACCGTGGCTGTTGGGACACCCTGCGCTGCGCTGGTGTACATTTGTACGGCCGTTGACTCACCCCAGATTGTGACGGGAATTAGGTCAAAGTGTGTCCCAAATGCCGGCAAATTTGGAAATCAAGGAATTTTCCAACCAACTTGAAATTTTGCATGCTCCAAACTGTATATATTCCGCACTTGTCATGCAAAATTGACAGATTTTCGCTGGTAAATGACGGAGAAATTTCAGAGTTTAGGGAAAACGGAGCTCGGCTACGTGGTTATTCCCATAACCGTGGCTGTTGGGACACCCTGCGCTGCGCTGGTGTACATTTGTACGGCCGTTGACTCACCCCAGATTGTGACGGGAATTAGGTCAAAGTGTGTCCCAAATGCCGGCAAATTTGGAAATCAAGGAATTTTCCAACCAACTTCAAATTTTGCATGCTCCAAACTGTATATATTCTGCACTTGTCATGCAAAATTGACAGATTTTCGCTGGGAAATGACGGAGAAATTTCAGAGTTTAGGGAAAACGGAACTCGGCTACGTGGTTATTCCCCTAACCGTGGCTGTTGGGACACCGTGCGCTGCGCTGGTGTACATTTGTACGGCCGTTGACTCACCCCAGATTGTGACGGGAATTAGGTCAAAGTGTGTCCCAAATGCCGGCAAATTTGGAAATCAAGGAATTTTCCAACCAACTTCAAATTTTGCATGCTCCAAACTGTATATATTCCGCACTTTTCATGCAAAATTGACAGATTTTCGCTGGGAAATGACGGAGAAATTTCAGAGTTGAGGGAAAACGGAGCTCGGCTACGTGGTTATTCCTCTAACCGTGGCTGTTGGGACACCCTGCGCTGCGCTGGTGTACATTTGTACGGCTGTTGACTCACCCCAGATTGTGACGGGAATTAGGTCAAAGTGTGTCCCAAATGCCGGCAAATTTGGAAATCAAGGAATTTTCCAACCAACTTCAAATTTTGCATGCTCCAAACTGTATATATTCCGCACTTGTCATGCAAAATTGACAGATTTTCGCTGGGAAATGACGGAGAAATTTCAGAGTTTAGGGAAAACGGAGCTCGGCTACGTGGTTATTCCTCTAACCGTGGCTGTTGGGACACCCTGCGCTGCGCTGGTGTACATTTGTACGGCTGTTGACTCACCCCAGATTGTGACGGGAATTAGGTCAAAGTGTGTCCCAAATGCCGGCAAATTTGGAAATCAAGGAATTTTCCAACCAACTTCAAATTTTGCATGCTCCAAACTGTATATATTCCGCACTTGTCATGCAAAATTGACAGATTTTCGCTGGGAAATGACGGAGAAATTTCAGAGTTGAGGGAAAACGGAGCTCGGCTACGTGGTTATTCCTCTAACCGTGGCTGTTGGGACACCCTGCGCTGCGCTGGTGTACATTTGTACGGCTGTTGACTCACCCCAGATTGTGACGGGAATTAGGTCAAAGTGTGTCCCAAATGCCGGCAAATTTGGAAATCAAGGAATTTTCCAACCAACTTCAAATTGTGCATGCTCAAAACTGTATATATTCCGCACTTGTCATGCAAAATTGACAGATTTTCGCTGGGAAATGACGGATAAATTTCAGAGTTTAGGGAAAACGGAGCTCGGCTGCGTGGTTATTTCCCTAACCGTGGCTGTTGGGACACCCTGCGCCGCGCTGGTGTACATTTCTACGGCCGTTGACTCACCCCAGATTGTGACGGGAATTAGGTCAAAGTGTGTCCCAAATGCCGGCAAATTTGGAAATCAAGGAATTTTCCAACCAACTTCAAATTTTGCATGCTCCAAACTGTATATATTCCGCACTTGTCATGCAAAATTGACAGATTTTCGCTGGGAAATGACGGAGAAATTTCAGAGTTTAGGGAAAACGGAGCTCGGCTGCGTGGTTATTCCCCTAACCGTGGCTGTTGGGACACCCTGCGCCGCGCTGGTGTACATTTGTACGGCCGTTGACTCACCCCAGATTGTGACGGGAATTAGGTCAAAGTGTGTCCCAAATGCCGGCAAATTTGGAAATCAAGGAATTTTCCAACCAACTTCAAATTTTGCATGCTCCAAACTGTATATATTCCGCACTTGTCATGCAAAATTGACAGATTTTCGCTGGGAAATGACGGAGAAATTTCAGAGTTTAGGGAAAACAGAGCTCGGCTGCGTGGTTATTCCCCTAACCGTGGCTGTTGGGACACCCTGCGCCGCGCTGGTGTACATTTGTACGGCCGTTGACTCACCCCAGATTGTGACGGGAATTAGGTCAAAGTGTGTCCCAAATGCCGGCAAATTTGGAAATCAAGGAATTTTCCAACCAACTTCAAATTTTGCGTGCTCCAAACTGTATATATTCCTCACTTGTCATGCAAAATTGACAGATTTTCGCTGGGAAATGACGGATAAATTTCAGAGTTTAGGGAAGACGGAGCTCGGCTGCGTGGTTATTCCCCTAACCGTGGCTGTTGGGACACCCTGCGCATGCGCCGCGCTGGTGTACATTTGTACGGCCGTTGACTCACCCCAGATTGTGACGGGAATTAGGTCAAAGTGTGTCCCAAATGCCGGCACATTTGGAAATCAAGGAATTGTCCAACCAACTTCAAATTTTGCATGCTCCAAACTGTATATATTCCGCACTTGTCATGCAAAATTGACAGATTTTCGCTGGGAAATGACGGAGAAATTTCAGAGTTTAGAGAAAACGGAGCTCGGCTGCGTGGTTATTCCCCTAACCGTGGCTGTTGGGACACCCTGCGCATGCGCTGGTGTACATTTCTACGGCGGCGTTGACTCACCCCAGATTGTGACGGGAATTAGGTCAAAGTGTGTCCCAAATGCCGGCAAATTTGGAAATCAAGGAATTTTCCAACCAACTTCAAATTGTGCATGCTCAAAACTGTATATATTCCGCACTTGTCATGCAAAATTGACAGATTTTCGCTGGGAAATGACGGATAAATTTCAGAGTTTAGGGAAAACGGAGCTCGGCTGCGTGGTTATTCCCCTAACCGTGGCTGTTGGGACACCCTGCGCCGCGCTGGTGTACATTTCTACGGCCGTTGACTCACCCCAGATTGTGACGGGAATTAGGTCAAAGTGTGTCCCAAATGCCGGCAAATTTGGAAATCAAGGAATTTTCCAACCAACTTTAAATTTTGCATGCTCCAAACTGTATATATTCCGCACTTGTCATGCAAAATTGACAGATTTTCGCTGGGAAATGACGGAGAAATTTCAGAGTTTAGGGAAAACGGAGCTCGGCTGCGTGGTTATTCCCCTAACCGTGGCTGTTGGGACACCCTGCGCCGCGCTGGTGTACATTTGTACGGCCGTTGACTCACCCCAGATTGTGACGGGAATTAGGTCAAAGTGTGTCCCAAATGCCGGCAAATTTGGAAATCAAGGAATTTTCCAACCAACTTCAAATTTTGCATGCTCCAAACTGTATATATTCCGCACTTGTCATGCAAAATTGACAGATTTTCGCTGGGAAATGACGGAGAAATTTCAGAGTTTAGGGAAAACAGAGCTCGGCTGCGTGGTTATTCCCCTAACCGTGGCTGTTGGGACACCCGCGCCGCGCTGGTGTACATTTGTACGGCCGTTGACTCACCCCAGATTGTGACGGGAATTAGGTCAAAGTGTGTCCCAAATGCCGGCACATTTGGAAATCAAGGAATTGTCCAACCAACTTCAAATTTTGCATGCTCCAAACTGTATATATTCCGCACTTGTCATGCAAAATTGACAGATTTTCGCTGGGAAATGACGGAGAAATTTCGGAGTTTAGGGAAAACGGAGCTCGGCTGCGTGGTTATTCCCCTAACCGTGGCTGTTGGGACACCCTGCGTATGCGCTGGTGTACATTTCTACGGCCGTTGACTCACCCCAGATTGTGACGGGAATTAGGTCAAAGTGTGTCCCAAATGCCGGCAAATTTGGAAATCAAGGAATTTTCCAACCAACTTCAAATTTTGCATGCTCCAAACTGTATATATTCCGCACTTGTCATGCAAAATTGACAGATTTTCGCTGGGAAATGACGGAGAAATTTCAGAGTTTAGGGAAAACGGAGCTCGGCTGCGTGGTTATTCCCCTAACCGTGGCTGTTGGGACACCCTGCGCCGCGCTGGTGTACATTTCTACGGCCGTTGACTCACCCCAGATTGTGACGGGAGTTAGGTCAAAGTGTGTCCCAAATGCCGGCAAATTTGGAAATCAAGGAATTTTCCAACCAACTTCAAATTTTGCATGCTCCAAACTGTATATATTCCGCACTTGTCATGCAAAATTGACAGATTTTCGCTGGGAAATGACGGAGAAATTTCAGAGTTTAGGGAAAACAGAGCTCGGCTGCGTGGTTATTCCCCTAACCGTGGCTGTTGGGACACCCTGCGCCGCGCTGGTGTACATTTGTACGGCCGTTGACTCACCCCAGATTGTGACGGGAATTAGGTCAAAGTGTGTCCCAAATGCCGGCAAATTTGGAAATCAAGGAATTTTCCAACCAACTTCAAATTTTGCATGCTCCAAACTGTATATATTCCTCACTTGTCATGCAAAATTGACAGATTTTCGCTGGGAAATGACGGAGAAATTTCAGAGTTTAGGGAAGACGGAGCTCGGCTGCGTGGTTATTCCCCTAACCGTGGCTGTTGGGACACCCTGCGCATGCGCCGCGCTGGTGTACATTTGTACGGCCGTTGACTCACCCCAGATTGTGACGGGAATTAGGTCAAAGTGTGTCCCAAATGCCGGCACATTTGGAAATCAAGGAATTGTCCAACCAACTTCAAATTTTGCATGCTCCAAACTGTATATATTCCGCACTTGTCATGCAAAATTGACAGATTTTCGCTGGGAAATGACGGAGAAATTTCGGAGTTTAGGGAAAACGGAGCTCGGCTGCGTGGTTATTCCCCTAACCGTGGCTGTTGGGACACCCTGCGCATGCGCTGGTGTACATTTCTACGGCCGTTGACTCACCCCAGATTGTGACGGGAATTAGGTCAAAGTGTGTCCCAAATGCCGGCAAATTTGGAAATCAAGGAATTTTCCAACCAACTTCAAATTTTGCATGCTCCAAACTGTATATATTCCGCACTTGTCATGCAAAATTGACAGATTTTCGCTGGGAAATGACGGAGAAATTTCAGAGTTTAGGGAAAACGGAGCTCGGCTGCGTGGTTATTCCCCTAACCGTGGCTGTTGGGACACCCTGCGCCGCGCTGGTGTACATTTCTACGGCCGTTGACTCACCCCAGATTGTGACGGGAATTAGGTCAAAGTGTGTCCCAAATGCCGGCAAATTTGGAAATCAAGGAATTTTCCAACCAACTTCAAATTTTGCATGCTCCAAACTGTATATATTCCGCACTTGTCATGCAAAATTGACAGATTTTCGCTGGGAAATGACGGAGAAATTTCAGAGTTTAGGGAAAACGGAGCTCGGCTGCGTGGTTATTCCCCTAACCGTGGCTGTTGGGACACCCTGCGCCGCGCTGGTGTACATTTCTACGGCCGTTGACTCACCCCAGATTGTGACGGGAATTAGGTCAAAGTGTGTCCCAAATGCCGGCAAATTTGGAAATCAAGGAATTTTCCAACCAACTTCAAATTTTGCATGCTCCAAACTGTATATATTCCGCACTTGTCATGCAAAATTGACAGATTTTCGCTGGGAAATGACGGAGAAATTTCAGAGTTTAGGGAAAACGGAGCTCGGCTGCGTGGTTATTCCCCTAACCGTGGCTGTTGGGACACCCTGCGCCGCTCTGGTGTACATTTGTACGGCCGTTGACTCACCCCAGATTGTGACGGGAATTAGGTCAAAGTGTGTCCCAAATGCCGGCAAATTTGGAAATCAAGGAATTTTCCAACCAACTTCAAATTGTGCATGCTCAAAACTGTATATATTCCGCACTTGTCATGCAAAATTGACAGATTTTCGCTGGGAAATGACGGATAAATTTCAGAGTTTAGGGAAAACGGAGCTCGGCTGCGTGGTTATTTCCCTAACCGTGGCTGTTGGGACACCCTGCGCCGCGCTGGTGTACATTTCTACGGCCGTTGACTCACCCCAGATTGTGACGGGAATTAGGTCAAAGTGTGTCCCAAATGCCGGCAAATTTTGGAAATCAAGGAATTTTCCAACCAACTTCAAATTTTGCATGCTCCAAACTGTATATATTCCGCACTTGTCATGCAAAATTGACAGATTTTCGCTGGGAAATGACGGAGAAATTTCAGAGTTTAGGGAAAACGGAGCTCGGCTGCGTGGTTATTCCCCTAACCGTGGCTGTTGGGACACCCTGCGCCGCGCTGGTGTACATTTGTACGGCCGTTGACTCACCCCAGATTGTGACGGAATTAGGTCAAAGTGTGTCCCAAATGCCGGCAAATTTGGAAATCAAGGAATTTTCCAACCAACTTCAAATTTTGCATGCTCCAAACTGTATATATTCCGCACTTGTCATGCAAAATTGACAGATTTTCGCTGGGAAATGACGGAGAAATTTCAGAGTTTAGGGAAAAACAGAGCTCGGCTGCGTGGTTATTCCCCTAACCGTGGCTGTTGGGACACCCTGCGCCGCGCTGGTGTACATTTGTACGGCCGTTGACTCACCCCAGATTGTGACGGGAATTAGGTCAAAGTGTGTCCCAAATGCCGGCAAATTTGGAAATCAAGGAATTTTCCAACCAACTTCAAATTTTGCGTGCTCCAAACTGTATATATTCCTCACTTGTCATGCAAAATTGACAGATTTTCGCTGGGAAATGACGGATAAATTTCAGAGTTTAGGGAAGACGGAGCTCGGCTGCGTGGTTATTCCCCTAACCGTGGCTGTTGGGACACCCTGCGCATGCGCCGCGCTGGTGTACATTTGTACGGCCGTTGACTCACCCCAGATTGTGACGGGAATTAGGTCAAAGTGTGTCCCAAATGCCGGCACATTTGGAAATCAAGGAATTGTCCAACCAACTTCAAATTTTGCATGCTCCAAACTGTATATATTCCGCACTTGTCATGCAAAATTGACAGATTTCGCTGGGAAATGACGGAGAAATTTCGGAGTTTAGGGAAAACGGAGCTCGGCTGCGTGGTTATTCCCCTAACCGTGGCTGTTGGGACACCCTGCGCATGCGCTGGTGTACATTTCTACGGCCGTTGACTCACCCCAGATTGTGACGGGAATTAGGTCAAAGTGTGTCCCAAATGCCGGCAAATTTGGAAATCAAGGAATTTTCCAACCAACTTCAAATTTTGCATGCTCCAAACTGTATATATTCCGCACTTGTCATGCAAAATTGACAGATTTTCGCTGGGAAATGACGGAGAAATTTCAGAGTTTAGGGAAAACGGAGCTCGGCTGCGTGGTTATTCCCCTAACCGTGGCTGTTGGGACACCCTGCGCCGCGCTGGTGTACATTTCTACGGCCGTTGACTCACCCCAGATTGTGACGGGAATTAGGTCAAAGTGTGTCCCAAATGCCGGCAAATTTGGAAATCAAGGAATTTTCCAACCAACTTCAAATTTTGCATGCTCCAAACTGTATATATTCCGCACTTGTCATGCAAAATTGACAGATTTTCGCTGGGAAATGACGGAGAAATTTCAGAGTTTAGGGAAAACGGAGCTCGGCTGCGTGGTTATTCCCCTAACCGTGGCTGTTGGGACACCCTGCGCCGCGCTGGTGTACATTTCTACGGCCGTTGACTCACACCCAGATTGTGACGGGAATTAGGTCAAAGTGTGTCCCAAATGCCGGCAAATTTGGAAATCAAGGAATTTTCCAACCAACTTCAAATTTTGCATGCTCCAAAACTGTATATATTCCGCACTTGTCATGCAAAATTGACAGATTTTCGCTGGGAAATGACGGAGAAATTTCAGAGTTTAGGGAAAACGGAGCTCGGCTGCGTGGTTATTCCCCTAACCGTGGCTGTTGGGACACCCTGCGCCGCTCTGGTGTACATTTGTACGGCCGTTGACTCACCCCAGATTGTGACGGGAATTAGGTCAAAGTGTGTCCCAAATGCCGGCAAATTTGGAAATCAAGGGAATTTTCCAACCAACTTCAAATTGTGCATGCTCAAAACTGTATATATTCCGCACTTGTCATGCAAAATTGACAGATTTTCGCTGGGAAATGACGGATAAATTTCAGAGTTTAGGGAAAACGGAGCTCGGCTGCGTGGTTATTTCCCTAACCGTGGCTGTTGGGACACCCTGCGCCGCGCTGGTGTACATTTCTACGGCCGTTGACTCACCCCAGATTGTGACGGGAATTAGGTCAAAGTGTGTCCCAAATGCCGGCAAATTTGGAAATCAAGGAATTTTCCAACCAACTTCAAATTTTGCATGCTCCAAACTGTATATATTCCGCACTTGTCATGCAAAATTGACAGATTTTCGCTGGGAAATGACGGAGAAATTTCAGAGTTTAGGGAAAACGGAGCTCGGCTGCGTGGTTATTCCCCTAACCGTGGCTGTTGGGACACCCTGCGCCGCGCTGGTGTACATTTGTACGGCCGTTGACTCACCCCAGATTGTGACGGGAATTAGGTCAAAGTGTGTCCCAAATGCCGGCAAATTTGGAAATCAAGGAATTTTCCAACCAACTTCAAATTTTGCATGCTCCAAACTGTATATATTCCGCACTTGTCATGCAAAATTGACAGATTTTCGCTGGGAAATGACGGAGAAATTTCAGAGTTTAGGGAAAACAGAGCTCGGCTGCGTGGTTATTCCCCTAACCGTGGCTGTTGGGACACCCTGCGCCGCGCTGGTGTACATTTGTACGGCCGTTGACTCACCCCAGATTGTGACGGGAATTAGGTCAAAGTGTGTCCCAAATGCCGGCAAATTTGGAAATCAAGGAATTTTCCAACCAACTTCAAATTTTGCGTGCTCCAAACTGTATATATTCCTCACTTGTCATGCAAAATTGACAGATTTTCGCTGGGAAATGACGGATAAATTTCAGAGTTTAGGGAAGACGGAGCTCGGCTGCGTGGTTATTCCCCTAACCGTGGCTGTTGGGACACCCTGCGCATGCGCCGCGCTGGTGTACATTTGTACGGCCGTTGACTCACCCCAGATTGTGACGGGAATTAGGTCAAAGTGTGTCCCAAATGCCGGCACATTTGGAAATCAAGGAATTGTCCAACCAACTTCAAATTTTGCATGCTCCAAACTGTATATATTCCGCACTTGTCATGCAAAATTGACAGATTTTCGCTGGGAAACGACGAGAAATTTCAG
Source organism: Henricia sp. BOLD:AAB3569 (assembly GCA_037783545.1). Classification (NCBI taxonomy): domain Eukaryota; kingdom Metazoa; phylum Echinodermata; class Asteroidea; order Spinulosida; family Echinasteridae; genus Henricia; species Henricia sp. BOLD:AAB3569. The sequence continues at coordinate 1,723 of JBBELK010000916.1, read as the reverse complement.
AGTTTAGAGAAAACGGAGCTCGGCTGCGTGGTTATTCCCCTAACCGTGGCTGTTGGGACACCCTGCGCATGCGCTGGTGTACATTTCTACGGCCGTTGACTCACCCCAGATTGTGACGGGAATTAGGTCAAAGTGTGTCCCAAATGCCGGCAAATTTGGAAATCAAGGAATTTTCCAACCAACTTCAAATTGTGCATGCTCAAAACTGTATATATTCCGCACTTGTCATGCAAAATTGACAGATTTTCGCTGGGAAATGACGGATAAATTTCAGAGTTTAGGGAAAACGGAGCTCGGCTGCGTGGTTATTCCCCTAACCGTGGCTGTTGGGACACCCTGCGCCGCGCTGGTGTACATTTGTACGGCCGTTGACTCACCCCAGATTGTGACGGGAATTAGGTCAAAGTGTGTCCCAAATGCCGGCAAATTTGGAAATCAAGGAATTTTCCAACCAACTTTAAATTTTGCATGCTCCAAACTGTATATATTCCGCACTTGTCATGCAAAATTGACAGATTTTCGCTGGGAAATGACGGAGAAATTTCAGAGTTTAGGGGAAAACGGAGCTCGCTGCGTGGTTATTCCCCTAACCGTGGCTGTTGGGACACCCTGCGCCGCGCTGGTGTACATTTGTACGGCCGTTGACTCACCCCAGATTGTGACGGGAATTAGGTCAAAGTGTGTCCCAAATGCCGGCAATTTGGAAATCAAGGAATTTTCCAACCAACTTCAAATTTTGCATGCTCCAAACTGTATATATTCCGCACTTGTCATGCAAAATTGACAGATTTTCGCTGGGAAATGACGGAGAAATTTCAGAGTTTTAGGGAAAACAGAGCTCGGCTGCGTGGTTATTCCCCTAACCGGGCTGTTGGGACACCCGCGCCGCGCTGGTGTACATTTGTACGGCCGTTGACTCACCCCAGATTGTGACGGGAATTAGGTCAAAGTGTGTCCCAAATGCCGGCACATTTGGAAATCAAGGAATTGTCCAACCAACTTCAAATTTTGCATGCTCCAAACTGTATATATTCCGCACTTGTCATGCAAAATTGACAGATTTTCGCTGGGAAATGACGGAGAAATTTCGGAGTTTAGGGAAAACGGAGCTCGGCTGCGTGGTTATTCCCCTAACCGTGGCTGTTGGGACACCCTGCGCATGCGCTGGTGTACATTTCTACGGCCGTTGACTCACCCCAGATTGTGACGGGAATTAGGTCAAAGTGTGTCCCAAATGCCGGCAAATTTGGAAATCAAGGAATTTTCCAACCAACTTCAAATTTTGCATGCTCCAAACTGTATATATTCCGCACTTGTCATGCAAAATTGACAGATTTTCGCTGGGAAATGACGGAGAAATTTCAGAGTTTAGGGAAAACGGAGCTCGGCTGCGTGGTTATTCCCCTAACCGTGGCTGTTGGGACACCCTGCGCCGCGCTGGTGTACATTTCTACGGCCGTTGACCTCACCCCAGATTGTGACGGGAGTTAGGTCAAAGTGTGTCCCAAATGCCGGCAAATTTGGAAATCAAGGAATTTTCCAACCAACTTCAAATTTTGCATGCTCCAAACTGTATATATTCCGCACTTGTCATGCAAAATTGACAGATTTTCGCTGGGAAATGACGGAGAAATTTCAGAGTTTAGGGAAAACAGAGCTCGGCTGCGTGGTTATTCCCTAACCGTGGCTGTTGGGACACCCTGCGCCGCGCTGGTGTACATTT
>JBBELK010000915.1:0-273785 GCA_037783545.1 Henricia sp. BOLD:AAB3569 | reverse complement strand
GTCACTTGGGCGTTCGGAAAACGCAAGACCGTATTTTACGGCATTTTTTTTGGCCCAAGTTGCATAAAGATGTGTCAAACTTTTGTAGAACTTGCCACACTTGCCAACTAGTGGGCAAGCCAAACCAAACAATTCAGACAGCTCCACTCATTCCCATCCCTCCTTGTGACCAGCCGTTTGATCGTATATTGATCGATTGTGTTGGGCCCTTACCTAAGACTAGGTCGGGATATATTTATCTCTTGACTATAATGGATACTAGTACAAGGTACCCAGAAGCCATCCCATTGCGAAATATAACTGCTAAAGTTATTGCTGAAGCCTTGATCAAGTTCTTCACTAGAATGGGACTTCCTAAAGAGATCCAACATGATCAAGGGTCTAATTTCACAAGTCAGTTGTTCAAGGAAGTGTTGAACGTGATGGGGATTGAGCAGCTACACTGTTAAAAAAATCTCTGTTCATTTACAGTACATTCATATGTCAATTGGCATTACATAGCGTACTGTTTTTAAACAGTACATTCTACTTTTTTGTTTTATCTGTTTGCATACAGTAGACTCTACTGTTATTTGAAATTGTAAATTTACAGAAGATTCTTCCGTTTTTCAACAGACGACTAAGTGATCGTTTTGTGCATGGTTTTGTTCTTTAACAAAGCCTTCTGTAAAGAAACAATTCTATGTAACTGAACGTAGCAGTCCAGGTTATTGACGACTGTTTCTTGTTGACCTTTACAGTTCACCTTTTGTGTTGTAGATGCACCACACTTCATGTAAAATAAGTCGGCATATTTCTCTCAATTTCCTAGTTTTTATTTGCATGCCGGGGTGCAGTGGAGTTTCAACAGGGTGTACAATTTACCAAAAATGTAACCCGACTCGCTGAAATACAGGAATATGATAAATTCAGGGGGAATTTCCGCCTGAGTCTACTGAGTGTATTCCCGCACTTTGAGGCAGGTTACATGCTCCCGTGTATCTCCACTGCAGGCAGTATTGCACGGCAAATAAAACGCAAATAAAAACCAAAAAATGTACGAAAATACCGACTTGCCTTTCACGACATGTAGAGCAGCTATCTTCTCGTTCAAGTCGGCACTATAAACTGAACAGTCTCCAGTATATATTTCGACATAACGCCCGCCAAAATCTGTCATTTCATATACGAACGGCACAACTACAAAAAGCGCACTGCGCAGTTTGAATTTACTGCAGTGATTTCCCAGCATGCAACGTACTGGTACTCGCTATCAACGCCGCGTAATTTCTGCCGCATACCAGGGAACATCGATGGGATAACAGAAGGTCCTCTGTTACTAAACAGTAACATGGCTGTATTTTAACAGATGAAGATTAAAAGTTTCTTGTTCCTGAACAAACCTGTAATTAAACGGCAAACCGTCTGTAATCATACAGAACAATATTTTTAAAATGTACACAGACGGAAGAACGTTTGTGCAATAACAACAAATTCCAAAAACAGTAAAAGTTACTGTTCGATTTTGACTTTTTCAACAGAAAAACACCTGTGACTCAACACAATTTTTTACAGTGTATAATGTCCTCTCCATATCGCCCAGAATCTCAAGGTGCTATCGAGATATATCATCAAACGATGATTCGTGCGTATTGTCACGATCATCAAATTGATTGGGACAAAGGAATCGATTTCCTATTGTTCGCCACAAGGGACTCTCCCAATGAGTCTACGGGGTATAGCCCTTTCGAGCTAGTTTTCGGTCATGAAGTCCGTTGTCCTTTAAAAAATGGCTGGCTGAAGCAGGGGATGAAACTAACTTCTAGATTATGTTAGTGAAACAGAGGCTGCATGATGCTTACGATGTTGCGAGAAGGAATCTGATAGCAACGCAGGGGCGCATGAAAACATGGTACGATAGAAAAGCAAGAGAACGTAGTTTCAAACCAGGTGAGAAGGTTCTGATATTGTTCCCTGTCCAAGGTGAACCATTTAGAGCAAGGTTCAGTGGACCTTATGTTGTCGAAGAAAAACTGAACAGTGTGAACTATGGTATACAAACGCCAGATAGGAGAAAATCAAGGAGAGTTTGCCATGTAAACATGATGAAAAAGTATCATGACAGAGTTGACAAGATTCCTTCCGCAACATTGACTATCTGTGTTGAAAATGAGCAAATTACAGAAAGTGAAAATTTAGTTCAAAAAGAACTTGACACGGAGTGTTCACAGAGCTCATTTCTTATGGTGCAAAATTCCACCATTCTTGCCAATTTAAACGATGAATTGTCTCATTTACTTGGTAATGAACGAGATGAGATGATTGAACTGATGTATTCATGCACTGAATTATTTCGTGATAAGCCAGGAAGAACGTCGTTTTATTTCATGATGTTGATGTTGGCAATGCCACTCCGATCAAACAGCACCCATATCGCTTGAACCCAACAAAACTCGAGTTAGTTCGAAAGGAGATACAATATATGTCAGAAAATGACATCTCCTGAAAATCAAAGCCCTTAGAGTTCACCAATACTGTTGGTGCCCAAGGAGGATGGTAGGTGCCTTTGACCGAGCGGGCTAGGGAAATCTCGGCGTTTACAACACCTGATGGTCTTTGGGTTTGTAATGTCATGCCGTTCGGTATGAAAAATGCCCCAAGTACATTCACGCGAATGATGAATCAAATTAAACGTGGATTAGAAGGGTGTGAGGCTTACATCGATGATGTTGTGGTCTATTCTGAATCTTGGCCAGAACACATTGGCAGAACTAGAGCATTATTTGACAAGTTGGCTGAAGCCAACTTGACCATAAATCTCAAGAAAAGTGAGATTGGAAAAGGCTCCATTACATACTTGGGACATGAAGTTGGACAAGGAAAAGTATTGCCAAAAAATGCGAAAGTCCAAGTTATCATTGAGTATCCTGTGCCAGTTAACAAGAAGGAATTGTTGAGGTTCCTGGGGATGACAGGGTTTTATCGAAAATTCTGCCCAAATTTTGCACATATTGCGCCAAATTCGTGCCACGAAATACGCAGCTCCATAGCAAAGGCATGGGGCTGCGTATTTCGTGGCACGAATTTGGCGCGCGCGCATTGCTGACGAGCCTGTGCCTTTAAGCTCCCACATCGAATCCAAATGCTACATATATTTTCATGATTTATTTTCGTCAGATATATGTGATTAATTTTGTGGAAGACCACACTTTTATTAGCGGGGATGTCATTTTTAGTTTTTTGGATCCCCAAAACGCTTTTGAGCATGTACGCATGTATGTGATGTATCGTTCCCAACGCCTGGGAGCACCGGGGACGAGCGCTCGAAAGCAGCCTATAGGTTTGTGCCACAGGCTCGACAGTGCAGTGTGCACGCGAGTTGTAAAAAAAAAGGTGTGCGCCTAGCTAGAAGAGTGTGGCCGAGCGGAGAACCCGCGGCATCGCACCGGTGTGGCATCGCATGCGCATTAATGGAATCACAGTGCGCGTGGCTGACTTGACCGTGATACATTTTCCTGGAATTTAGCTGTAGTTTGACTTTAGATTCCCTGGCCGTTTCATAAAATTTGGCGCTTATAATTGCTAAACATCGTGTTCTCATCCCAATTTCATCCTGTTCCCGTAATTGAGAATGCCCGTAATTATTTCACATACGAAAGCCCAGAATTTCGGCATTTTGCTTGCTGGTGATTCAGGCAGTTAAGAGCGAGGGACTGTAAATATCAAGAATTTTTTGGAAATGTTGGCCATGGCCAAAAAATGGATTTCCTTTATACTTTTATATTTGATGGACCTTTGCCCCAAACTAACAAATGTGGTAAAAGTTTTGAAAAAATACCTTTGTTGCTATGGCAACAGCCAAATTTTGATTTTTGCCATTTTCTCACTTTTTTAAGAGTGAAATTTGCATATTTTCAAAACTGCGTCACCATTAAACAAATATAGAAAATAATTTTCTTTAAAAGTTATTGATAGGTGGGTCATTGGAGACTGCACTCTATGTATAAAAATAGTCACCAGGTATGTCGGTGGGTTATACCATTTATTTCAAATAGGGGTGTTTTTTTACTTTTTCAAAGTATGAAAATATACCATTTTGACAGCTCATAACCCATATGGTAGTGCTCCAATTTGAATATCGGCCACATATTATTAAGATGAGACATTGGTCTTGTGGAATATTAAAAGAATAGCTGGGGGAAACTATTTATTTTTCGCAGTGTTGCCAGACATTTCCCCATTTTTTCAAATGTTGGTGGAAGGCTAAGTAGATAGGCGACATTTCAAAAAGGTTGCAGAAAGAGGAATTTTTTAGTAGAAGGTTGTGACGTGTTGATTTAATCTAATTTTGGGGTGCTGAATCCAAAAATGACAGTTATGAAGTTGTATTTTAAGTTAAAGGGGTATTTGTGGCCCAAAAATGCCAGAAATTGGTTAAAAAACACCAGTTTTTGTGCAAAAAAACCCCACTGTTTTCTCAAATAGAACATGGTTACATGCCATAACATGCCACTCTTTCTAAATCCATAAATGACAGTGTCCAAGCTGTATTTGAGGGCAAAAGTGTTTCTTTGGGGTAAAACATAAAAATAAGTTTATAAACACTAGTTTTTGGTAAAAACAAAAAAGAGGAGAAAAGAGATATAGCCTAATTGACAAGAAGAGGATTTTTTAGTAATAGGTCGTTACTCGTTACTTTTACCTAATTTTAGAGTGCTGAATCCAAAAATGTTTGCCAAGCTGTATTTTAAGTTAAAGGGGCCTTTTGGCAACAAATACTGAATCTTTTTGTAAACGTTGAGTTTTTGGTTTAAAAAACAAACAAATATCTGCGTAGAATGCATTGTAACATGCCACTCTTACTTAATTTGGGGTGCTGAATCCACATGACTTTACCAGCAAGCTGTATTTTGATGGTCAAATGTTTTTGTTTCGACAAAAAGCATAAAAGCAATTTTTTTATTCCTAAATCCAAACAATACTGGTACTACACTGAGCAAAAATATAAACGCCCCATGTAAATTATTTATGTAACATGAAATGGGCGGCCCTAAATGAGTTGATATTGTCTGATAATTGTACAGTAATTTGCAACCCCTAAGGCTAATAAATGTTTCAAAGTGTCACATGGGGCGTTTATAATTTTGTTCAGTGTATAAAGCTGTTCTTTGGTATTGAAACAATCATATCACAACCACATAACATGGTTCAAAATGATTACACATCTAAACTCCTCAAAAAAGTTCGGAAAGTCAAGTTTGACTGACGATTTAGCTCTTGTTACTAAATCATTTTCCTTGAATTTGTATCATTGGAAAGTCCTGTTATTCCTCTTTACAGTGAGGTGTCATTTGTTGATTAATCAATTGGGGGATGTGCAGCACAGCTGAATACGGGGCGGGTGTAAAGTAAAGTGAAATGTCACAAAATGCATTGCTATTGTCAAAAGGTGCAGTGACACATTCCCATCCTCCAAGCAAACGGGGAATGCACTGCATGACAATAGCAGTGAATTTTGTGACATTTCACTTTCCACCGACCCCTGTATTCCGCTATACTGCACATCCCCCAATTGATTAAGCATAACAAATGACACATCACTGTAAAGAGGAATGACGGGGCTTTCCAATGATACCAAATTCAAGTAACAAGAGAGAAATCGTCAGTCAAACTTGACTTTCCGAACTTTTTTTGAGGAGTTTAGTACAAAGCAGGTATTTCCATAATGAAAATTAACCACTGCATGAAAAGAAAATAATCTTATCATATCAGTTTTACAGTGGAATATGAATATATTGAACTTGAAGTGTGCAAAATACACATTACTAGGAGTGTTAAAATCTCTTTTGCTCCAGGTATTGTGAGACAACGGCCTATAATTTGAAAGTGGTAATAAGAGAAGGATGGGGGGAGGGAATTTAGTTGCAAACCTGCATAATTAAAAGGTGAGAACATTTCTTGATTAGAGATGCTTGTTTTTGGAACAAAACAAATATTTTAAAGATAAATCGGGAGCATGCCAATCCTACCTTTTCATCCATTTCGTCCTAAAACAAAGTGGTCGAAAATTATGTCTATGCTTGCAACTTTTTTATGTTTTTGGTTTGTTTGCTTTTTGTTTCTCGGATACACTTCTCCCAAAACAAATACAAAAATTTGGTTGGATTCAGCTTCGACAAGACATTTGTCTGGTCACCAACACCACAATAATGAACCTATCAATTGTTTTCCCCGCCCCTCACCCCCGGACTGCCCCTCATAAGAGGTGGGGATTGTCACTTTTCTTGCAAGACAAAATCCCCACGCTTGGGCCAAAATTTAGGTGACAAAAAACCCCACCGTCGGGTGCAAAAATGTACATCTTGCTATCGGATGCATAGAAATTTATATTTCAATGAGACAAAACCCCACCCTGGGGCATGAACAATTTTGCCAAATCCCCACCTAGTGTGGGAGGGGGAGGGGGGAAGCCCGGGAGGGGGGGGGGGGGGGGGGAGAGGGAGGGAGGGGAACGAATGATATGTGCATAATGGAAACCACCGGTCTCGAAGATATCCGTGCAACCATCTTACGAAGTCGTCACCCTCTCTTTGGCCACATTGACTGCTACCAGATGACATGCCAGCTCATGGCACCCTTAACTAAGCTGCGCATCAACATTGAAGGGGGACCGGGACTCCATATTCTGACGTTGCCTGAATGAGACCCAGGTGCCGCCCAAGCACCACCTGGGTGTGCTACCTGGAAGCTGACCACCGGACACGAGTACAACAGCTGTGACAGTCTGCATCTCGTTTGATCTGGGCGGCTCTACACTGCAAAAACTGTGGTGTTAAAGAACACCAGTGGGTGTTGTCTTATATAGATACCAAGCCTGGTGTTAAATTTTAACATCACTAGTATTAGTTTTAACACTGAGGGTGTTAAAAATAATGCATTTATTATAAGTGTGGTATTAAAATTAATTTTAACACCACAGTTTTTGCAGTGTAAGTCCGCCATGATGGATTAAGGGAACAACGATGATCACTGTATATTCGTTGTTGTTTTTACTGCAGGCTTTTAAAATGTGTTTAATTATAACATCATTTAGATTCTGTCTTCCCAAAAGAACCTTTGCCCTCAAAATACATCTTGGACACCGCTATTTTTGGATTCACCACCCCAAATTAAGTAAGAGTGGCTTGTTATTACCATGTTTTGTTTCGGAAAACGGGGTTTTTCTGTACTAAAAACACTTAATTGTTTTTCAACAAATTGTTTGACTTTTTTGCCGAAAATTTCCTTTAACTTAAAATACAGCTTCGTAACAGTCATTTTTGGATTCACCACCCCAAATTGAGTAAGAGTGACACGTTACCATGTTCTATTTGAGGAAAAGGGGTTTTTCTGTATAAAAAAAACCTTGATTTTCTACCAATATTTAGACTTTTATGCCGAAATTGCACCTTTAACTTAACATACAGCTTCGTAACAGTCATTTTTGGATTCAACACCCCAAATTAAGTAAGAGTGGCATGTTACCATGTTCTATTTGAGGAAAAGGGTTTTTCTGTACAAAAAAAGCCTTGTTTTTCCACATATTTTTATACTTTGTTTGCAAAAAAATACCCCTTTAACGTAAAATACAGCTTCGTAACCATCATTTTTGGATTCACCACCGCAAAATTAGGTCAAATCAACATGTTACAACCTTCTACTAAAAAAAATCCTCTTTCTGCCACCTTTTTGAAATGTCGCCTATCTACTTAGCCTTCCACCAACATTTGAAAAAATGGGGAAATGTCTGGCAACACTGCGAAAAATAAAATAGTTTCCCCCAGCTATTCTTTTAATATTCCACAAGACCAATGTCTCATCTTAATAATATGTGGCCGATATTCAAATTGGAGCACTACCATATGGGTTATGAGCTGTCAAAAAATGGTATATTTTCATACTTTGAAAAAGTAAAAAAAAACACCCCTATTTGAAATAAATGGTATAACCCACCGACATACCAGGGGTGGATTGCAATAAAACGCACTAGCCAGTTAGTGCGCTAAACTTACGTCAAACGCGTCACGTACATGACGTACGTCTAGTACGTGTACATATGAGTCTTCAAGTTCAACTCGAGAAACTCAGTGGCAGTAGGCCTACATCGATAGCTTGGCAGTTTTAAGAACATTGAGGTAGGCCTAGTACAAATTTCGTATGCAAGCCTACTTTCTGTGCTTTTTCACTGCTTTGCGCTATCATTCATGTCTCATGATTTTGCTTTTTACAAAGGCACACCGGCCACACGTACGCTCGCTACGACTATACGTAGGCCCTATCGCATTTTTAATATGTTGAGCCGAGCGTCGATCGCTCCGGTTTATGACCGAAATCGGAAGCCATTTAACACCTCCACACTGGCTTAACTTTAAACTGCCAGCCAAAATAGGGAAGTATTCGACTGGATATACGTCATACAAGCCTTAATTTGCCAAAGAAATCTTCTTTTTTCTGTTAATTTTGCGATCGAAAACAATTTTTTGGCCGTTTATGGCCGCCATTTTGCATGTTTGACACAGCGTCAAAAGTACACTTACGTTAGTGAACTTGAATGTTTTTATTGAAACCGGCTTGTGACTTTTCGTTAGTGCACTAATCCTAGTTCATTTTCTTAGTGCACTTTGGCCATAGTGCACTAACTGGTAAGTGCGTTTTATTGCAATCCACCCCTGCAGCCGATTTCACGAAACAGTGCGTAACTTGCGCCATAAACGGTTATGGCGCAAGACTTACGCCATAAAGTTATGCCGTAGCTGCGCAATTACTTAAAATCGATTTCACGAAACTCTTCTTAGCTGCGCAACGTTAATTTTTTCACTTTAGCACTTGTAACTTCTAGGACGAGGCTAATTTCTAGTTTATCAACGACTATTTGATGCTTGCGCTTGATAAAATAGTCGTACATAAAACATACGTCGTTGTTTTTCACAAATTTTGCACGGTCATCATGGCTGCCGTCGCGAGTCATAATGCGTCGAGTCGCAGATTTCACCGATAAAGGCTGTTTTCTACAAACGGAAGGCTGGGGTTCAGTTCGTTGACGATGCGGTAAATAAGCACGTGTAGCTAGCTGCATTATCGCCATTTTCCACTGTCCTACGACACATTTTTCCAACTTACGCCACCAAAAACCATTGCGCAAGTTACGCCACATTTTATGGCGTAAGTCGGCGAGTTGCGCCACATCCTGATGTGGCGCATCTTTCGTGAAACGCTTATTAACTTATTGCGCAAGTTACGCAATAACTTATGGCATAAGTGGACTTACGCAATTGCGTAAAGTTTCGTGAAATCGGCTGCAGGTGATTATTTTTATACATCCAGTGCAGCCTCCAAGGACCCACCTATCCAAAACTGTTGAAGAAAATAATTTTCTATATCTTGTTTAATGGTGAAGCAGTTTTAAAAATATGCAAATTTTACTCTTCAAAAAGTGAAAAAAAATTGCAAAACTAGCCTAAAATCGTAATTTGGCTGTTGCCATGGCAACAAAGTATTTTTTTCAAAATTTTACCAAATTTGTTAGTTTGGGGCAAAGGTCCGTCAAATATGAAAGTATGGAAAAAAATCTATTTTTGACCGTGGCCACCCGATTCTCGATATGTACAGTCCCTCACTCTTAATTGCGCAACGTGACGTCACGAAGTGAATACTAACGCGCGATGTGATTGGTTGATCGAAATAGGACAATGCAAGATGGCGGCGCCCATGTGGTGCTTTTACGCGCACTATTTTTTCGTTTTTACAGAGGATCAGCGCAATTACATCTTCTGATTTGAGTAAGGGATAGATTTTTTAGGAAATCTGCCAACTAACCCATTTGACTGAAGATGTTCTTTAAAGATGGGTTTCCTTTTTGGACACCCTGTACAAATACAACATGGTTTGATGGGAAATAGTGAAAACTAATGACCCCGAGGTGTTGGATGAATTTGACTATCTCCCGAGGCGCAAGCCGATGGAGATAGTACCAATCATCCAACACCGAGGGGTCATTAGTTTTTACTATTTTCCCTGAAACCATGTTGTATTCGTTTTAATTATCATAAATATTAATGTCAGGTGACCGCGGTATTTAATGAATCTAAACCTCCATTTCGAATATAAACCACACGGCATCCTCTTAAAACACTCCCCGATCGTGCGTATATACCGAGGCCCTGTTGAAACCGGCCCCATTTCGCTGGGGAACAAGCGACAGAAATCTTGTCGCCTCTCTGGAGCAATCGGGGCCCAATATCATGGAACCCGTTAGCACAAACATTTGTTTAGTACAGAATTTCTTTGCTTTATTTTGCAAAACTGGGTTGCCAGCCAAAATCGTAAGTGATGTGTATTTACTGATATTTTGCTCCTGTTCCTAAACATACAATTTGACATACGATTTTGGCTGGTAACCCATTTTACAGAGCAAAGAAATTATGCATGCGTAGTGTACTATTCCCGGGCTGCCGAGAAAGAATGCTTCGCAAAGCGCGTGCGCAGTGTACTGTTTCCCTGGCAGCCGAAAGTAGTTTACTACGCTTGCGCTTTTGGCATGCGCGCAGATAAAATAAAAACAGCAAATATAATTAATGGCACGTGACGGGGAATGGACCAGTGAGAACGCGACTCTCCTTTATGAATATGTATGAGATATGGTAATGAACTATCACACGGCTGAGTTGCTGGAATGGACTAATGATATCCCGCGGCTGCCTGATGAAGATTGATGAGGTATAGTAATATAGACCTTTCCCAGGACGCCTTTCCTGTACACGTCCGTCATAGCTGGGACGCAGCTTTTTCCAGTGCATGGACTGTGCGTTTTGCGTTGTTGTTAAATCGAACAGCGCATCCATGATACGAGTGACGCGCTCTTCGCACACACAAATTCACACTGAAAGGGAGTTCACACTATCGCGGAAAAATCACACTGCCACGCTGCGCTAACCGCGTTGCATGAGGTCCCAAGCGTCGATCTCTCCAAAATAGAAAATTCAACTCCGGTAACTTGGGGCTTCTCTTATACCTCACTGGCTGCGCGTTGGAAAGGTCTACGCACCGCGGTCAAAATTCAACAGATTTGAACTTTGACCCAGCTCAAAACGTTCTGCGTGTCGCGATAGGCCGCGCGCAAGCGGCAAACCAGTTACTAGGTGCGTTCAGACGATGGTTGTTAACTTAAAGTTAAGTCGTTGTTAAAGTTAACTTAAAGTTAAGCTGGTAGGTAGTGACCGTGTGTACGCACTTATGAGTTAACAACGACGATTTAACAACGAGAAATCTTATGAGTAGCGCGCTACTTACGAGCGCGCGCACCTATGGTATATGGGCCGTGTGCATGCTTGCGCGTCGTTGTTAAAGCACCGTTTGGACACGCGTCGTTGTTAGTGGGACTGTCGTTGTTTTTACTTTCGAAGGTAGTGCCCGTCTGAACATGCCTTCTGTACAAACCTATGGAGCAGCTGCGCGCAAAGCCATTTTTCCGCAATAGTGTGAACGCATTGATTTACATGCATACACTGGATACGCTATCTTAGAGTGTTTGTGTAGAAATGCGCGGCCGAACAATGGCGGCGCGTAAGAAGGGTATTAATGCGTCACTTTGCATGCTTTGCTGCAGTACAGTATGTATACAATGCATATTATGCGTAGAGTAGGAGTATTGGGAAATTTGTTATTTTGGAAATGTGTGTGTCTCCTTTCAAAGAATGTAAGAGAGTTTACGTTAATCCCGTAACGTGTTGACAATCCTTAAGTTATAGGCTAGCGTCCTACATAGGCTACATGTATATTTTGAAACCGGGTCACGTCTGAACAATAGATCAGGCCAATTTAACAGCTGTTTAACATAAAAATTCGCTTAAAAATACAAAACGTTTGCTTGATAAAAATAGGTCGCCGTGCCGGCAGTCAAAATTGTCCTACAAAGTTTTGATATGCATGTGTCACACTTTTCTCATTTGAGCATTCTGAAATTTCGTGTTCTCAATCCATATTTCAAGGATATCGTGAAAATACCACCGATGTTTTGTAAACTATGTTATCCGGTTCCATAAATCAGAGCAATAATTACACCAACCTTTTTGCTTCCACGGCCAAATTGGAGATTGCAAATTTCCTGTTTTCTTCCGTGCATAATAATTTTTGGTAAGGTATTTTATGAGTGTTAAGTACATGTAAGATCTGGAAAAAAATCTGAACACATCCTTTTTCTTCTGCCAAAGAGCTTTTTAAAATTGAGCCCCCATACTGCAGCAGTACAAACACAAGAAATAATTTTGTCATTCTGTATACACGTTTATTTCATCAATCACGAAGGGTAATTCGAAATGTCATTCAAGCTGGATTTTGAATTAACGACCAATGACCAATTATTTACACTCAAACATCAGGGATGTACACTGAGAGGAAGTAAGGACAAGATTACTACGGTCACGATGCTGAAAAAAAGAAAACAAATGGGGAATGACGATTAATCACCGAACTTTTGCCCGGCTGTTGCAATAGGCCTACAATCGTCAAACATTAAAGGAACTCACCGGCTTTGTTGGCCTATTTTAGGCACGAAAACTAGGCCCATATATATGAAAAAAACCACCGAATTTGGCCGGTTTCCTTTATGTATGCGTAATTTACAAAATAGACTATTTATTCAGGTTATGTAACATAACTATGAAAAATCGAAAGCTGCCAAGAGTAGAGCGAAACGTTTGCTGCAAAGTCGCCCGAGGTTCGCGCGATAGTGAACGGCTGGTAAAGCGCATTGACCGTTTTTGTTAATTTAAGTTTTTATTTAGTTAATTACGGGACATTTTGACGATCTTTTTTGACACGGACCATCAAACAAAATTTCAGTGATGCTACATTACTAACAATTTACTTTCTTTGTCATAAATTTGTTTTGTGCATACATCAAAATACTGATCTTTAGCTTTCATGAGGCAAGTTCAATGGGCATAGTATTTTACTTCTATTATTACAAGAAAGATGATAAACAAAGATTGTACTAGCCTACTGCTTACCTGTTAAATAATCTTCCATTTCGCCAATCTTTCAGGAAACAGTGCACTGCAGTGTACCCGTCACCTTTCTTATCTCTTTTAAACAAATTTCGACAGAACAATCGATTTTCAGCCCCAAATTTACGAATAAATGAAGAAAAATGCGTACACTTGTTAAAAACCTCGTTTGAATACATGTGTACACAACGCAAACGAACAAGATTGTTTACCCTACTTTGAAAACGCACGCGCGGACGCGATTCCAGCCAGATAGCGTCTCCAGTGTATATATAGGCCTATGGAGCTCAATGTGTGAACGCCCCTTAAACCTCTTTGCGCGTGATTGCCACGCTTTGAGGAAAAGTGGTGTGGAATGAATTTTAAGTGATACGATGCACTAAAAATCACTGAATTATGAAAACACTTCCCGTCCAAACTAATTCTGTGCAAGGAAATTGGGGTGAAACGACGCACCGAAAACCACAGAATTAGCTCGGACATGTTGAACGGAAAGTCTTTTGATCAGTTATTGATTTTCAGTGCATCGTTTCACTCAAAATTCCCTCCACACCCTTCACACCCCGCTTTTTCCTCAAGGTGACGCGCGTCGCGAAAAGGCTCACCATTACAACAAACGCACAAAATGTTCGAAGTGACGTCACAATGAGCATAATCACATAGCGCATGTAGTTCATGCACTGACCGCGTCCCAGTTATAGACACGGACGTATATATAAATTCTGGACCAGCAATGCGTGCAGGGTTCCATATAGTCCGGGAGCCCAGCAGGATTTCATCATAATTTTGAGTGCAAAAGGTTTGAAGTGTGGGATTGGTAGAAGTAGCTGGGACATCTCCCAAACGGGATTTCTTAAGTGTCCCGGGTGGTGCGTTGGGAGGGGGCAGCCCCCTAAAGTCACCCAAAAATTCGGTTTCATCATAATTGAGAGTGCAAACCCAATTTTAGCACGGATCGTAAGGCCAACCTACACTGATTGAGAATTCGTTACTTAAGAAAGATAGATTTGGTGCGTTAGCCACTTAAGAAAGCGGTTAATTAGCGCTAATTAGACGTTTAATCATAATTCTGAGTGCAAAGACAAAACGTATGTCTATGTGCACCCTACACACGGCTGAACACAAAAATGCCACTTAAGAAAATTTCTGGTAGTGCGAACCCTACTTAAGAAAGGGTCAAAGGTTAATTAGGTCAAAGGTCACTAATATTCAAAATACGAAGAGCAAGTTTCTAGCGTGTTTGGATTAAAAGTTTATGACAAATCAATCGCTGATTAACCATTTAAGAACAATATATGTGGTGCTAAGTCTAATTAAGAAGGCCTTCAATTAGCACTAATTACATCTTTAATCATAATTACGAGTGCATCAATAAAACCAGTGCCAATGTGTTCCTATAACCATACAAAAGCAAAATCAACCGCTTAAGAAAATGTTTGGTGGTGCGAACCCTGCTTAAGAACGTCTGGAAATCCGGAAGGTCAGGGTCACGTGTAACAGTAAGCCCCGCCCCCTGCGTCTTCCCATTCCCGCCCTGCACCCCGGCGCACTGCATCCCGGGCGCCCTGCACTGCCCACCCCCATCTCCTGGACCGCATGACCCAGGCGCCATGGTCCCCGGTTCCCTCTCCCGGTTCTGATCCCCACACCAATCACACCCCCCCCCCCCCCCCACACCAATCCCTCCCCAGCCGGTCATGATACCTGCAAGTTACGGATATGTGCTGTTGTCAAACACGATTGCCTAATACATATGCCAAATTGAAGAATAATGTCGAGGTGGTTACGGTGTATAAAAGGAGGGCACCAGCACCCCCTCCCCTTTCCCCGCTGAGCTACATCAGACCGATCACCCAACCCGACGATCTGAGTGGCTTGTCAGGAGTTGAAGTTCCGCTTTCATGAAAATCCTCCCCACCCCGACCAAACAAGCCTACGCGCCACGTGTATCCAGTACGTAAGGACAACTTATTTAGCCAATGTATTGGTATTAAAGGCCCAGTGGATCATTTGCAATGACCCAAAAAGTAATCGACGAGTTTACAGGGGAAAAGTTCTGAAAGTAAAGATTGAATTAATAGCAACTATCCAATGAAAGGTTTTCGCTTAAAATTATATAATTTTACCAGAAAATAATCCGTAAAGGTGAAATTATTTAGATCGTTTGCAAACGATTTACTTATTTTTGGTTCGCATCTACGCGGTCCAAAATGCATAGGCGCTGTGTACTCCGTGTGCGTGTTCCAACGCGATGCATTTTTATGGATCGCGCGCACACGCAGTATGTGCGCCACAGAGTGCATGACGCAAGCCACATAGTACCTGATCAACTGAGAACGAATATTTGAAACACCCCGCCAAGACCAGGAAAATGCATATGGATTTTCATGGTTTTTTAAAACGTGGTACATTTGACAAAGCTGAAATTTCTTCGGATGAGCTTGTTGGAATGATGTCTTTCTTCTGATTTATAATGGTTTTATTCGCAGAATCGCTCAAAAACAGATCATCTACAGGGCCTTTAATTAGAGTAATGCACGCCAACAATTTCAACACTTGATTCACAAACAAGCTAATGAACAAAATTCCACAAATTAGGAAGAATTATTCCCAGTGACGGATCTAGCCTCATTAAAATACAGGAATACGATGGATTTCAGGGGGTTATTTCCGTCTGTTTTGTGTTTAGGAACTGGTTAAAGATCGGTAATATTAGCCATCTTTGGTAATGGAGTGCGAATTTTTATGTTTGTGTTGATTTTGGTTAACCTATCCGGACCGGAACCACAATTCAGACCACATACTGCGAGCTTCCAGCCTAACCCTCCCGACGACTCAAGATCTCTAGCAACGGGTAACACCGAGCTGCCCTAAAAAAAAAAGAGAGATAGCCCATGCTTCTGACACTATCCGCCACTTTTCCAGGATCCAAGCCCCTCACCAAGTCATTTAGTAACCACGCCTCGGACCAACCGCCGGCCATAAACAGATCAGGAAATTTAACAAAATCACTCGTACCCACGCGCCCGAGTACGCCCTGAGCAGGACAATAGAACTGCCCTTCAGGTCCCAGCCAGCCTTGATTAGCCAAACCGTGGTCAACCTCAGCCTGCAGCAACCGCTCTCACGCACAGAAACCAAAGTTCTGTCCCTCGGCATGAACTTTGCCATCCCGGTCGAGGACATAATTCAGTCAACAGAACTGGCCTTACAACACCTCAGCAAGACGACCGTAGATGATGATGATAATGGCATCTTATGTGTTAGTGGCCTTGTCACAGGGTGATGTGAAGTGTCTAGTGCAGTAGTGTTGTTGTAGATAGTATTTCACACCCCGCTTTCTCCCCCTTAGCTGCTGCCGCTGGCTAGCCTCGTTCGGGGCGAAAACGGAGCCGAGTGTGTAAGTCTCCCCTGCCAGTACATAACCTCTCCACCACAAAGACTCCTGCAGTGCCTCCTCGTGGCAACACACGGTAACTGGGGACCTTGCGGCCTCAGGCTGAATCTGTAGGGGATCTCAGAGCAGCAGTGGGCCCCAGAAACATGGTGTGCAGCCCACCGACGTGTGGATACGTCCTGGTGCCATGTCAACCACCGCCCCAGCTATGGGTCAAATAGCTCCCACTGCCTTGGGAAAGTCATAGGCTAAGGGAGTAAACCCCGACAGCAAATCGGGAGTGGAGCCCCCAAGGCGGTTGTATGGCATACTTGTCACCTTCCGGCAACTCCTGCATCCCGGTCCGCCCCCAGCCGTCTCGACTTTGTCTTGCCACTGGACCCGGCGTGTCAGGACGAGAGAGTGAGGCCGATGCAGCGCAAGTCTCCGTCACTTTAATCCAAGTCACGCGCATGTCATGACATCACCATCAGTCGATCTTCAAGTCCTGTGGCGATGGGGGAAACGGCGAAGCAGTAGGTGTGGATACACTGGGAGCTGTAGTCGCGAACCTGCACACAGGCGGCTCAGGACATGTGGTCGTTCTTCACTGGACCGAGGCAGCAGTGGAGTCCGGCACCCTTCTGGGTGACCGAGCAGCCCTCTTTAGGATCGCTCTGCTCGCCTTCATAGTATGAGGACGGGGCTGCGCAGTGCTATCACAACAGGAGCCCAGAGAGCGGAGGAGCGCCAGATGCGCAAAGCCAGAGTCGCCGGCTCCTAAAGCGCAGCGCCTACCCACTTCTGCCCCACCTGTGGGAGAGGTTTCCTTGCCCGGATTGGCCTCGCCAGCCATCTCCGGACTCATCGCAACAGCTCACCATCCAACTGATGCCATGGTCATCTTCGATTTCGAAGGACGAACAACAACAACAACAACAACAACATATAGCGCACATTATCTATCCTGCAAGATACTCGACTTGATGACTTGACTTTAACGGAGAAAACAACAGTGGGGGGCCCTAGTGTCATGCAGGACGAGCTGAATCGGTTTGAACATTGGGCGAGTATCAACAACATGACTTTGAACCCATCTAAATGTAGATCAATGGACATAACATTTGTAAAATCTCCTCCAACCTTCACCGGTTTGCAGCTGGCTGGACATGAACTGGGTTCAAGTGATGCACTTAAGATCCTTGGCATTAAGATTACGCAAGATTTAAAATGGGATGTTCATATTAATGATATTACCAGAAAGGCCAGTGGACGATTGTTCATGTTAACAATACTTAACAAATTTGGAATGAATATTCAGGATCTTTGTACGATTTATATTGGCTTCATTAGACCCCTCCTGGAATATGCTATCCCAGTTTGGCATCCCAGTCTTACCCAACGACAGCATAACCTATTAGAACGTATTCAGAAAAGGGCATGCAAAATAGTTTTGGGCAATCAATACTACTCTTACCACCAAGGTCTACATATTTGTGGTTTTCAGGAACTTAAACAAAGACGTGAACATGTGTGTTTGAAATTTGCCAAGTCCCTGTTTCACTCAAATGTATTTCGTAGCTGGCTTCCAGAACAAAGAGGTATTGACAGTGGCCGCACTTTGCGTAATTCGCAGTTGCTAACAGTCCCTAGAGTTCGTACGCAACGATATGCCAATAGCCCAATCCCTTACCTTGTTAAGGTTTTTAATGAACACGCGTACACATGAACTTGTGAACTCAGTAGATTCTCAAAACTTTGTTTTTGTTTATCTCATTCTACTAGCCGAATACCGTATGTGTGAATTTCAATGTTGTTATATCTAGTGTTTTAAGGATTTTTTATAAATTGTCTTGTGTACTTGTGTCTTTCATATTTTATTGTAATGCCTCTTCAATTCAGCCCATGGGCTGCGAATATGGCACATTAAACCAGAATAAAAAATAATAATAATAATACTCATGGCGCTTTACACATTATGTCCGACTCCAAATTAAACAAGTACTCAAGCAAGCCAAGCAAACCAGACATAACTACTCAAGGCAAGAACTGTCAGCACTCCAAGCCGTACACCAAGACCGATCCATACCCATCCTTCCCGTAGACATGGACAAAACAGACTACGGTTACTGCCATCTTGTCCTGGCTGGTGGAGAGTCAGCAGTTGACTGGACATATTGCGTTCTGTGGCTGGTGTGGGGTCCTTCCAGAGAGAGTGGTATATAGGTGGGGTGGACAAGATGGCAGTTATCTTAGTCTATATAAGATGCCATTATCATCATCATCTATATACAGTCGTCTTGCTGAAGTGTTGTAAGGCCAGTTCTGTTGACTGAATGATGTCCTCGACCAGGATTGTCTTAAGCGGGATCATGGCAAAGTTCATAACGAGGGACAGAACTTTGGTTTCTGTGCGTGAGAGCGGTCGCTGCAGGTTGAGGTTGACCACGGTTTGGCCATAGAGCCTTGCTCTATGGTTTGGCTAATCAAGGCTGGCTGGGACCTAAAGGGCTTGGTATTGTACGGACGTTAGGATATAGATCAGTCCTATTGTCCGGCTCAGGGCGGAGGGCGCGCGGGTATAAGTGATTTTGTGGAATTTCCTGATCTGTTTACGGCCGGCGGGTGGTCCTAGGCCGGGTTACTAGATGACTAGGGGCTGGGGGGGGGGGCTGGGGGGGGGGGGGGCTGGGGGGGGGGGGGCTGGGGGGGGGCTGGGGGTGGGGGGGGGGGGGGGGGGCTGGGGCTGGGGGGGGGGCTGGGGGCTGGGGCTGGGGGGGGGCTGGGCTGGGGGCTGGGGGGGGGGGGCTGGGGCTGGGGGGGGGGGGGGCTGGGGGGGGGGGGCGGGGCTGTGGGGGGGGGGGGGGCTGGGGTGGGCTGGGGCTGGGGGGGGGCTGGGGCTGGGGGGCTGGGGGGGGGTGGTGGCGGCGGATTTTCATGAAAGTGGAACTTCAACTCCTGACAAGCCCAGATCGTCGGGTTGGGTGATCGGTCTTATGTAGCTCGGCGGGAAAGGGGGAGGGAGTGCTGGTGCCCTCCTAGCTTTTATACACAGTAACCACCTCGACATTATTCTTCAATTTGGCATATGTTTTAGGCAATCGTGTTTGACAACAGCACATATCCGCAACTTGCAAGTATCATGACCGGCTGGGGAGAAGGTAGGGTGGGGGGGGGGGGGGGGGGGGGGTGACTGGTGGGGGGGGGGGGGTGACTGGTGGGGGGGGGGGGGGTGACTGTTGGGGGGGTGACTGGTGTGGGGATCAGGACCGGGAGAGGGAACCGGGACCATGGCGCCTGGGTCATGCGGTCCGGGAGGTGGGGGTCGGCAGTGCAGGGCCCCCAGGATGCAGTGCGCCGGGCCGGGTGCAGGGCGGGAATGGGAAGACGCGGGGGGCGGGGCTTACTGTTACACGTGACCCTGAGCTTTAGGATTTCCAGGCGTTCTTAAGCAGGGTTCGCACCACCGAACATTTTCTTAAGCGGGTGATTTTGCTTTTGTATGGTTATAGGAACACATTGGCACTTGTTTTATTGATGCACTCGTAATATGATTAAAGGTGTAATTAGTGCTAATTGAAGGCCTTCTTAATTAGACTTAGCACCACATATATTGTTCTTAAGTGGTTAATCAGTGATTGATTTGTCATAAACTTTCAGTCCAAACACGCTAGAAACTTGCTCTTCGTATTTTGAATATTGGTGACCTTTGACCTAATTAACCTTTGACCCTTTCTTAAGTAGGGTTCGCACCACCAGAAATTTTCTTAAGTGGCATTTTTGTGTTCAGCCGTGTGTAGGGTGCACAAAGACATACGTTTTGTCTTTGCACTAAGAAGTATGATTAAACGTCTAATTAGCGCTAATTAACTGCTTTCTTAAGTGGCTAACGCACCAAATATATATTTCTTAAGTAACGAATTCTCATTCAGTGTAGGTTGGCCTTACGATCCGTGCTAAAATTGGGTTTGCACTCTCAATTATGATGAAACCGAATTTTTGAGTGACTTTAGGGGGCTGCCCCCTCCCAACGCACCACCCGGGACACTTAAGAAAGCCCGTTTGGGAGATGTCCCAGCTACTTCTACCAATCCCACACTTCAAACCTTTTGCACTCAAAATTATGATGAAATCCTGCTGGGCTCCCGGACTAATAGGTCTTGCTGGATGCAACCGGCCGCCATCTTACCGGGCCGGGTTTCGACAAAATAACACATGTAATGGGAAATGTTGGTCTTCGTGGTACATTTTCACCATTTTTGAGCGACTTGATGAAATTTAACAGTTTTCAGGTCAGTGGCCTTCTAGAAATTCTTGTATTAAGGGGACTGATACATAAATCCGTGTATTAGCATTTTCAAAAAGTAAAGTTTGACGTGATTTTGTGTTCGCTAAACCGACCGAATCGATCGTAGCGTAACCGACCGTACGGTGTGTACCGAATTCGGTCAACTCGACCGTTTGCCAACTCGACTCGGACCAACTCGACCGTTGTACGTTTTTAAACTGGAAAAGTCAAACTCGTTTTGCTCAAGTCAACATTTTTGCAAAGTTGAACAAATAATGACGTCTACCATTTCCTTGTAAATCTTTTCGCAAGCTAAAACTCATTGCATGGTGGCACAACAATTTCACTTCCGTCTGATTTTTCAGGCTGGAGATTCGCGTCAAGATATATAAATCTTTCGTAGCGGCATGGTGCAAAATAAGTTTTGTTTCTTTTTCTTTACTGACTGATAAAACTTGATTTTTTTTCGCTTGGCACAAAATCGCGCGTTACAGGATCAGAAAAGGCGGTACGCAAAACTGTCGAGTTGGTACGAGTCTAGTTGGCAAACGGTTGAGTTGACTGTAAACCAGTGACTAGTACTCCCTTTAAAATTTTAACATGTTTCGGTGGTTATTTAAAGATAGTATACATGATTGGTAAACTTTTACAAATAGTTTTATCCCCCTGTGTGATTGAAGATATGCCTGATTAAAACCAACCTGAGCAAAAAACAGCTTTTGAGCAAACAGTCAAAAAAGGATTTGCAGTAATTTCGCCCTAAAACCACTTC
This sequence comes from Henricia sp. BOLD:AAB3569, assembly GCA_037783545.1. Classification (NCBI taxonomy): domain Eukaryota; kingdom Metazoa; phylum Echinodermata; class Asteroidea; order Spinulosida; family Echinasteridae; genus Henricia; species Henricia sp. BOLD:AAB3569. The sequence goes on along the minus strand of JBBELK010000915.1, from coordinate 252,327 downwards.
GCCCTGAACCATTTCTCCCTGAACCACGGCCTGTGCACAAAGTGGTTTTGAGGCTAAGTAGCATTTGGGTGATGTAGTGTTTGGACGAAGTGATTTGGGGCGAAATGGCACTAGGGCGAAGTGGTTTGTGGGCGATTTGAATTTTCGTCTCATGACTAGGCCTATAGCACTTTAGACAAAACCATTTGAGGTGACGTTTTCTACGGTCATATTGTTTAAGTTAGGCATAAATCTGTGAACATTTCTGATTTTCGAGATACCGGTACCAATCATGTACGTACATGTATACTGCTTTAAAGTCATAAGGAGAATAAGTGGCAACCAGTGAACGGAATTCTTTCCTTTTTCTTGTATACAGGTGAACAGCAGGCTACGCTACTGCCCCCTGCCATCCACCATCAACCTATATTTAAGTCAACATGGAAGGACAATTTAAGCTTGGATGCCCCCAACTGGTCCATCGGTACGTGTAGCATTAGAGTTGGTACTGGCGAAAATCATCGTTGGAGGCCATGGATTCAACGACATCAACAAAAGCAAGTCCATCCAGAGGCACCTCTTCAAACTGTGGTGGACAAGACATCGAACTTGTTTTCAGGATGGACAAAACTATAGCAGATTCTGTTGAAATATTTTGTAACAAGTGACTTGTGACTCGGACTCGATATTGGCGACTTGACTACAAACACTGTAATAGGGGTAGTCTTGACCCAAAACTATTCTAGTTTATATTGCTCGACTAGCAAAGGGCTGGTCTGTTAGTGCTGCAAGAGGGTGCACAAACCAATATCGACTAGAATAGTTTTGGGCCAAGACTATAATAGAGGCCGTTTTAAACAACAATGGCTTATACAAATTTCAGAGTAAGTGTTGCACTCTGCGGATCAGACCAAATACCAAGTAAGACTTGGCCAAGTCTATTTTGTCGGTAACTGCCATGTCACATCCGGTAGGGATGAAGTGAAAACAACAGTGTGCCCATGGTTACAGGCGAAGGTAAACAAAGCTGTTCTCTTCAACACGCACACGTATCGAGCATAAACGAATGTTTTCACTCCTGTCACGGTGCTATGCCCTTTAATACAAAGGCATATGACACCGAGTCACAAAAGTGCCAGGATGTGCAAAACAGGTTTGCTGATGTCTAAGTGTGATTTTTTTTTCGTTAAAATAAAGTAAATGCTTTACAAATTTGTTCAGAGATAAAAAAAAAAAATTTGCCGAGAACAATGGACTGTTTATCTTTAAAGGGCATAATGGGTGAGGTCACAATTATATCTTTGGTTTATATCTTTGGTTTATTCACACAAGCTGTTATTGCAGTAAACAAAACTGAATTGCAACATCTTTCACAAAAGTAAATTCTCGTGATACATCAAAAACATCTTAAAACTTCAGTATAACACTCACTATTACCAAAAAAAACACACTAAAGCACATTTAACAAAAATACATATACAACAAATGACCAAGCTTAGGGCTGACTATACCATCCCTCCCCAGAGGTAGTCAAGATTTCAAGAATTCATTAGATTTGTGAGGTAAGGGAGTGGGCTTTTTCTGAACCTATTTGTTTTACATTTATATGATCCATATTTTGACTGATGGCGTAATTGCATGTTAGATGTACACCGAGAGGCAGGGAACCACCCTGAGAATCTCACAGAGGTGCTTGCTCTCTTAGCAAACTGCCTACAAAATGTCTCTCTCCGATCTTGTAGTGAGTCAAGTTGTAAGGAAATCAGAGCATCACTGTACGTAGTATATTGTTTGGAGAGAATGCAACGGCAAGCACGCTTCTGGAGTTTCTCAAGGTTACAAACCTGTCTCTGGGTAAGACCGGCGTTCCATAAAGGGGCTGCATATTCAAGAACTGGGCGTATATAGCTTTTGTATACAATAAGGAGCTCTTCAGCATCCAACCCAGCATCCTTTAGTTTTCTCAACATGAACAACTTCCTGCTTGCCTTGCAATACATATCATCAACTTGTCCCTCCCATTTCAGATCATTCTGAATAATCACCCCCAACAGTTTTACCTTATCTACGACAAGGAGATTCTTATCAGAAATGCGAACATCCACATCTGGACATGTTTTCTGACCAAAATATACCTGCATGACTTTACACTTTGATGGGTTCAATTTTAATTTGTTATCCATGGTCCACTGATGCAAGACATCCAAGCTCTTTTGGATTTCACTCAGTGTACCATAGCTCCGCCCCTCACCAATCGTCAAGTCATCAACGTATTTCCATACGTGGATATTCGAATTTCTGTATTCATCTAAGGCACTGTTTATTGTACACAGGAAAATGATTGGAGCCAAGATAGTCCCCTGCGGAACCCCACCCAAAAGCGTTATCCAATCAGAATATGTCTGTTTGTATTTAACACGTTGCTTTCTGCCAGAGATAAAGTCAACCACCCACTGCACAATAGAAGGTGACACACCCAACTCCATAAGATTAGAGAAGGCAATGTTATGGTCAATAACGTCAAATGCCTTTGAAAAGTCAGTTAGGACCAATGTACTAATGTTACCCGATTTTTCAGCTGCTGACACTAGCTGATGGTAAACATCTATCATGCAATGTGTGGTTGATGTACCCTTCTGGTTCCCGTACTGCCTACAATCAATATAAGGATGAACTGAATTCAGCACAAATTTGGAAATACAACTTTCAGCAATCTTAGCCAAACTACTAGTCAGTGAAATTGGCCTTAGCTTGTCAACTGAGGGCGGTGTCTGTTTAGGTACAGGAATTACATTAGCTAGTTTCCACTGATTTGGGACAATCCCCTGTTCAAATGATCTATTCATAATCTCAGTTACCGGGCTACTGAGCTCATATGCAAATTCCCTCAGCACTCTCTGAGGAATGTTGTCGGGGCCTCCCGCTTTAGAAACAGACACCGCCTTCAGTTCCTTATAAATATCCCATACTTGGAATTGAGGAGGAGGCTCAGAACTAGGGAGATAAGCCGGTAAATCATTTAACCTTATTGGTTGTTGTACTCGTGAGAAACTGGCCAAATGTTCATTAATTGCATTAGCAACAGCACCATGGTCACTTGAATCAATTCCAGGTACATTGATAGTGGTATCGATTTTATTCATGTTGGCAAGTGATCTGATTTCCTTGTGCCACTTTCCTGGTGCAGCTTTTTGCAAACGCCTCACCTTGTTGACATTGTGAGACGTTTTGGCTTTCTTTATCTCATTTATGACCCGATTTCTCAGTTTTTTGGTTAGCTGTAAGTTTCCAGTAGCAAAAGCCTTCTGTCTCAGCTGAATGAGATTCTTGACTCTGTCTGTCATCCATGGCTTATCCTTTGTGTGTAATTTAACCGTTTTACATGGAAAGGCCAAGTCAATGCCCTGATTAAGGGTATGATAAAAAGCATCTACCTTAGCCTGTGTCCCACTTGCACTGTGAACCTCATCCCATGACTGACTTTGAATCCATCGCCCAAACTGGTTCAGTCTGGAATCAGTTAATGGCTGTACAGTTTTTGTTTTCACTACATTATATGATCTAGTCTGCCTGGGCGTTAGGCTGATGCAGTTATGGTCACTATAGCCAACAGGGGCTTTAATTTCAGGGGCACAATAAAGTTCGTGGATATTGGTAATGACAAAATCTAACACGACAATTCTGTGTGTTACGTGTTAAAATATCTGTTTAACACGGCATCAATCTCGACCTCTAACTGAATGTCCCGGTCAACACCATGTTAACAGATCTGTTAACATGTTGTTAACACCATGCTGATTATCTGCACTGTACATAGGGCTTATAGTCACAACTCTGGGTTGCGTGTTATACTGTTAGTGTAACAGATCTGTTAGCTTAATCAGAATTATGACCACGGAACAAACACCGTGTTAACGCAATGTTAACATGATGCTTAAGACGTTAACAGATCTGCAGCACTGAACTGTGCCATTCCGCACCCGTTTTTTAACACACGCTAACATGGCGTTTGTTCCGAGGTCACAATTCTGATTAAAAGATCTATAACACACACAGAATGGTGACCTTACCCACTGCCTTGGATGCTTTTGGGCTATAAAAATGAAATGGACACGACTGGAAAGATTATCAAAAAGTAGAATATAAAGATCAACATTACATTAATTGTATGGTTTGTTTTATTTTGTGTCAAAAGAATTTCTGCCATTTTGTAGAACCCAAATTTTTTTACTCCACAAAATGGTGGAACGTTTCCTATAGTCGCGGTTCAAGTCGCATTTTGGTAAAGGGGCGAGTAGGTTTTGGGCGAGTTGACTTAACTCCCATGTTATGTGTGCAGGCATCGATGCTGTACCAATAGGTTCCATGTACCGGTAGGTATTTTTTCCAAACATTTATTTGGTGAACAAAATTCATTAATTCACTTTCCGCACAATAGAAACTGCAAATATTTCGAACAAAACAAATTGTTAGATAATCACTGCTTCGGTCAATATGGTGTTAAATGAATCAAACTTGCCCATGTATTCAATACATCAACACAATATTAAGTGTGATTCCTGATAACACGCTAAAAACTCATAATGTGCTCGGGTGGGAGTCGAACCCATGACACACCCCCCATCACACCCTATATTTGTGTCTACTTTACATGACTTGGTAATTTTGAAGCTAGAAACTCTGTGAATTAGTCTGTCGGTGTTTTCATCACACTTTTACGATGCAAAAACAAAGTTTCACGTGTAACGCTTTAGGAGGAAACCAAAGTTATTTTGTCTAAAATTTCAAATTCTGAAATAAGTTTGCAAAATTTTTTGCGCTGCATGTTTATATAATATAACTAGAAATGCGCTTTCCTACCTTTGAATAGCGAATCGCCCGACATTGAAACCAAAATTAACCCGGTCACTGGCGCATACAACATGTACAAACTGTATATGGGCTGAAAATCGCGTGATTGTTGTGATGCAATGCACTTTGACCTATGTGGGCACTGTCTGCTAGCTCTGTTGTGATTGGTCAGCGGTTCCGGCTTGATTCAATGACAGGTCAGGACTATGCATTCACCATGAAAGTACATGTACATTTTACCCACTGGTACCCAAATTAAAATAATTTGTGTATAAATCTATTTCCCAATCTGATAAAATCTTAATTTAAAAGAGTTGACCCTTTCTTCTATTTAATGTTCTATCTTGGTTCAGGCAACAGGCATTAGAATACAATCTCTTTTGTAATGTGGAATGGCTAGAGCCGTTTGGTTTCAGATAACCAGTCCGTCATATGCCGACATGCTGAAAACAAGCTCAATGTCTTGTCCACCACAGCTTGAAGAGGTACCTCATCTGGATGGACTTAGTTCACTTGCTTTTGTTGATGTCGTTGGATCCACCATGGATCCATGGCCTCCTTGATGACCAACGACGATTCTCTATGTCGCCGTTGTTTTGAATGCTACACATACCGGTGGACCAGTTGAGGGCGTCCAAGCTTGAGTTGTCCTATGTTGACTCAGTATAGGACCATATACTATATAGGTTGGTGGCGGTGGTAGCATAGCTTGCTGTTCCATATTCTTGTTTGTTCACGTCACCTGCATACAAAATAAAAATGCAAGGTAGCCTACATAAAATTCATTTTACAGCTAAAATTACTCTATTTTCGCAATCAACAGTGCCACATCTCCAGAATATTTCTGGTCATCACATGACCGATCAACTTCCCAATTCAACGGACGAGTTGGTACGACGGTCGAGTTGGTAAACGGTCGAGTTAACGTGCACTCGGTACACACTGTACGATCGGTCGGTTTAGCAAACACAAAATCTCGTCAAACTTCACTTTTCGAAAATGCTAACCCACCAATGTATGTATCAGTCCCCTTAATACAACCATTTCTAGAAGGCCACTAACCTTAAAACCGTGAAATTTCATCAAGTCGCTCAAAAATGGTGAAAATGTGCCACGAAGACCAACATTTCCCATGCCTTTACACGTGTTTTTTGTCAAAAGCCGGCCCGCTAAAATGGCGATAGTCTGGCGCCGCGGTTACTTCACATAATCGGGCTCATTGCGGGTCCAGAATTTATATATACGTCCGTGGTTATAGACCGTATTCCTGAACGCGGGAGGGCGCTCGAACAAGGTGATTTGGGGGGAAATGTCCATAGACGACAGTAGAAAAGTGGGGGTACGTGCATACGTACGTGGGGGAAAGTCGCGTACGCGAAGCGCGCAGGCCCGTGGCGCGCGCACAGATTTCCATTCAAAATAGACGTCTGAAAGGCGTGCGCGCGTAGCGCGTTTTGTGTTTGAACACAACGCGCAATGGGCGCGGATCACTTGACAGCGCCCTCACGCGTTCAGGAATACGGCCTATTGTGGACATACAGGGAAGCTTTCCATGGTTATGGGAATAGTATGGTATACAAATATTGACTGCTCATGAGGGTGATGGTGCAAACTATCGTCCCGAGGTGATCTTGAAACGGCAGTCCTGCTATTTTCCCGAGGCCGCAGGCCGAGGGAAAATAGCAGGACTGCCGTTTCAAGATCACCGAGGGGCGGTAGTTTGCATCATCACCCGAATAAAAGCAGTCAATATTTGTTTTATATACCTCATACATTAATTTTTTTTGTGTCAAATGATTGGTATTTTCAGGACAAAATTCAGTTTTCAGAGAGCCAAGCCAAATAACACATTGTTCGCGTGAACGCGAACACCAATGCTAGTTGCTTCACGCGAACGCGTCTCCCGCGCGCTGGCACACGCTCGCGCGATTGCGTACGCGCTATGAAATAGTACTTTTAGAAAGTACTATCCTTTGACCTATTGCGCAATAGGTCAAACAATAGTATTTTTTCAGTTGCCCACTAAAATGGTTGAACTAATCTATGTCGCGTGATCTGCGTTTAACCAATCAGTGAACGAGAATCAATGTATGAGGTACATGTATATAATATAAAATGAACCTTTTGCGGACACCGTGCGTTTCTGATACTGTGCAGCAGAGAGCCCCAATCCGATGTGCGTCCACGCTGGGCGCACAAAAGCACACACGTACGCGCACATGTATACAGTATTAAAAAAAATACTGTACAACAGTAACAAAAGCGCATGCTGTTGTAAACGTTGAAAAAGAACTAGATTTTTCAATACGAAAACAGACAAAAATATTGTGAAAATCTTACAAAAGAAATAAGGTATAAGCTTCATTTGATTTTAACAGTGATACATAATAAAAGGAACATGGAAACATCCTAAGAAATTAGCATCGTCACCATAGCCTGGGTCAATTTCATAAATTTCATAAATAAAACGGCGCAATTTCAAAGAATAAAAATAATTGTAGATTACAATCGCCATCAAAATTTGAGACTTTATTAGGTAAAATTTACAAAATTCTTCCAAACTGATCGAGATAACAGTTTACAATGAAAACGGGGACGATTGTAATTACATAAAATACTGTGCGCATATCTCCTAATTATGGAGTGTATACTGCTGATTGGAAATGTGCCAAAGAGTTTGTGTGCCTTCCAATCGTCGTCCCGATATTTGGAACGCATACATGTACTGCACTTTCCAACAGTTTGCATTCCCTTACTGATTCAGGTGACACGACTAAAAGTCTTTCCGCGTATGATGTATATAAACCGTATCGAATAGCTGCCATCTTGTAGGGCAGCATTTGTAATTTAAATTCGTCAGCAATATCGGCACAAATTGTGGAACCATGCATGTCCTCAGGAACAAAAACAAAATTTGTTTCTCGCGTAAGGGGAGACACAAAAATGCCTTTTTCTCATTAGAAGCAGTGTAATATTTGTTTCATACCATTTATGTGTTTATTTTTGAAGATAGTGAATTCCAAGCTAAAAACTCAATTGATTAGTCTGTCAGTGTTTTCATTACACTTTTATGGCACAAAAACAAAGTTTCAAGAGTAAGGATTTGTTGGGGACACCAAAGTTGTTTTGCCTAAATTTTCAAATTCTGAAACAAGTTTACAAAATGTTTTGGGCTGTATGTTTAAAAGGCTCCACGAAAAAATTTTTTTGCTAGAAAAGTCCGTATGTTAAGCTCAGCAAATATCGTTATAGTAACCGTAAAGTTTCACGACGTAAATATTAGGGGGGACACCAAAGTGGTCCGAGGAAAATCAGAATGACCATATTTTTATTGTTTGCCTAAATTTCCATGTCCAAACATTTAGGTGATTTGAAACAAAGTACAGGCTTACATTATGCATGGAAATTAAAAAGTTGTGGCAGTTGGTGTGGCCAGAACACTTAACAGTTACGTACACATGTTTCACGCGTAAAAGGCGACACCGAATCTTACACGTGAAACGCATTTTTTGCCAATCCTTTTGTATTACGAAAATATCAAATTGTTCATCAAATGTGGGTTTTATTGTCAAGAGCAATGTGTTATCAATCATTTCAGTTTACAAATAACCAAGCTAACCCACCGAAAACAAGGAAAATCTTAGTTTTAAAATGATGTGTTTAAATTGTCACAAAGTTTTTCCTAATTCAGTCAGAATTAGGACAACGAATCTTCATGATACCATTTCTGAAGGTTTTGTTTAGTACAAATTGATGTTAGTGACACAAGCAAAACTCAAAAAATAACATGTGGACTAAAGTAACTTCATAATTCAACATGAAAGTACAATCTATATACCCATTCATGCCATTGGGGCCCGAATTTATGGACTTGCCCATATCTAAAGCGCTCTCTGTTGAAAATTGGTCCTGTTTTGCATAAATTTGGTTTGGTAATCATGCCAAAGGTCACAAAATTCAAAGACGATTTGGCATGTGACTACATTCCTAAACCATATTTGATGTAAAACATGATGCGTGCGCATAACGCCATATGCATGATTTGGTTTGTTGTTACGTCAGAGGGCACATCGTCTGCAGCAAATATTTGCTGACAGAGTCGTGACGTCACATCACATCCGGGTCACTGGACCGTTGCTATGGTCACTGGTTCACGCTCACGTTTTACTTCTAATATGTTTGCGTACAGTGTATTATATTATTCTTTTTTAAAAACTAGAAAATATTTAACAAAAATGGAAAATGATAACTTTCACTGGTTTGTTAATACCTTCACTCATAGCGACTGTCCTGCTGGTTTTTTTGCTAGTCTCGTACCCAGACCTGCTGGGGATGCTCGTACATCAGGTCTGGGGAATCATGATGAGAGCTCATCACTGATTGGTTGAGGCCCGCACTGAATTTCGGTGCGGGACCTCTGCGAAGCCGCTGGCCATTATTATAAGCACCGCGGGTAAAGCTCAGAAGTCTGCATACAAATCAGTACCTTAACACACCCAAAATGGTCTTTACAAGAAACATGACACGAACCTTCTTCGCCCACATTACATTACAGGTTCCTATTTAGTAGCTGGCACTTCTTTATGACGTTGTCTTCGTATAAAAAAAAAGAATTATCTCCCAACCTCGGTCAACCACAACAGGTACCGCATAGCATTTGAATCACTGACCAATGGCAGTGCACGTACTATCAACGACGGCTCACTAATGGGTAATGGCGTTTAACCTATCGGCGATGAGCTTTCACTGTGATTCCCCAGACCTGATGTGCGAGCATCATAGAGTTATATATAAAAAAAGACTATAGAGGGCGCACTCGCCATGCCTCGTGTACAATGCCGCCGGACCACCGTGCATATGCAGCACGATATGTGGCAGAGGGTATGCCCCTACCATTGTTCCCCCATTGTGTCTCAAACATCCAAGGAATTCCTTTCAGTTTTTAGGGGGTGGTTGGTGCGTTAACAAAAGGGAAGAATGTGTTGAGGTATAGGGGCGTTAGGGGTTAGTCCCTTTGCCACATATCGTGCTGGGTATACCACCGTCACAACTGTGGTGCTCCAGGCGCCATGTTATGCCGTGGCAACTGCACGCGAAAAGTACCCGGATGAACATGTGTTTGTGTGTACGCGTGGCGATTTTTCTCGGTATATTTTGGTCTGTAATCCTCATTCCAAAATAGGAAATACTGGTACGTACATGTAGTACTACTTTTTAGCATGCATTTACTTGCCATTCTTACTTGGATTTTGTTTTCTTTTGGATTTTGAATTGAAATAAATGCCATGTCCACAGTCAATTAAGTTGAATATCTTGTTTTGTACGCCGTACATGTAGGCCTACGGTAACCGAGTTTTGTATCGCGATGGTGTTGTAGTTTCGCAAAAAATGCAAATGCTATTTTACGGCAGCCGTAAATGAATTTCTAAGTGCTATTTTCACAGCAAGACAATTTTATTTTTCCATTCAAAAACCAACACATCCAGCCACGATTACCAAATAAAACAAATTTTCTTTTTATGAATGTCAATGGGCCTGGTACTACTAAACAGTGAAACTTGTATATATTGATTAAAAGACAATTTTCCATGTTAAATTGTATTTTGTTTTAACTTGGACACAATAAAACAATTTGAATTTGAATTTGGTCACCCAACATGCCCAAGGGATCGACCAAATATGGCCACAATAAATAGGTGGCCTTTATATGCCGGTGCAGTGGGCACATGCATGGATATACAAACATACTAAAATATAGCACAATACATGTGAATTGTTGAAAAACAGCTTAAAGTGTATGAAATACACTTTAAAGCTCCTCATACAATTTTCCACAGTAGGTTGATTCATTGAGGCTATTTACTGTATGTGGCCAGATTATCCAGGTTCAACTGCCATAGGATTGTACACACAGAAATCCTGGTGCCCTGGCCACTGGCCGCGTTAGACAGGGGCCCTAATAGAATAAATTGGCCGGGTCAATAGGGAAAACCTGAGGGAGTATACCAACTGTGCCTTATAGCTCAGCTGGTAAAACATCTGCCTAGTGAACAAACAGTACCCAATAGTAGTACTATAGAGCGAGGTAGGACAAAAATATGATATTGGTCAGTACTGACAATGACCGATCATCGATCATGGACATCATCACATATCGATGAAGGAACAAACTGCAAACTGCAGTGTTCAGTTATTTTTGAGTTCCGTTTTAACTAATATATCTGTTTAATAGGTGGTTTAGATAATACAATTCCTCCCTCGTGAAACGAAATGCCTATTCTTTGACAACTACACGACAACGCCAGATCTTGCCACGGCAAAACATGGCTGCCGCTCTACACCCGGGACCGGCAAAACGTCCGAGTGCACCCTCTAACCTTTTTATATATACATGTATACTGAAACGCAAAAGAAACTTACCGCTTGTTTAAAATGTAATGAAATTGTAACAGTTCAAAATAAAACAAACCAACAATTGCTAATTGAAACATTGGCATTTTATTGATGACATGTCAAGTTTTTGACCAAGATACACCATCTCATCAGTTTGTTCTACAGTAAAGAACAGAAGAGGGTGCAATGTCAGTCCCCTTTCAATAGCGTGTGTGGCCACCATTAATTTGGATACAGGCAGTGCATCGTCGGCGCATACTGCCTACCAGCTCTGATCCCCCGACAATCGTGGCATGTTGCTTGAAATGCCCATTTTGCACTGGCCTTTTTAAAGCCAACATCAAGACATCACGTACGTGCAGCTCATTACAATTATCCCATACCCCTTAGCTAATCACTGACAGTCAAAACAGCTGTTCAACAGCTGTGCCATGAAGTGACCATTGAAGGTCCAAGTGACCTTCAGACACCGTTTGGTCTGACAGTGAGGACACTATTGTCCACAGATAAGTTCACACATTACTACACGCAGTGTTATTGTTGCTATTTATAGGTTTAAAAGGTGGTAAGTTTCTTTTGCGTTTCAGTATACATGTAACTCTATGGCGAGCGTCCACAGCAGGTCGGGGTACGAGACTAGTTTTTTTGTTGTAACAGAAAAATGCAAAGAAAATGTTCCCCTTGTGGCTTCTGTGTAAAATGAATGGGCATACTTGTTGACCTACAAGTATTGCTGAAACCTAAAACAAGCTTCAAGATGGACGCTGTAGTGATAGTCATTAAAACACTTTCAAAACATTTAAAGACTGGTTCAGTGGATACTGCCTGCCTGTCATCTTAAATTCACCCATGCCTCTTTGTACCTGGCTGCTTCATGTAAGAATCAACCCTGTTCGTCTTTGTGATATTATAGCGAAGATAGGGGAACTACGACCAAGAGAAATCCCACCGCTGCCACCATTGTGGCGAAAACGGAAAGAAAGGGAACAACGATTACGAAAAATCCCACTGCTACCACTATTGTGTCAAAAATGAGAAGGGGAGACCGATTCCACGGGACCGGTCGGCCGATACGGTGTCCGGCGATACCCCACAGTAGTGCTGCCACAAGGTAAAAAAGTTTAAAGGCCTAAACTGACGGAGTTCAACCTCTCCGGTTAAGCTTTCGAAGGCGGTCGATGCGGGTCAACCATTATTGTTTCAACCAATTGTAGCAAGCCTTAGAGTCGATTATTATGGGTCTGCAGTTCCCCCTCCCCCAGACTGATCAGGTACCTATTTTCGGCAATAATGGCAATTTGGTCGTTTGTAGATATTTTTTAGGATGTCAAGTCCATTTGTGACACTTTCAAAGTGACCGGAAGTGGCTATCATTGACCTCTGTTAAAGAGGCCAGCCATCTCCAGTGACGCCATAACGTTAGACGTCATGCTTGGCGTCTAGTAGTATTAAACCTTGTCATACAATAGCTGCTTTAAGTTTTAAGGGTTTCGATGCACGGGAAGTTGACAAGCGCAATTTTGTTGTGATCTGACCATCCTGTTACACGAAAATAATATGTTGTGGATTTCTTGTGTGTTACTTCAGATAGGAGGCTGAGAAAAACTGACTAAGCATGGTGGACATCAGTATGTGAACGGTTTGCAGTTGCATCATGTAAACTATATCTTTTGTATATGTGTGGTTTTCAAAAGAACCGGTGAGTGTTGACTCACGGTGTGCTCTGTTCGTCTTCAGAAAAAAAGTGCCGGACTCGTGATGATATAGGGCTTAAGTACCGGATGGGAGGATTGCTGGAAGAAAGAGTGCACTGAAGAGGGGTGACTTGGGCTTGGATGCTGGGACGTGGTTAGGCATTTAATCCTAACCCTGTGGTTGGCTGTTGGGAGTGCCAAATTAATGTTATATGAAGCAGGCAGAGGCAAAGAGTCATTGGTGAATTTAAGATGAAAGGCAGGCAGTATCCACTGAACCTAAATGTTTTAATGACGTCATTACATCGTGCACCTTAAAGCTTGGCCTGTGAACGTGGTGTCTTAGGTTTCAGCAATATGGCTCCATAGTAGCAAATGTTCAGAGGGTGGTGTGGAAATGACCTTGAATCTGATGTAGATGAAAATGATAATGGTATGCGAGAGTTCTCCACCGGAAGTCAGTGATAGTTACTTCCGGTCACTTTGACAGTGTCATAAATCATCTAAAACGACCCAAATATTGTGTAAATCGGTTCATTATTGCCGAAAATAGGCGCCCTGTTGGTCTGGAGGAAGGGGAACGTAAGACCCCGCCACCAGGTGTGTCATTCAGGAGTTGGGACATTTTAACCCCACAATTTTCCACTATTTGTCCTCAAATCAACCCAATAAAGCAAAAACCAATCCTACGAGAGCTATTTTTGTGACATACCATACCACACTATAACGCCATAGTTGGCACTGGTATTACATATATCCCCGCCCCTCTGAAGTAGATGTAACTGTGGTCCTTGCTGTTCTCTAGCGGGCTGTTCCGTAGTTGGCTCCGCTTGCCTTGGCCAACCGCTCTTTGAGCTTGGTTTCCCGGAGGTCTTCGCGGTCATCTGCTAGCATTTCCACACCAAAATTCTGGTACAAAATGAAGCAAAAACGTAAACAAAGGATCAATACAGTACAATATACAACCACTGCACTATACGATAGACCGAAACTGTCGTGAACAATACAGGGTGTCCCAAAAATGTCGAGGCCAAACCAGGCAACCTCTATGAATCTAGGATTCCAAAGATCCTGATGACAAAATAGTCTTTATTTCATCATATCCAGGCTGAAATTTAGTAAGGCCAGTTACTGGCTATTGACCAAATATCCATATCTGGTCTGTAGACTTGGGTGTAACTTCGCTGCACAAACTATGACATAACTTAGTTGATTTTGAAAAGACTAGTTTCCACGCTTACGAGTGACAGTGCAATGAGCACTATTGGGGAAGCCTTGGTATGAATACCAGAAAGAAATAATAATAATAACAATAACATGTAAACAGATTTCATATCAAGATCCGGGGAAACCTAAATTCTGAGGTTGCCTGGTTTGGCGGGGACATTTTTCGGGACACCCTGTATACATTGTATGAATGTATTTCAAAATTTGTGGCTGTTGTCGGTGTCATTTTTTTAAAGTTCAAATACCCACTTATTATTTTCATCTTTCTTATTGTTAGTACATAGTAGATGTGTATGCAAGAAAGTAATGGAATATGAATGCCCTAAATGACCTCTGAGACGAAGTAACAAATTGTATACGTGAAATGTGTCCATTGATGCTTATAACATTTGTTTAAACATGCCATTGCATAAAATAGGGTGTTTTGGGTGTGTCAGCAGACCATATAAAGCAGAATGAAAAGGAATGCAAGTCGATTTCCTTGAATTAGCCAGTTAGCTTAGACAACATCCTGATCAGAAGATGCCTAGGCGTCACTTATACGTGAAGTTGCTAAAAGGTGTCAAGTCTAATAATGCTGTATGGCCAGATCATCTTTCCGGAATTTTAGAAAGCGTCAGTTTTTATTCCAGTGCCTAAAGTATCCATACCAAGTACTCTGAACGACTACCGGCTGGTGGCTCTTACCTTCCTTGTCACGAAATGTTTTGAATATTTAATTAAGGACCTCCTGCTTGGTCATACAAAAATGTTCATTGATCTTTTTCAGTTTGCCTATTGTGCAAGAGAGGAGTTGAGGATGCAGTCATTACGATGTTGCACAGGATTTATGAGCATTTACATCAGCCTAGAACTTATGTCAGAACTTTGTTGACTTTTCGTCAGCATTTAATACCATGCAGCCCTATGTTTTGATAAGCAAATTAATGGGAATGAATATTGATTATAAGTTACATTATGGAGAATCGATTGTTTATCTAACAGATCACAGGGGTTGAATGTGATGCAGTCCCTCTTAGATAGTGTGCACTCCAATACCGGATCCTCTCGGGGCTATGTATTGTCTCCATCGCTTTTTGCACTTTACACGAGTGATTTTAGAGTTAAGGCCGGGTAATTATTGCTGTATTGTGAGGTATGCAGACGATACGTCATTAACAGGGTTTATTTCACACAATGACGAAAGTGTATACAGGGATGAGGTAAAAACAATTGTTTTTTTCAAATGGTGTGAGGATAATCACCCGGTGATTAATGTTCGTAAGACAAAGGAGATGATTTTCGATTTTCGTAAGATCAAGAATGAAATTACTCCTCGTAGGATTAAAGATTAAGAGGTTGAAATTGTTAAAGAATACAAATATCTGGGAACTTTAATTGATGAGAAATTGAATTGAAATGCAAATACTGACAGAATTATTATGTGCCAAGGCAAATCAACGGATTATTTCCTTTAAAACTGAAGTCTTTTAATGCAGAGTACAGAGACATTATGTTTTTGTTCTATAAGAGTGTAATCCAATCAGTGATGAACTTTTGTTTCATTGTTTGGTTTAATAGCCTGACAAACAAAAACAATATTAGACTCCAACGAATATCTAAAACAGCAGGTAAAGCAACCGGCACCTTCTCTCACAACGCTTCAAGACTTTTCAACGTGCACTACAAACTGCGACACTCGTTTCCGTACCGATTCCGCATTGCAACGAATGGCAACGAATGAGTACAGTGTGTATTCCGTGCATATTCCGTGTGTATACCGGATACCGTCCGTATTGAGGTTGCCGCGACAATTCGGAGAAATTATTAAACAGGTTCAATAATTTCTCCGAGTTCCTCAGTGCATCACCGAACGTACACGAGTATATAGCGTTGGAAAACCGAGGGAAACCGAGGGAAATCCGTTTGAGTTCAGTTCAAACCGACACAATGACGAAAGTGTATACAGGGATGAGGTAAAAACACATTTTTTTCAAATGGTGTGAGGATAATCACCCGGTGATTAATGTTTGTAAGACAAAGGAGATGATTTTCGATTTTCGTAAGATCAAGAATGAAATTACTCCTCGTAGGATTAAAGATTAAGAGGTTGAAATTGTTAAAGAATACAAATATCTGGGAACTTTAATTGATGAGAAATTGAATTGAAATGCAAATACTGACAGAATTATTATGTGCCAAGGAAAATCAACGGATTATTTCCTCTGAAACTGAAGTCTTTAAATGCAGAGTACAGAGACATTATGTTTTTGTTCTATAAGAGTGTAATCCAATCAGTGATGAACTTTTGTTTCATTGTTTGGTTTAATAGCCTGACAAACACCAAAATTTCGGCAAGAGTCACTCAAAATGACACCTTATTTTTTTACCCAAAGCTTCCAAAAATGGTTGCAGACCAAAGAGAAACAGCTCCAGTCCCAATAAAAGTGGTTCTCGACCTAAAAAAAAATGGTATTTGACCTAAAAAAATGATTTTTAAACTCAAAAATATTAGGGCGACACCAAAATGTCGCCCTATTGAGCAGGTCGCCCTAATATAGCTTTTTTACACACGATTTGTCACCCTATTCTAGCATTGATAGTAATTGGAGTTTGTTTACACATATAATACCCATCCGTTGTATCCCTTAATATGTGATTTTTTAGCAAGTCTGGGAGGATTGTTCATTTCTTGAAGAAAACAAACCGCCATTTGCATTCATTTTTACCAAGTGCAATTCACCTTTATAACAGTTTGTTAGATGATACAATAAGCTAACTCTTGCTGGCTATAGAAAATGTGGGGCTCATTATTATTGTTGGTGTGTGTGTACGTCGGTCTTTTGCTATTATTTCTGTGTTTAATTTTATATTCATAAATACCTTAGACAGTTTACGCATCCTCATTGGCTGAGAACACATCACGTTGCCGGTTTTAAACGAATGATAATAACTAGTGTTTAAAACTAGCTGGCTCGCGTTTCTGCCTGCGCCCTAGTAAGCGTACATGGAACTCGCACACGCATGCAGAAACTGCACACTCCCGACAGCACAATTTGCACTGTGCATGCGACATCTACCGGGTCGTCTGCACCAACACCCCTGCATTACGCGTAACGCGCGCGATCGAACAAACAACTCGCCGCACGCACAGCTAGCAGTTTGAACGTACAAACAACAAGATGAAGCGAAAAAGTGAATGCAACGACAAGCTAATTTTGGTGAGTTTTACCGATTTACACCAAAAAAAAGGTATTTATGAATGGGATTAAAAGTGGGTTTGAATGGTCTAAACAATCTGTTTAAAACCGGATAGGGCCCAGGACGCTGATAATGGCCCGCGCCTTCGGCTTGGGCCATTATCATCGTCCAGGCCCTATCCATTCAAATTCCTAATTATTGTACAGTGGTTTTAAAGTGGTTTTTATATGCGCGGATTGCTGTCTTTATTGTAATTTTACTGCTTTTACACCAGGATAATAATTCTTATTCAATAAATTTATTGAATAAGTGATTATTTTTTAGGCATTATGACCCAGGGACTAAATTAATAGATTTAATGTGAATGTGAATCTGAATCTGAAGCCCCTGTCACACTTGTCCGAATCTATAATTCCGTTCATAAACCGATCTGAAATATTATTAATTCGGACACGTTCGAAGAGAAATGTAAAAAAACCAGCCAGAAATGAAAATACATCTAATAAGTTGCTATTCCGATTGCAATCCGTCTATATTCAGAACCTCTCCGATCATCACCGGACATGCCAAACTTTGAAAGATTCATTGATCTCAAGACCGACCACTTTCCGAACATTCCGTTTATATTCCGTTCGTCTCCGGTTGCAAAGAATATGCACCGAATTTTTCACCGAACGTCTACCGGTCAAAAGCGACGCAATTCCGGACTATTCCGCATGCATTCCGAACTATTCCGATCGCATTCTGAGCGTATTCCGGCCATTCCGTTTGTATTCCGAACATGTACCGGTGGCGCACCAAACGGCAACCGAGGGTGGGACGGCTATAAAAAGGAGCGCACCCGGCACCTTCTCTCACTGGCACAAAGGGCACACTGATTGCCATAAGTGCCAAAAAAACCTACAACAACAACAACAACAACCTTCTCTCACAACGCTTCAAGACTTTTGAACGTGCACTACAAACTGCGACACTCTTTTCCGTACCGATTCCGCATTGCAACGAATGGCAACGAATAAGTACAGTGTGTATTCCGTGCATATTCCGTGTGTATACCGGATACCGTCCGTATTGAGGTTGCCGCGACAATTCGGAGAAATTATTAAACAGGTTCAATAATTTCTCCGAGTTCCTCAGTGCATCACCGAACGTACACGAGTATATAGCGTTGGAAAACCGAGGGAAATACGTTTGAGTTCAGTTCAAACCGATTAAACACCGAATCAATTTTTTTTTACTCGGAACATTAACGGAGTGACGATTCGGACAAGTGTGACATGGGCTTGATATGGATTGCCCGAGCCATCGGAATGTTTGAAGCCAGCCTCAGTTACGGACGGATAGCTGAGATGCTGAATGTTTCACATAGATTATTTGTCTCCGTAACCGTACTGCACGCAGTCTCAACAATGCCTCGCTGCTGCGACTGATGTGACCGTATCAAATCCAACCAACCGTAACCGCCTTCATAGAGCCAATATGCATGCCAGAGGACCACTGCAACGTATCCCCCTTGACACGTGCTCGCAGAGAGATCCGTCTAAACTGGGCACATGTGGGATTGACCCATGAAAGCAGATTTTACCAAGATTACAACGACGGACGTTTAAGAGTTTGGCGACGTGAGGGAGAGATATTTGTTGACTTTTGCATCGCAGAACACGGCCGCTTTGGGAGTAGCAGCATCATGGTATGGGCGGGAATCAGCTGGTAACCGTATTCGTCTGTAAGTGCTGCCAGGGGAAAATGACAGGTCTTAGATAAAGAGATGAAATCCTTCAACCTTCAACCTGTCAGTCCTGCAACCTGTCATTCCGTTTGCTGCAAATGTTGGAATAAACTTCATCTTCATGGCGTACAACGCCCGTCCGCACCGAGCAAGGGTGATGACACAGTACCTGAAGGAGCACAGAATCCAGCGTTGGGATGGGCACCACGCTCTCCGGATTTGAATCTCATAGAACATGCATTTATAAGACACACTGGGGAGGCGTGTTGCAGAGCGAGAAGTGCAGCCAAAGAGTTTGCAGCAATTGGGTGTGGCCCTGGAGACTGGCTGGGATGCTATTGGGGTTTATGAGTTGAATCTTCTCCTGAACAGGATGCGACAGTGTTGCCCGGCTGTTATTGCTGCAGGTGGAGGTCATACTCGCTATTGACATTGGTTCAAAGGCATTCCGGTAAAAAAATGAAGAACAAAAGGTTCTCATTTTGGATTGAAAATGTGTCTCTAACGTTCTGAACGAACCTTCAATCTTTTCTGCCAATAAGGGCAGTCTTGGCAAACAAAAAATAAATTTAACTGAATCGTATCATCATTTCTTTGAAAATAAGAAGCTAAGAAAAGAAAAAAGTTCCTTAACTTTTTTTGATGGGTATATAATTACGTACTTTGTAATTTAGACATGATGGCGCTGCCTAATAGAACTTTTATTTCAAGTGTCGATGTGCATGGGTCAAGCATGAACATGTTTTGTCTGATGCCTGTAGCCTAATCACCACAAAAAAAATATAATAACCCATTCAAATATGGGATAAGAGAAAAATCATACGGCCTCATTTAGATTCGAGTTACTTAGGAAGCAGATTTTCCGACATCTCTACCTCGAATGCACATCTATACATACAAGGAAGTGAGTTTGTAATGGTAAAATGATCTGCATGTGGAAGGGATAAAGGCCGTGTCTCCCTTTAATATGTTTGCACATCCTGGTTTAACGATATCACGGCCAGCGGAAGGATGTGCAGCGTATTATGCCATGGCAAGGTCTGTGAGGTCCCATTATTTGACCCGAATCGTACACAAAAATGTATGTACTAGTACACAGTGATAATCTTCGTTTTAATGTCTCCATTTCTGCTATGTGTATATTTGTTACAACTAAATAAAATAATAAACCAAACAAATGTTGTTTTGAATCATTTCGCTACAAGCCAGTTCGTAGTTAGCTTATGAGCATGCGTCGGATACTCGAACGTTTATTTGTACATTTAACACATGCACGGTCAACGTGCACAATGCATTGAAAATGGCGCGTGGTAAGATGCAACAAAACCCAAACACTTAATGTACATAATTAAGTATCTTTTGATGATGTATTTGAATGAAATTAGACCGACGTGGACCAATGTTAACATTAGTACTTCATATGTCGTGGTAAATTCGGTGACGGGATGAATTTTCGGATGAATTTATCTAGCAAACACATTACTTACGCAATGGTCTCATTTGTTTTGAGGGGGAGGGGGGGGAGGGGGGGGGGGGTTGTTTGGTTGTTTCATTTCAATGGTGATTAGGCACCATACCAGGGGCCAATTTCATAAAGCAGTTTAGCAGAAAAATTTGCTTAATCAAAAATTTGTTTGCTTTATAAAAATGAGTCAATAGTCGAAATTGCACGTCAACTTGCGTTTCTCACAAGAATATCTGCTATTCTTGCTAAAAACACAAGTTGACGTACAATTTTGATTATTAACCCATTTTTATAAAGCAAACAAATTTTTGATTAAGCACATTTTTATGCTAAACTGCTTTATGAAATTGGCCCCAGATGTTGCGTTTTTATGGTCGCAAAAACTCAGTACAAAATGGTATTTTGTGTGAGAAATTAACAACTGAAGGTAGTTTTCACGTTTTCAGAAGTGTTACTGCACCTTTGTGGCTGAAATTTCTAAAAGGCAGTTTTATCAACAGGGGCTTCTAATCACGAGTGGAAATAACGCCCCTTTTAACATGCATCACTTCGTGAAATACATACCACCTATGGCACTAATGAGGCTTCATAGTTTTGAGTAGTGTATATCCCTGATTAGGAAAACCGATTGTGAAAGTAATCCTTCGGGTTACTGTTTGCAAAGAACTTGAACAGTAACATTGGTTGATATCATTTACTCGTCGTTGTACATAATGTGCCTGTACACCGCTATCACATAAAACAAATTTTGATTGGTAACGCGCGGAAATCATAGAGTAGGCTACATTGTAGTAAAAAAGCTGTACTTTTTTGCCAATGCCACTTCTGTAAGCAAGACTGCCACGTTAACAGATTTGCTGACAGATGTGTTGACGGATCAGTCACAAGTGGCATTAGTATAAACGACTTATGACTGATTAGACATCATTTTCATCACAAACCCCGCAGAACACTGTAAATGTAAATTATCAAATCATTCGCTGGTCAGACATTGTCTAAGTAGTTCGCCAGGGAAAATACAACGTCTAGAAATGTAGCCGCAAACTGAATCCCGGTTCCTTGGAAAAGAAACGAATTTCCACCAGGAAAGAACAACATTTCAAACAACTTGCAACAATAAGTTTATAATCCTGAGGTGTAAAAATGGTTTACATTGTATTTTCAATAAACGGTAGTTTTACGGCAATATGGCAACATTGCTGTCATTTCTCTTACTAATAATAATAATGATGATTAGATTTGTATAGCGCACATATCCACCCTGCAGGGTGCTCAAGGCGCTGTTACCATTATTACCGCTGCCATCAGGAAATCACCAGAACCATTTCGCTTCAACTAGGTGGCTGCTGGTCAGGCGCACAACCCTATCAGCAGTTAGATTGTGGCATTCCCCTTAACAGCTTCCCATATATCGCTTGGGTTGACGAGGAACTGGGATTAAGTGCCTTGCCCAGGGACACAGACACGTTGGTCGAAGTGGGGCTCGAACCCGCTTCATACCCACTAGACCACACGCGCTCCCTGTAAATTTAACGAGATTTTCTTTTAAGCATTGTGTACTGACGATGGTTGTCAGTGGTACACATTTTCAGATACCTCTATATACTCGAATAAAAGCTTATGATGATACTTACAGTAAATATTTCTTTAATAAATGCTTTATCTGTGCTGACTTTAGCTTTCTTGAGTGGTGATACAGCAGGACCAATCCACGTAATGAAGGCAAACTTTGCCCGTTTACTCAACTCATCCCCCGTCTCGTACCGCACAAAGGCGTAAAGCCGCTGGTCATCTGAAAACACACACGGAAATTTCGAGAAATAAAACGGTGGGTAGCCGTGTTAGTCAGGTAAATAAATCAGAAAAGATGTATTGTAGCACTTATAAGACTAACTTTAAAGGTAATATACACGATTGGTAATTACCCTCGAAAAAAAAATATAATTACATTTCTGTATTATCTAAAAGCTTACTTGTTATCAAAATGGTAATGGTAGTAATCATCCTGTGAAATCAGTTTGTCTGATGAAGGCGATCTTTGGAGCCATTAATTCATGCACAAAAACCATGATTGGTTTTTCATGTTTTCTGAAGTATTACTGCATCTACAAGGTAGTTTTCTCGACTTAGGCTTTTAATTACCAGTGGAAATCACGCCGTTTTTAACAGTTTACCAAAATGTACATTACCTTTAAGCAAAAATGCGTAAGCTTTCGTAACAACAACTAATTCATTAAATGCGGAAGATAATTGTCATCACACTATGAGCAACTAACAATGGAAATTGAGCACAAATCATTGTTATTAACAATAGTGTGTGCCCAATTTCCATTGTTAGTTGTTCATAGTGTCAACATGCGTTAAAAGCACAGGCATGGAGCTGCGTCTTTCGTGGCACAAATTTGGCGCGCGCGCATTGCTGACAAGCCTGTGCCTTTAATGTATAGACTAAGATTTAGTGAAGCGTAACCACTGTAGGGGGAACTCCTACAGTACAAGACGCATTACCGTGAATACAGGATACCCCTCGTGACCTACTACAGCCCCCAACTAGAACCACTACGGAAAATCATCAATGAACTCCATCCCAATGACGACACCCTGAAACAGATCTTCAAGCAACAACCCCTCGTGGCCTATATATAGACAGCCCCCAACCTCAGAGCCCATCTTGTTACAAGCCAACTTCACCTCCCCAAAATAATGGAACCACCCCGTGCAATCACCCACGATGCCAGCACCCACATATAATTGGCCCCAACAAAGCAACCTACAACATAAAGGGATCCTTCACTTGCTCCTCCAGCAATGTGGTTTATGCCATCACATGCCGCAGTGCCCCCCATCAGTTTACATTAGACAAACAGTCACTAAAGCAACGAATCAACAGCCACAAGTGCGACATCCGGAACAAAGACACACACAAAAGCCAGTATCTGAACACTTTAATCTCCCGGGCCACTCAATACACAACCTCAAAGTTGCCATACTCACACAGAGGAACTTCAAAGCAAGGATGGAAAGAGAAACCACATAACAAAGGATTATTCAGAGACTGGACTGCATCAGTGGTTGACTGAATAGGGACCGTGGGTTTATGTCTTGGTTCATATTCATGACTCTACAGTGGTTACGCCTCACTGAATCTTAGTCTATACAATAACCCGTGTTGATGACATTTATCTTCATTGCATCTGATGACGTAGTTGTTGCTGAAGTAGCTTATACATGTTTGCTTAAAGTTAGTCTTGAAGTGCTACAATACATCTTTCTAAGAAATATTTTCCAACTCAATGACTAGACGAAAAGGGTTAGCGCACACTGCAGAAAGTAACTCTGCACACAAATGAGGTGAAAGTAAAACCATTTAAATGGGGTTATATAAGGATAATACTAAAGAGACTTTAAATTGGAAGAAGGCAATATCTTAGAAAGTAATACAAAAGCATCCAGTACTGCATGCGTAACACAACACTTTGTATAGTGACCGATAGAGGTTGCCTAAAGGCCCAATTTGCAGATATTCCAGGAACAACATCATTACATAACTGAAGAATAATGTTGATAAACTGCTTTGAAGAAATTTCAGCCACATATATGCAGAAAATCTGAAAAAAAGTCAATGCATTGTTTTTTTAGTTGAATGATTGGTGAAAAAAATCGTTTGCAAACGATTAAAAAACACCGTCAGTTGGGAATTTATCTAATAAAGCCCAAAGGTACCATTTTACACGGGGAGAATCATGTGGTGTTTGTTACCATTGCTATATCGACACTTTTAGTCGGGCCTTTCTTGTCAACTCATGAAGTGAAATTTTGGGCGACTGCAAATAATGTAATGAGGCTTTAAACAAAATCAGTCAAACGTGCAGCGATAATAATGCTAAGATTGCGGGTTTCTAACCTCTTCAAAAAGCTTAATCGCCTCCTTTCGAATTATAAAACTGCTACTCCCAAATGTCAACGGCTCCACATCCAGATTAAATATCAACGAGATATCAAGATATTCAACTTATCCAAGCTATTCATCAGTCAAAATTAAACACGAAATGTAGGCATAAATAAAAAATAACGTTCGTATACCTTGAATTGAATCTAAAAATTCCTTATATTCAGTGCCACTTCCAGTTAACTCGATAAGTTTCCCATCGTCCGAGTATGAAGCGATACACCTGCAGTAGAAACAAAATCACCAAAACGCAGATGCTGGATTAATGAATTGAATAAAAAACAGGTAAATCTCGTCAACTTCAAAATCCTGTTAACTCAAATTAAGAATCCTTCCCAACAAAAGTTGAATAACAGTACATACAGTTAAGCCAAAAATGATTCATACCTCATGAAAAATCCGAGAGTTTTTCATTTATCGCATACCTACACCAGGGGCGGATCCAGGGGGGGCGTGGGGGGCGCACGAACCCCCCCCCCCCCCCCCCCCTCCCACCCAACCCCCCCCCCCCGCCCCCCCATTTAAAAAACAAAATCAAATAAAAAATAAAAATTCCACTTTTTGTGCACACTTTTCCTGCTCAAAGTGGTTAAATATTGCCTCAGATCGCACCACAGAGCATCTAGAAGCTGTCAGGGCTTCGCGCTACGCGCTCGCTATTTCATTGTCATCAGCATTTCATGCTTAAAAATTTCACGGCCCCCTTTTCAAAATCCTGGATCCGGCCCTGTACACATACCTACAAGCTGAAGTGGTGGAACTTTTACTTTACCCATTGCAAGGACATATAATTTGTTTGTTTTTATGCCTGTCCAAAATTATTCATACCCCATACCAAGTCTCGGAATTGTGGCCAATCTTTTTGATAATGCACATGCTTTTGACATTCCTAAGTTTCTTCATAATGTCATGCAAGTATGCATACAATCTGAATGCATACAAGTGTGCATAAAATCTGAATGCATTTCCAAATGTGGTCTGACTATTGGATGTGCAGTGAGGAATGGTATATAACAACACTCTGCGTTTGGACTATAAATTAAGGGGAGCTGATGCAATCATTCTCAGTTCATGGTCAGCATGGCGAAGAAAAAAACTCAGTGACCTTCGGTTGAGCATTGTAAAGGCTACAAAGATATTTCGAAGCAATTTCAAGTGCCGTATGGCGAGAGGCCAACACAATCCACGGGTCACCATCAACACTCTCCTGAACAACCTTGGCGAGTGAGTCTGGGACCAAATTATCAAGGCAGACACTCAACCGGACGTTGCACAAGGGTGTCTCCGTGGACGCCGACAATGAAAAGCTCCAATCCGGAAACGGAGGCATAGGGAAACTATGTTTGTATTTGTATTTGTATTTTTTTTGTTTTTATTACATACAGACTCAAAACCCACCAACTATGGTAACAGATGACAATCGGCGCTGGCCGGTAATCAAAAATCTCATGAAGAAAAACAGACTAGGAGTGCAAATGAGGAGCATTAAATGACTTTGAAGAAAACAAAACCCTAGAAGCATGCTAGGGTTAATCTGAACTTATATACATAAAGCCGGGACTATGACTGTATGGTCAATCAAAACAAATGGTGCACCGCTCCCTTTAACACTGATCCCCCTCCTCTGAAGGCTGACCGGTGACATCGGGAGGAAGCCTGTTCCAGATGTTTACAGCAACTGGTAGGAAGCCCCTGTCATTATCCAGCAGGGTCTGGCCTCTTCTAACGCTAGGAGGAAGGGAATGCTGTAGAGAGACGGAATGCACGGCTGTGGAGGAACGAAGTGCTTGACGGCGGCTGTGGGGAATGGCAGTACGTACAGGAAGACTTCGCAGAAGTGACGGGCAAGAATCCAAGTGCATTTTGTAGATACAGGCTACGGCACTGACCATACACCGGTGATGAAGTGGTTAAAGATTGTATGCAGCTTCCTCGCCTGGTGCAACACCATGGCCTTCTTTTGGATATGGTTAAAGATGTTGAGGTAGAACTCTGGTGCACTCACCAAGCGAAGGGTGCATACTCCATCTGACTGCGTATATATGATTTATAGAGTATTACCTGGTCCCGGGTTGACATAGTCAGGGCAGTTCTTCTGAGGACGAAGAACTTCAAGTTCTGGCAAGCTGCTTTAGCCACTTACTTGACTGTGTGTGTTTTTTCCAGCTCATAGAACGGGTAAAAGTGACCACGAGTAGCTTGAGTTCCTCAACCTCTTCCAAAATGTGGCCACCAAAGGACAGGGGCAGATGGATTCGATTGATTTTCCTGGATATCACCATACTCTGTGTCTTAGAAGCTTCAAAAATTACCTTCCACTGCCTCCTCTAAGTAGAAGCAGCATTCAGATCGATGTTGAGTTGTACTGCAAGGCTCCCCTCTAGACACCATTGATTCATCCTCACACACGAGCTGTTTATGCAGAGTGATGCCATCAGCATAAATGGCCACCTCACTGTGTCTGAGAGAATCGACTATGTCATTGATATAAACAAGAAGAGGGAGGCCTGAGAATGCTTCCTTGAGGGACAGCCTCATTTATTTAATGGGTTTCATGCACGAAGGCTGTCCAACAACCACCACACGAAATGTGCGTCCACTGAGATAAGATGATTACCACTCAAGCAGTTTTCCATCAATGTCGTTAATCCTCAATTTGGATAAGAGGCCAGCATGCCAGACCCGGTCAAAAGCACCCTTGATATCCGTGGCAAAAGAACGTGCTTCTTACCATTGACTCAATGTTGAATGCCACCGATGAGACAGATACATGGGAAGATCAGAGGCGGAATTATTAGGGCGAAATTAAAGCCAATTAAATTGGCAGGCCGAGATTAAGTCATTTCTGAGCATGTGCGTATACGAAGTGCTGTGTTCACTGTGGCCTCCATAACCTTACTGATGATACAGAGAAGAGACATTGGACGGTAGTTATTGGGATCACTACTGGACTTGCGCTTGCGAACAGGCAGAACATTGGCTATATCCACTGTTCAGGAAAGTACCCACGTTGAAAGCAGAAATGCTGCAGCTTAGTAAGAGGAACTGCCAGAGAGTCAGCTGCCTTGACTAGCACACGTCACATCGAGCTTAAGCAACTGACGCTTAATGTCCCGTGGCTTGAATTTATTTGGCAGAGCTTTTCCTCAGTTTTAGGGACTGGGTCGTCAGCATCAATCAGATTGCACTTGTCAGCGAAGATACATGTAGAAGCAAACATTTCGGCTTTCTCAACGGATGAAGATAGTTCACGTCCCTCATGTTTAAGTGTCGAGATATCAGAATATCCTACTTGACCAGTCAGCTGTCGTACTCTATGTCCCAAAGTGAATCGGTCAAACGACGTCTCAGTCGAATCATGCCATTTGGCCCTTCTGATGACATGCTGGGTCTCACCACGAGCACTTCAGTAGACTTAATTGAGAGCAGCATTATGTATATCTTTGCGTAAAGCAGCATCAGCAGCAAATCCCCACCTAATGGGTGGTGCTGTCCGGGGAAGGGGTGAGGGAAGCATAACCAATAACGGAATGTCAGCTAGCTGTGTGGACGTAGGCCAGTCATACTCGATGGGCCTGTGATCATACACGTACCCGTATATACATATAGCTTACATATGGCTCTAGTGACACAGTGTATACGACTCGTACATGCACGGTTCGCACTGTCGCTAAATCCCTTGAATCTCTGGATGTTTTCAATGCAAGCCTACCCTAAATAACGTGTCCCAAATAGATATCCCTTTTACCTTTGAGTATTATCCTTCTCCTCAACAAGCCACGATTATGTTGGATTTTTCTTTATTTTTCTCCGGACCGACTTTGAACAACGACGTTCGACCACAGCCATTTTAACAAACATGGCGCGAATTCAGCGCGCGCGCGCGCGCTGGCGTAACATAATTGTTTGGTAAATGTTACCCAACTGGTTGACAAAGATTACATTATATTTTGTAAAACGTACATGGGCTATGTAAACAATTACAAAACTTGTGTAAAATCGTTGTTTACATATAAATTTGGTTTGCTTTTTTTTGTTTACACAACAAAGCAGTACTTTCTTTCGACGTTGCTTTAAGCCTGTATCCCACTGGGCTGCGATAGTTCGAGACTGTTTGCAGACTTGAAATTGGCGACTGTTTCAAGACAAAGTACGCGAACAGAGTTGCAGTCCAACTGAATTTGGTCTTCTAACATGCTGGGGACATTGAATGTCTCATGAATGTCCTGTAAATATCGCAGTGACATGAGAGGCCAAATTCGTGATTTGTGCGCCAAAATATCTTAAGATAGTCCCGTGAATGTCTTCAGACATTATTGCGAATTCTTAAGAATGTTGTGCGAATGTCACAACGAATTTGGAGTCAACGACAAAGTATGTATATTTTAAACTTTTCCCTCTACTAGCATCAGTGAGTTGAGGGTGTGAAGTGAAGGGACTCACCACTACCTCATGAAAAAAATGGTATTATGTTGAATAGGTGTTTGGTACTACAAAACCGGAAAATATAATTAAGTATATAACGACAGAGACATGCTAAAGCACTATTCGACTTGCACTCATCAACGCAAAACGCAAGAATGGCGTGATGACGTTAATCGAAAATAGTATAAGGATAAAGGCGTGAATGACGTGTTCAGAATGCTGAGTGCTAATTGGTCTGCAGCAGGGAGCACGCTACAGTGCATGCGCAGTTAGGTTACATGAAGTGTGTGCACAAATTATTTCTGACGACACAGAACGGGCCGAGTGAAGTGAATATACGTAGCCTCGAGCATGCGCAGATGCATGACACTACGTGCTCTGGGTCCATTTCACAAAGACTGCGACGCGTCGCAAGTACCAAATCCATCGCAACTCGCCGAACCCTATGTAATCTTGCCACGGGTTCGGCGAGTTGCGATGGATTTGGTCCTTGCGACGCGTCGCAAATTTTTGTGAAATCGACCCCTGGCCAGTACAGTGAACTGCTGTTCGCTGTGTTGTTTCAAGCATTCAGGGTTATCAATTGCAGTGTTGTCCTTTACCAGATGTGCATTCGGATTGTGTGGTAGTTTTGCGTGCATATTTGCAGACGCGCGACGGCTGTTTGCGGGAAGCAGGCAGGTTGCTGCGGATGGAGGATGGAACGTGCTGTTTTATGCGATCCGCCAGCCGTTGAGACGTACATGTACGACCTACGAGTTTCGCATCGGCACCGAAATTCGTAGATAACATTGTTAAGTTGCGTGGTAGGTAGTACGTCTTTACAGACTACCGGAAGTATACGCGCAGTGAATATTACGCGTGGCTCAACGGTGTAGTGATCGCGCGTCACGGCTTTCGTCACTTGTTGTTTGTGAAAGTTTGCATCTCCATGGTACTTTCAGATATACGGAACATTTTGTTCGAGGTCGCGGTTTAGAGCGGTTAGCTAGCGAGCGAGATACGTGTTTGCTTATTACTGATTCGGGATAGCCGTTTTCGCGCATGATTGCCTTGATATGGTTTATTTCGTCGTCGGGTTTTCACGGGGAACAGTTTGCTGCTCTTGACACCAGTACATTGATCAAGCCTATTTTGTACTGAGTAGCACTAAATGAGTCCCATATGTTGTACTGTTCTGTGAACGTAGGTTTCTGGTATACGGATGTGGTAAAGCTAGTGGGTGTTTTCTTCATCTCGTGTTTGCTCCATCTCGTATTTGCTCCATCTCGTGAGTGAACTTGAGTGCGGGATGGAGATCGTTTAGCCTTTTGAGGGAGGCCTTACATTGGAGAACACAGCAAATATGTCGTCAAGATAACGGTAGCACAGTAGTGGTGTGCATTTCACGGGTAGATTAGCAAAAAGCCGCTTTTCATGGTGACCTACGAATATGATGACGAGAATAGGGCCAAGTGGTGAACACATAGCCACGCCGTCGGTCTGTGTGTACATGCTGTCATTGAAACTGAATTCAACTCCCTTAGGGGGTTGTAAATCAAAAACGATTAATGGCATTTGCCGCTCTTCTCAAAGCATGATGAGTTCAATGGCATTTGTCAATCACACTGCCGTTCTACCACGAATAACAAATTTTAACACCAAATGCTGGTGTTAATTTACACCACGGGTGTGGTCTTATATAGAAACTGGAAAAGAATCAAACTTAACACCAAGGGTGTTAATTTTAACACCAGAGTTTTTGCAGTGTACAGTAGTAGAATGACAGGTTGCTGATACTGTTCTTTTACAGAGTAGCTTGTTTAGCCAATTCATACATTCATGCTGCGCAGAACCTGTAATAGAGATGGGGCGCAGTGGTACAACGCGTTTTCGGTAAGGCTAATGAAACTCGATTTTATGTTTCCCGTAACATTTTTGTCAAGCCCAAATGAGGCAACTATTTCATTATTCATTATTCATTATTTTGTAGCATTTTATTATTTGCAAAATAACGGCTATTTGATCGAAACTTAGGGCGCTCTATACCCTCTGATACTAGTGATAGTGTGTTAAAACACAACCCTGATCAACTTATAAATACACGAATTTGTATTTATTAAAATATCTTTCACCATTTCCCAGGTATATATGTATGACAAATTTATTTAAAGATCAAGATATATTTAAATAACAAAACACATTTATATCTGTCCACACATTTCAAATGGGAATTGCACCCATGCTTTTCTACCTTTATTTAATAACACTGTTGTTTCCGAGTTCGACAATTGACTCAATTAACTGCAACAAAGTGCACGTTTGAGACACAGTCGTGATAGTCCATGGCATCTTTGTTATATCCCCTTTCTGTATCTTCACTGACACAAACATGTTATTTGTCTCACATCATACAACCGTGCAACCTTCTCCAAAACACGACAAAAAACGATGCGATTCTACGCGTCAACGGTACCTAAATCAAGGCCCATTTAACGATAACGATAAATGCAATCGCCCATTTGTATTATGCACCTATCAATTGTTTCCCCCCCCCCCCCCCGCTACCCCACCCTCTATGTGGGGGTTTGGTCACATTTTTCATGCCCCAGGGTGGGGCAGTTGGCCCATTATCTGTGCATTTTTGCGCATGTTTTGCACCCGAGGGTGGGGATTTTTGTCACCTAAATGTTGCCCCAGGGGTGGGGATTTTGTCACGCAAAAAGTGACAATCCCCACCTCTTAGGTGGGGTAGCCCGGGGGGTGGAGAGGTGGGGGAAACAATTGATAGGCGCATTAGTTATAGGCTAGCACTCACGGCTACAAACCACGGATTTAATAACTAGTACGATGGAGCGGACGGTCCGTATGTGTTTGTACAGCATGCAGCGCGCCGGACTTGCGCGTGTTTTGCACACGGAGTACATGCATCACAAAAATGGCACGGGCAGCGCAATGTCTTCTCTAGGAATTTATTGTAAATCACTGTTACAAACGTTCACGTACCGCCGGCCAGCCGCGCCGATACTCTGCTCCTGGGGTATTTTTTTATGGAGGAAGAAAATTACGTTAACACGTTTTTTTTGCGGGAGGACAAGAATGAGCACCTCGCCCAAAATGTGAAATTCGAGCGCTGCTTTTAAATATCCAACAAAAATGGCAGGAGAAAAAAATTAAAAACTTTATATTTTTGGGGAAAATACAAAATAATGAATTGTTTTTGGATTTTGGCATCTCAAACGCGGCCGAAAAATCCAAACGCGGGCGGGTTACGGGAAACATAAATTCGAGTTTCATTAGCCTAACCCATACATACGCGATCGTTGCGATCCCTCAGGGCAGATCCGGTCATACATGGCGGTCGAAATTTCACCAGTTTTATGTACTTCAAGTAATTTCTTGGACAGTTTGTGTTCGAGTGACGCGGTACGATCGCGGTCGGCAGCGTTTCTGAGTAGACTGAATTAAGAGTCGTCGTTTAGAACGTCAAGCATCTTGATCACGTAATCGGCTTTGTTTAGTACCACCACGCCAGATCCTTTGTCCGGCTTAACAGGGGCACATTTTGTAAAAAAGCTAAAATTAACTTGCTCCTAAAAATGGACGATGCAAAAGAGGATCAGGGAGCATGAAAGGGCAATTCCTTTCTTTGCAATCACTACTTTTCGGAAAGTTTATCTAGCCCCTCATCAATCCTCCACGTGATGACCGTTTAGCGTAACACCCAATACGCGCCTGATTACTGCTCTGTTCTGCCTGAGAAGGGCGATATTGGTTCTTATTTGTCTCTCCAGGTTATCCAGTTCCATGGGCAGTAACAGAAAAAGTAGACTTCAGATGTACCCATAAAAACGCCCAGTGATGTTAGGTCTGATAATTTTGTGAAATGGACTTGGGAATGGCCCCCTTAAGATCACCAGACCTAACACCACTGGTCTTATTTTCTTGTGGGGACATCTGAAGTTTTTGTTACTGCCCATTGACTGGATGACCTGGAGAGACGAATAAGAACCAAAGTCACCCTTCTCAGGCAGAACAGAGCAATGATCGGGCGTGCATTTAGTGTTAGGCTTTAGCGTGCAAATCTGTGTGCAGAAAAAGACGGTCACGTGGAGAACTTAGGGGCTATAGCTTAACTTTCCGAAAAGCTGATAGCAGAGAAAACACATGTCAAATTGCCCTCTCATGCTCCTTGATCCTGTTTAGCATCTTACATTTGTAGGCGCAAGTTAATTTTAGTTTATTAGTTAGTTTTTTTTAAAAACTAGCCCCTTTTTTAGTCAGGCGTAAAATTCCCAACATGATGAGGACGTTAATGAAAACATTGTATACCGATATGTGTTAGCCAATATTCTTAATATAATACAATTTCAATTTTTTTCCCCGGATACACCCTGTAGTTTTAAATTTGATTGCAGAATTTCCTGATTGCGTGCTTTTTAAATAGTTGAACGACGATCTTAAACTGCATTCAAATCCGCGCTGAAGTGAATGCATCTGAAACGAATTTGTTAAAATTGAGCGAGAAAACTTATCACCGGATAGAATCCTTGCGAATTGCCTGCTCGGCCTCG
This sequence comes from Henricia sp. BOLD:AAB3569, assembly GCA_037783545.1. NCBI lineage: Eukaryota > Metazoa > Echinodermata > Asteroidea > Spinulosida > Echinasteridae > Henricia > Henricia sp. BOLD:AAB3569. Next base: position 218,882 of record JBBELK010000915.1, on the reverse strand, counting down.
TGCGATATGAAACAATTTTGTTCGCAGAATGTACAGTTGTGCCCAAAATTATTCATACCCTTTGAAAAATCAAATAAATAAAATCAAATTTCATAACTTCCAAAAACTATTGCGAGGGAACCATCACTGTATCCTAGGACAGTTAGTTGCTGCCTTGCACAAGACATCGGGAAGCTCGTCAGGCCTTCACTAAAGCACACATGGACAAGGATCCTATCTTCTGGTCAACGATTATGTGGTCAGACGAGACAAAAAGAATCTATATGGAGGGAACTCAAGACTCGGGCAAGGAAGCCTTCCAACCTCAATGACTTGAGACTTCGCGAAGGAGGAGTGAGCGAAATTCCCGGTGGAAACATGCCAAAGCCTTGTAAGCTGATACAGGAACCGTTTAGAGGCAGTGATAAAAACAAAGGCTTTTCTATTGATTATTACGAGTGACTTTATTAAGGGTATGAATAGTTATGGACCTTTTTTGGAAATATGTCAATAAAATACCCCCAAAATAATATATTACAGAAAATGTCACTTGTTATTCTTTCAGTTGTTTGTCACATACTTATCATGAGTAAGCCACACAAAACCCACTCATTTATTAACAAAATACTCTAAAAATTACAAGGGTATGAATATTTTTGGGCACAACTGTCTGTGCACGGCGCTTTACGTGATCAAATCCAAGTGAATGTATACATTTTAAAATCTTAATACACGGCACTGTGAATATAGTAGCCAATGGGAGACAGTGTACTTGCGTCCACCACAGTGCATGGACGCGCAATGCACACACAATCACGAACAATTACATGTTTACACTCGTTATGGTCTCGCTGAAATTGCTTCGCAAATGACTTTGAAGATGTATATCATCGAAAGTAAGCCTTTACATGTACCTGGCGTTTTTAAGGAAACAATCTGAAGTGATCACATGCCACTGACTGCAGTGCAAAACAACTTTTTTGACCGATTGTGTTATCTCCCTCTTTACTGCAAGCACACGTATTATCTTTCGGTCAACAACCCACACGTCCAAAGTGCAAGAACCAATATAGACTTTAATCGTTATTTTTCATGAACGAAACCGACTGCAACTGATCCCCGACTAAAATTAACAGAAATAAACGTCGCACGAAGTGAAAAAACGATATGTTCTTTAAAGGTTCGGAAAACCAAAACTTGGGAAAATCAAAACCATGTCCATTTTCCAAATAACAAATTGTCTCGTGTTTGCCGCTGCTCAATTCGTTTTAGTAGGCTCCTATGGTCATTTACATATATATGCAGTGATACATTTGGACACATACCGTGCACGATTTAAGACCAAGTGAATCTCCTTTGTCGTGCCCAATGTCGGATCCAACTTATTGTGTGGTAGGACGCTTTTAATTCCTTGCCTTTATGCAAACTGTAAAATTTAGGTTGTGTATAATTTTCAGTTGGACTTCACTGACCGAGCACGTATAAAGCGACTCACCAATTAGGGTTTGCTTTCCACAAATAAGGGCAATTCAACTGTGAAAGTCCTTGTGTTTGTGACCCAATTGACCAATATTGTGCATGGCTGATTAAAAAGATACTATACCTATCTGAATTCACAAGCTTCAACCACAAGGATAGCGACAGGAACTATAATACTACAATGCACTCAGTTAAATTTACGTGAATAGCAAGCAGAAACTGGGTGAGTTACCCGCGGGTAAGCATTTGATGCATATTACCAAGATCGCTCGAATTCGTTCTTACCATTTTGTCTCCGTTTTATCGTTCCGTACATCCTCATAAGCTTCAATCAACTTCTCTTTCGCTTCTTCCGAGAAAGGTTTCGCCATTTTTAACAGTTAAAATCGCTAGCCGTTCCGTTTCCCTCAGACTTCACTAGACCACTGTATCTCTGCCGACTGAAGTTGGTTTCCTTTATTAAATTCAATGCACCCTTAATTTTCAGTGGATCGTCCTACACAAAAATACAGTCTTGTTCCGGCCGCAATAGTTCCTGGTAGGAAACCGCTAGGAAGGACAGCAACCAAGCTGCGCGTCTGGGTGCCCCTCCCACTGGTTTGTATGCTCAAGCCGATAACAATTGGTGGAGGGAAATGGGAGAGATACAACGTACATAGATGTATGCCATCCGCATACACACAGAAAATATAAATCAACTGTACACAAAAATCCGGTTTGGCAAAATTACAGTATCACTACCACATGCATGTAATTTAGTAGACTAATAATGCAGGAAGGAAACAACTGCCAGTGGTTTCCTTTCTTTAGCATATCGTTTATCTACAGTTGAGCTCTGATATTTTATTTTTTGCACAAACTATAGTGCTTCCGCATCTTTCTATACCTACAGGAGGAAGGGCCAGTGCAAAAAGTTCTACATGTATAACATTATTGAGCGCAGTTTGGTTTTTATTCATCGCTGGCCTTATACAACAAAAGTTTTAGCATTAATTAAGAAGCCGTTTTTTCCCAATCGATTTAGGCCGTGTGACGGTTTTTTTGTCACCTCGTTGAACCGACATCGGATCTACATACAAATGCTTGAATATAAAGTTTGTAGCATGACAAATTCAATGGTCAATGTTGTCATTTCCACAACTGGTTAAAAAAGGGTGAAATATGGAGTTATCTGGCGTATTCCCCTTAGAATCTAACGTATTTGCTGCAAAATATAATGGCAAAATTTAATAATAAAACGTTTTTTTTAAATTCCCTCCAGTAGCTTAAAGCGTCGGTCACAACCCACCGTGCGTGTTTTTAGTCCGTACGTTTTTTGGGGAGGCCACGACCGCCACGTTTTTCTGAAAACGTGTGGAGCGAGTGGCAAGAGCAGGGCCAGGTAGTACGTCAACGCACGTCACCCGCACGGCCACGCCTGGCTGTGAGCGGTTGCGTGCATCGTACGTTGCGCAAGTGGTAAGTGAGTTGTACGTGCTTACAACGTGCTTACAACGTACGATCTCCGTGCGATTGCCACGTTATCGTACGGAGGCCGTACTTACACGTGCTGCTCACGTACGGTGTCCTTACTCACTCGCATGTTGTAAGTGCGTGCAAGTGCGATGAACGTGATTTTTTCCGCCCCACGTCGGAGGGGGGGGGGGGGGGGGTATATATAGAAGGACCTTCCGAGGTTCTCCAGAAGTCCCAGCTGCTGCTGCCTCGGATTGTTATATATACTGCATAAATCAGTGCACACAACGTGCGTTGTAAAGCCTAGGTCACAAATCAACCGGGCCCCGTACGATTTTCCCCACCCGGCGGCTTGCCGTGGATTTTAGAGACCGTACGGGTCCCTTACGATTTTCATTTCTACGACGTGTGGTCATATATTCTACGGCGCCCGGGTGGTGCCCGGTGAAAATTGGTGGAGTGTAATCGCAAGGCGCCCGTTCAACCCGTAGGGGTGCCGGCCGGGTGCCGTGCGGAAAGCTTCCGGGCTCCGTCCGATGAACAGGTGCACCACACGGCTCCCGGCTGGGGCCCGGCCGGGGTCCTCACGGCGCCCAGCCGGCGCCCGGCCGGCTGCCGTGCGGTGCACTGTTTGCACAAAGAGAGAGGGAGAATTTGAGAGCAATGTCACTGTATTTATATCAAACGCGTGGATTCGATGCCGCCGTGAGGGGGCCGCACGGGCAATTTTTACATCAAACGGACCCCTGACTGCATGCGCCCGGTGTTGTACATATCGCCCGGGACCCTTGAGGGGACCGTGAGGGGGCTGCAGGATAGCTGTGCGGCACCCTTGAGCACCGCAAGGCGCCCGACAATTTTTTTTAACGAGAATTTGCATAACAAAATTGTGCGGAGCCCGCCCGGCCACCGGTCGGAGCCGCACGGGACCCCTAGAGTGTCACCACGGGCCTTCTACGGGCTTTCTACGGCCTAACGGTCAGATGAAAACGCCGGGAGAATTGGGAGCAGCCAGCTCAGCACCGCGGCGCCCGTACGGCTGGTGAAAAATGTCCAGGTGCCCGTGGGAAACGTAAGGGAGCCGGCCGGGCACCGTACGAAAATTGCCAAAATGTCTGTTTTTACTCGCCGTACGGGCCCCGGATTGGATATGTGACCTAGGCTTAAGTGGGGAGCACGTGCTTACTTGGTACGGTCCACGTGAGTTCTGCGTGCTCATTTGACAGTTGAACTGGGGAAGTGCCGAGTAAGCACGGAGCACGCACGTGCTAAGTGCGCCGTCCGTAGAGCAACTGACCGTGGGAAAAATTTAAATTTAAAATTAAAAAATTTAAAAGACTCACGGAGTCGGTGCGTTGTGCGCTCATTGGCTGTAGAGGGCACGCGCGTCACCCGTACTGGGGTACGGGTGAATCCGTAGCCCGAACGCAGCGAAAGTTCCTCGTGCACTAAAAGTGCTACGGCGTGTCTGCGTGCTCCCAAATCCGTACTGAGGCGGTACTCACCACGTACGGATCCCCAAATTTTGCCCACGTTTTTGCAAGAAGACAGCACGCACTTGCAAGTACGGCGGGTTGGGACCGACGCTTTACTTGGAAAAATTATAAAATAATTTTCTATTTTGAATTATCGGGTGCTAATAAATGCCGATTAGAGCTCCCGTTGTACGTTACATCTTTGTTTTCGAAATTCTGGTTTGTCATATGACATAGTCACTTTTTGAGCTATAGAGGGAGCTTACGAATTTAACCTTGTCGCAATGCGTCTGATCGAAACTATAAAACTACTGGGAACGTCTTTGTGCTTCAAACGTGTCGTCGTCTGCTCTGACCATCAAGACGTGAGGAGAAACGTGCGTGTTTGTTCGCAAAATTATACTGGAAATGAAAGTAAAATGGGATGCACCGTGCACCTTAGCTTTGTAAAGGAGAAACATCAGATTTAGTAACAATTTTGGAAGAGAATATTAAGCAAGGATGGACCGTACAACGGGAGCTCTGATTGGCATTTATTAGCACCCGATAATTCAAAATATATAAACTTATTTTATAATTTTGCGAAATGAAGCTACCGTAAGGAGGAACTGCATTTTCAAAACTGCATTTTCAAAAATCGTTTTATCATTAAATGTTGCAGGCCATACTTATCAAATAGGCCTAAGTTAGATTCTATGGGAAATACTACAGATTGAACTCCAATTTACACCCTTCTATAAACAGCTAGTTGTGGAAATGACAACATTGACCATTAAATTTGTCATGCTAAAAACTTCATATTCAAGCATTTTCATGTAGATCCGAGGTGGGTGCCACGAAACCCATTTTCTAAGCACTTTTTATGGGAGCGTCACACGGCCTAATTGGCGAGGATTATTCGTTCCCATGTGGCCTTGACATAGAAGCGTTCCGTATTACATGTATAAATGTATACAGTGAATCTTGTCAATAGTGGCCACCCTCAGGGCTGGGAACAACTGGCCATTATAAACAGGTGGCCACTTAACAACACAATATATTAGGGAGCAAAGAATATTTAAAGGCTTTCACAATCCGATAAAAGCTTTTATACAAAAACGGTTGTTTTTAATCTGTTATCTTTAAAATCCATATCTAAGAAAATTCTGATGTATTTACTGTAATTTCTTGTTGGTATAGACCTCCAAAACAGATGTGCATAAGTAAACAAGTCCGCATGAAGTATAAGTAGGCGGTTACTAAGGTGATTTGTGAATCTGTATGTGAAAACATGATAAAATTCAGCCCAAACTTTAACGCCCATAACACCCTGCTGCAGTTTCCGTATCTAAAAAGAAATAAAAAAACACCGATACGAGTCAACTATATCTTATTTTAAACCTAAAATGCCAGCTATCAAATGGTGTAACAATCTCTTGTATTAGAAAAAAATAACCGCCGCCTTGTTTTCGGGTGGGGTCACAATTGCGATACTGCTGCTGCTCATTAGAAGAAATTTTTCTCGTTTCTCTTTAATTAACACAGCATAATGAGAATAGCGGCAACGGGATGGTCGCACAACGATCTCATAACTTTTAGAGTGTGAACTTATTTCATGCTTCATTTGGCAACATCTGTTCATGGAAGCGCAGGCATTCGTCCAAGTGCCCACGACGGGTTAATTAGAGTATTGGTAGGTTTCCAACCTTCAGAACTGTCATTCTTAAGTGTCGCATCCCGTGCAGGGGGGGGGGGGGGGGGGGGGGCGCTTAAAATACCTCCAAATAGACTACTAAAGTGTGACGTCGGTTGCCATGGTAATTAGGTCTAAACATTCGCTGGTAATCTGAAACGTCCATTGGTTTAGCGCAGGGAAACAGTTCACTGGTTTTAGTGTAGACCCAAAAACCATGGCAACCCACAAATGGTGACGTTTTCACTTTAGTAGTCTATTGACTTTGATTTACAGTTTCGCGCACAAGCACCGTTCTGGCAGGACGGCATAATATTCGATGAGCTGATCAATAATAATCAGTAACTTAAGAATGGCATAACCAGTGCATTCAATGCTTAAGAACGACTCGAGGGGCTATGTCACGATTTGCGCAAGCGCAAAATCCTTCAGAAGTTTGACATACGCACAGTGTTAGGCCGAAAATCCATGTACCCTTTCTGCGTTGTGCGCATCCTCTTGCAACAGCGCCTCTTTAACGCCCTCCCCTACTCGTGCGTCCCGAGGCCCTGTTGAAATTAGCCCCATTTCGCTGTGGAAGCAGCTCTGGGCCAATCAGGACACTTGGCAGTACAATGCGGGCTTTCAGGCACACGCACGCAGATTGTACATGAAAGTTTACATAGTACATAGGAAGTGTAATACTCGTACGTAGCGCTGGTCGTGTCCGCGTCGGCAATACAGGCTGCTATTTAAAGCACACAGGGAATCCGTTCAATTCACGTTTGTCCTCATGCATCCCTGTTATTAATTTCAAAAACTGCGGAGTTAATAACAAAGTCGACGGAAATTTCGGTAGAAAAACCCAATCAAAATATTCATGAGTAGTTGACAAAGGAGATTATTTATTCAGGTTATGAAACAAAGTTATAAATAAATGAAAAATCGAACGTAGGATAGATTTGGATTTAGAGCATGTTCCACGGTGAACAGTGTAGCGGATAAACACGTAAGCCCGTGGCAATAATCCCCTATACACGCGGTGCCATGGTTCTTGCACTCGCGAGCGAGGCATTGAACGTGTGGTAGCGGCAGGGAGCCAGACCACCGGGTGTGTTCCGTCATTATGTGTTTTAGCCTGTTCACCTAACTGTTAGTTCCACGCGGAACAGCCGGTTGCTCCAGCGCAGTGGTACGTTCATGAAGAAAAAAAACATGACGTCAACTCCTCCAAAGGAAACAGAAACCTGTTCAGTGGTCCAGACCGTCCAGTGAAATCATAAGCAGAAAAACGCGAGACATCCAAATCAACGCTGCTTGGAGAAGGGTACACTCCTTTCGCAGTGGTTTCCGCGCCCCACTTGTTCGTCCGCTCCAACCACTGCTGAACTTGGCAGGGTTTTCTGCGAAGCCAATCAGCACACCGCTTTCAAGTCGTCAGGATTGTTGCAAGGATAGCCAATCACAATCGGGCATTGCGCCGCGCCTTCTAGTCATGCATATGCATACATGCGTTGCTCAACATGGATTATTATTTCCAAATCGCAAAGCATTTGTTCAACCCGAAGTTGATGTTATTCCATCTGATTTACACCTTCTGAGGGATGTAGAGTGATCATGAACGTCTTGCGTTTTTTATCCGTTTGCTTAGGGTTTGTGTCTGAATCGCTCCATAGACTGATACAGACGGACGAGCGCAGCGCAAACGCATGCATCGCACGCAAAACGGATGAAAAACTGCCCACGCGCTTGGTGACTGCACAAAATGTATGGTACGCGTCTCGCAAGCTGCGCGCTAAATTTAACGCGCGCGCTTGCACTGCGCAGAACGGACACGGAGACTTTTTGAACTCATGTAGCCGACGATTGTTTTATTAAAAACATAATTCAGCACAGCAAACAGCCTTAGAGTAAATATGCAAATATCCTTAATCGATAATCGAACGCATCACGCTTACGATAGGTTTAGTGAAATTCATCGCACCACCAATCGTAGTCACGATCTTTCGCAGCCCTACGATCCATCGCAAGCCTTATTATAGACCTTAACTTACGAAGAGTTTGGTGAAATCGACCCCAGGACCATTATTGTAGGCCAGAATCTCATACATGCGGGCCAACTCGATCCTTATGAAATACACGTACAATGTAAATGGATGCAGCTCGTACAAAATGTACAAACTACGGAAAATAACTATACATATCGGCCTATTTGGATTCGGATTGGTCTGGACCAATTTTCCCAGGACACCCAGATATCGTTAGACAGTCTCACAACTATCATAGGATTTTGCCCTATTTTCTGTTGTGGACCCGTCGTAACCCCGTCCTACGACGCATGTGCATGACAGGGACTTAAAGCGGTCCAAGAACATAATTTGCAACGCGTCGTTACGGTAACATAACTAATGATGAACCCGTCGCAAAGTTACGACTACCAAATAGGTTATTGCAACTTTGCGAAGGGTTCTATCTACCATAGCGCAGCGTACCCACAAATTGCAACGTGTACCCGTCGCAGGTGTTTTGTGAAAAGAAACTATAAAACCCACCGTAAACTTAAGGAGTTGCGATGGATTTGGGCACTTACGATGCGTCGCAAGTCTTTGTGAAATAGACCCCAGTTCCATATTAGTGTACATGTACACCCTTCAGACATGCAATCACCAGCAGTTTGAATTCACCAGCCAGCAGCCAGGATCATGGTTTTCTTGCAATTTTTAAAAGGACTGTCCCCTACTGCGAATTTCCCCCACTGCGAATTTACCCCACTGCGAATTCCCCCCACTGCCACCAGTTGGACTCAGTACCCAGTTCTTGTCAGTCCATGTTCTTAATTGAATTGTCTTGCAAAAGTTCATCGAAGCACTTTTCCTGTGTAGTGAACATAAATAACAAAGGATTGTATTATCATATGACGGAAACAATTGGATGAGACGGGCTGAACCTTTTTAATTGTTTCCTCACAAAATCTTAAATTGTTCCCACTCAAAATTTGGGGTTTTTCCATCAGATCTGCACATTCCAATGAGAGTCATTTTAAAGAAATGTTGATTTATTCGTTTGAGCTCCAGGGCGAATTAGAATGAATCTACTTTACCCTTGTTATGTAAAGTGAAACCGTTCAGTGGTCACGAGTGGTATAAATAAGCACGAGTGACACGCATGTGCTTCACTTCACGCTTGCATGCTGCGGATGCACACTGCAAAACCTTTTACGGGAGGGGACACCGTTGTTTTTTTGCTAGCCTGAAAGCAGTTGGTTCGCATAGGTCAGGCGTACGTTTCCTTTTTTTCCTAATAAGGTTTTGTGGTTTTTCGTATCTGGCAGCCAACGTAACAACGGGTGTGCGTTCGGGTAAATAGTTCGATGGACATGGAGTTGTTTCGTGTAATAAAACATCCAGGTCACAGAACCAAGCGGTGTATACCAAAATCATTGTAGTTGTGGTGTTGTTTCTTGTGAAACGTGTTTAAAGGGTAAAACAAAATTATGATGAACTTCCCAACTCTTACCACGTAAATGTCGGCATAGTCGCCAGGTCTGTGAAGTCGAACATGGAGGCGAAGTCACGGACCTGGCGACTATACCGACTTTACGTTTAACACTTGAGCTATATACTGGGGCCGAGTTGACATATCATTGGATTCCTGCGAACCTGCACTGAATATATTTAACTAACCTATAGAGTATACGATCGGATTATGGAATATAGCACAGCTAATGCTGATTTTCTTGCGCGAGGAACAGACCATAAATTTTATGGCCGAGGAAAAAAACGAGCTTGGCCGGAGCTTACCGTCCGTCGATATTTTTAATGCGACGTTTCTCTTCCATTTTTTTAAACACAGGTTCATGCGTTGATGAATATTCATTCACGTACTCGACATGGCTTCGATCGCGGGTCAATGTTCCGAAATCAATTTTCAGAATGCTGCGCTCTGATTAGCTGCTACCCATTTGGGCAGATGAGCTCCATTGAACGTGTACAAACTGAAAACAGATCCCACAAGTCAGAAGAAAACAGATTAGACAGGCAACTAGTCCAGAGGGCGCGTTGTACGCTCGCATTACAGACCAAACACGAGAAGTCAGACTCGGGCAAGTCTACGCCTCAAATTATTGGCCGACCGCCAATAGTTCGAAATATTGACAGTCTGTAATTGTTTGATAACTAAACGTTGGTCAATTTTTTTTATCGTTCATGTCTCATTTAGAAGCGACGTGTAACTTTTATGTTTCTAGAAAATTAACAATTAAAAAAACTGTTTATATTTTTTGAGACGCCACACCCAAATCGCACAAACTGTATATCTATATAGTTGGGACCGTCGGCGTAGTTGGGCCTTAACAGTATATAGAGAACACTAACATACCGTCGTTTCATTTGAGATTCCATTTCGGCCAGTCCCTGTCCATGAACGTGGACGAGTCCATGGTATCAACAAACAGCCTGCCTCTGAGATGATCAACTTCGTGCTGGATGATCCGAGCTGGGTAGCCCGTGGTAGACCAAGTAACCTTCACCCCATGTTCATCAAAGCCTGACTCGAAAATGATATGGTTCATTATAAGTATAAATTGTCTACAATTTCACCGAGTCATGCCAGCAATGAAACAATGCAGAAGGTGGTTAAAAGCCCAATCTATCATTTGCAAATAAAACTTTTACGAATTCCAGGAACATTACATACAAGAATAATGTTGATTAACTGCATGCCTTGTATAAATTTCAGCCACATAGATGCAGTAATACTTCAGAAAACCTTAAAAATCATGCATGTTGAATGAATGGTAAACAAATTATTTGCAAACAATTTTTTAAAGCACCTTCGGATTCCAATTTCTTCCACAAAGGTACCATTTTGCACGGGAAAAATAGTACGGTGTTTGTTACCATTTAATTGCTATCAACACTTTTGGTCGGGTTTTCTTGTAAACTAATTAAGTAAAAATATGGGTCACTGCAAATGATGTCCTGAGCTTTAAAAGTATCCAGACAATGTGTTTCTTTATAGAGAAACAAAGAAAGGGTGCCACGTATGCGTTATAAATATCTCTCTCAGGATGCGCTATCGGAACGCATTAAATGGGGGATGTGTCACGGTTTGAGCGTGCGTAGCAAAACTTCAAAAAGCTGGGCTAACCTTTTCAAGTTTTGTCGCTCGGGTTTTGCATCGGGTTTTGGCCATCCCTTCTAATACTTTAGTAATTGTGGCTGTGGTGTACTTGTCAACTGTTAAGTTGTCATAATGCAATATTTTGTTTTTATTTGAACCCGCACTGCATGTTTGTTGTAATGTTACGCCGTCAAACATCAATATCACCGGGCCGTCGTTCGAAAGAGTGCTGTCATTCCATCCAAAAAGAACAAAACTTGAAAGAAACGAAATTTAATGATATGGCTGGATACAGCAATTTGTTCAATCTTGATTTCCACTAAAACTGGTATGCGGATTTGGTCTGTTAGCAATTTTGCAGCACAAAAGAACAAAACTTGAAAGAAACGAAATTTAATGATATGGCTGGATACAGCAATTTGTTCAATCTTGATTTCCACTAAAACTGGTATGCGAGTTTGGTCTGTTAGCAATTTTGGTCTGTTAGCAATTTTGCAGCACATTTGGAAAGACACCGTGGTCGCGTCCGCGGTACCGCGTTTTCCAGACACTGATCGCGCGCGATGCGAAATCGAATGAAGGCGCGCCACATCGTTGTGTGCCAGGCAAAGGGCTTGTAAGCAGTCTGTTGCCAAAAATCAGTGCCTGGTAGGAGGGCGTAACTGATTTTTGGTACCAGAGTGTGTATGCCCTTCTGACAGACGACGATCTGTACATTGTAGTTAAATTCTTCGTATTGTAAACACTTATGAACACTGTACTGCCCATGCAGCGCGCTAAGCACACGATGTAAAATTTTGGAAAAATCTGTCTATGATCAACTATATGCATATATTAATGACAATGAACTTATGCATGCTAATCAATCCGGCTTTCGACCTTTGCACTCTACAACAACCATTTTAGCTAAACTTGTCAATCAATGGAGTAGTAATATTGAAAACGGTCAACTTAATGGAGTGGCTTTTATTGACCTAAGGAAGGCATTTGATACAATTGACCATAATATTCTTCTCATAAAATTGAAAGCACTTGGTTGCTCAAATCGTACACTGAATTGGTTCTCCAGCTACTTGTCAGACCGGACTCAAAGGGTCTGTTTTAAAAAGGTTTTATCTGATCGATTAAAGGTTGTCAGCGGAGTTCCGCAAGGCTCAATTCTAGGTCCGCTATTATTCTCTATATATGTGAATTCCATGCCGTCTGCAGTTACTGATGGTATAGTAGACATGTTTGCCGATGACACTACTGTTACTGTCAGCGGCAAAACGGCGAATGAAGTTGCAAACAAATTATCTGTTGCGACAGACCAAATAAGCGGATGGTTAGAGAATAATAGACTTGTGCTAAATTTTGATAAAACGAATGTTATGATCATAGGGACAAAGGCAAAATTGAAGAATTCGAGCGAAATTACAGTGTCAGTTAACCAGTGTTTAATTAAACGGGTCAAGAGTATCAAATGCCTTGGAGTAATAATTGATGATGAGTTAAAATGGACTGACCATGTCGATCATGTTGTCAAGACGGTACGGACAAAACTTGCAATCTTGAGACGCGCAAAACCATGTATTCCATTTAATGTACTAAAAACAATGTATAATGCTTTCGTTTTACCACACTTCGACTACTGCTCACAAATATGGTCGGATAGGTATCAGATGCACAATGATAAATTAATTAAGTTACAGAAGTATGCAGCCCGTTTAATCTTGTCTAAAGGTTTTGACACTCCATCAAGTGAACTTTTTAAAGAATTAGGATGGTTGCCATTACATGAACGATTTTTTTACTTAAAGGCAGTTTTTATGTTTAAATGTACTCATGGACTTGCGCCGTCGTATTTAACCAATAATGTAATAAAACTTTCAGATGCACACGATTACAATACTAGAGGAGCTACTGCTAATAATTTAATTATCCCAAAGTACAAAACGGAGTGCTACAAACACAGTCCAATTATTAATTGCACCAGAATATGGAATACCCTAAGTACTAAAATTCGTTCGGCGCCATCTCTATCACATTTTAAATCACTTCTGAAGACAAGTCTTTTAGCTTCTGCCTCTTAATTATTTTATCTTTCGCTGTTTTAATTTGTATTTGTATAAACCCATTATTATTATTATTTTTAAACCCACCCAGTTTTAATTATATATTTTTATTTTTATTATTTTAAATATTACAAATCGTAACCTTTATTTATTTTTGACAGATTTTGAAATTAGTTTTATTATTTTTATTCGGATTCCCGTATGTATCTATGTGTACTTTGATGGTAATTTACCTATTTTTATTTTATTTCTGTATATTATTGTTTTAACCTTTCTGTTCTTGTGTTTTGTTGTTTTACCATTTTATGTCTGGTGTACATTTTTAATAGTATATTTGAAATTCTATTTATGTTTTATTTATTTTAATTATATTTCCCAGGGCCCCATGGAAGACCACATGTTTATGTGAATGGGTCTCCCTGGTAAAACAAAGATAATAATAATAATAATAATAATGTACTAGTAATCGAACCAATGGCGTTGTGTAACGAAATTACATACATACTTCTGAGTTAGACTGGTTCCCGTCCACATATTCCACACATGAGAATATAAGGACAGGTAAAGGGCGCTTCATATTGATCTGTAATTAGTCGTCTTTGCGCGTGCGCATTGTGTTTTTTATATTTAAAAATTGGCCAAGTCCTTTGCTTTAGGCAATGTACTTTATTTACATAATTGGATATGTTCGACACGCACGGCCAAGTTACAAATGTCAATGCAAAATCTGCGCACTTACTAAAAATATAAAAATAATAATAACCACGTGACGGACAGAATTCTGCCCGTCATGGCTGCCCTTTACCGATCCCTATATTTTCGCAATAAGCGAACCAATCTATAGGGATCGGGAACCAATCTAACTTCTGAGTGCGAACGGATATGTCAACAATGGAAAGGATTTGGCACATGTGCAAACCGTGAACAGCCCCTTTAATAGTCTGGAGCTCATATGCGGACGCTTTTCCACCCATTTTGCCTCCTAGGTTTGTCTTGAGTTCCATGTACCTGCTTTTACCAGTAGGTATACTATAAAGTGAAAACGTCACCCTCTGTGCGTTGCCAAGTTACTGAGCCTAGTTATTATAGCTGTTTCATTCCGCACGCTTTAACAGGGTGTTATCAGCTTACAGTTGTGCTCAAAATTATTCTTACCCTTTGAAAAATCTAACATTTTTGAAATGTCCTCACTCCCAAAAACTATTGTTAAGAAACTTTCACTGTATCCTAGGACAATTATTGCCTTGCACAAGACCACATGTTTTGGCTGAGCATCATTTGCATAACAATATTAATGTCCATGCAGATTTGCTTTTTTGGTGACCGTTCAAAATTATTCATACCCCTTACAAAATCTCAGCATTTGTGCTTTTTTTGTGATAATGCACCTGCTTTCAACATTCCAGTGATTCTTTTTTGTTGTTCAACAGTTATCCTAACATGTTTGCATAAGATTTTAATCAGTAACATATCTGTTCAATTAAATTTAAATCAAAGAAGGAGAGGCGGTCTACGTAGACTGTTTTCGATTTAACTCAAGTTAGACCATCTAGTACCGTATTTGGACAGTTGAACATCCGGTGTATGTCGCCGCCGTGACCCACCTCATTCAAGCACGCGAACGCGCAAAGCGTGCGGCATGTATTATTGGCGTTAATAGCGGAAGTCAGGATGCAGCTGCGTGACCTAAGAAAACGGTCTAACTCGGTCATTTCTCAACGCTCAGTTTTTAGGCCAGGAAAATTCCCCCGCAGTGACCGCGGAATGTTATACCTTTTTCGGTCTTCGTAGTATGTCTGAACATAGCCATCTAAATGTATTGTACGCGTCCCGTAAGCTGCACACCACATTTAACGCGCGCGCTTACATCGCGCAAAACGGACTCAAACTTCTTTTGATCTCGTGTAGCCGAAGACCGTTTTATTAAAAACATAATTCAGTACAGCAAACGGCATTAGAGCAGACATGCAAATGTCCCTATTCGATAATCGAACGCTTCGCGCTTACGATAGGTTTGGTGAAATCAACCGCATGCGTAGCACCTATCGTAGCAACGATCCATCGCAGCCCTAGAATCCATCGCAAGTCTTATTATGGACTTAATTTACGAATAGTTTAGTGAAATCGACCCCTGCAGCCGATTTCACAATTTTACGCAATTGCGCAAGTCCACTTACGCCATAAATTATTGCGCAACTTGCGCAATAAGTTGCGACGCGTTTCGCGAAAGTTGCGCCACAATTGGATATGGCGCAACTCGCCGACTTACGCCATAAAATGTGGCGTAACTTGCGCAATGGTTTTTGGTGGCGTATAAGTTTGACAGTGAGAAAAGGGCGATAATGCAGCTAGCTACACATGCTTACTTACCGCATTGTCAACGAACTGAACCCCGGCCTTCCGTTAGTAGAAAACGGCCTTTTGTCATCAGTGAAATATGCGACGCGACGCGAGCGACATGAGCGATGGCAGCCATGATGACAGTGCAAAATTTGAGAAAAACAACGACGTATATGTTTTATGTATATATGACTTTTATCAAGCGCAAATATAAAATAGTCGTTGATAAAACTAGCAATTATCCTCGTCCTAGAAGTTACAAGTGCTTAAGTGAAAAAATGAACGTTGCGCAGCTAAGAAGAGTTTCGTGTAATCTATCTTGGGTTTATTGCGCAGCTAGCTACGCCATAAAGTTATGGCGTAAGTCTTACGCCATGGCGCAAGTTGCGCAATGTTTCGTGAAATCGGCTGCTGGTCTGCTTCAACACTGCATTGAATGCACGAAACAACGGAGGCCGCACGCGCTACTGCATGTAACACTTTTTTTTTACTGTTGTGATTTTGAAATTACATGTAGAGGGTAGTTGAGTGTAACTTAGCCTCTAGCTATGTTTTAACTTTAGCGTTTGACATGGAATATTCTGTAAACACTTCTCGGTTCTTTAATGAAATAATGGAAAGAACATTAAATTGTGAGGTGTGGTCATTTATGTATGGCATGCGTATACGAAAAAATGGTTCTTAACTTTTTTGATGGATATACTTTTTGACACGATTGTGTACGTAAATATTTGATCCCCGCTATATACGTGTAAACCTGCGTTTCTGGAAAACCTGCAATGGACTCTGAGTAACTGCCATGCTTCGAAAAGTGCCACTTTTTAGGAGTTTTACATTTAATATATAAATAAGTTATAGATTGGATTGCCAGAGACTGTTTTTATAACTAGAGGACATTCGGATGATTCTAAAGTATTGCCACAGGTTTCCAGTTCTGACTGCTTAGGGTATTTGACTACATGTAATCATCTTTTAAAGATATACCTGAAATTCTTGCAATATCGTAGCCCCGTGCCCCCATACCTGTAATCTCCACTCCATAGGCTCGTGGAACACATGCGTCATATCCCACCATGCTCAAGCAGCCTTCTACATGGGTTACAACTCTAGCATCAGTGACCTTGACCACAGGGTTGATGAAGACCTTGAGAGGAAACAGTGCCACTTCCCTTGCACTCAGAACCTGTGGGTGCAGACGGCCAACAGTGAGGAAATTAGAACTGTGTATGTTTTAATAAAATACACATCTTCGGAGTATTAGTGTTTGTTTATTCAAATTCATATAGCCGGTCGATTTTAATTTCGTCCCTGGCCAGACGAGTAAAACGACCAAATGCCACATGATTGGGTCACTGTCTTTCTAAATGATCAATGTTCAACATTTTGTCCAGTCAATGTCGTAAAGATCTCAATCGAATTCACGTAGAAATTAATTCGTCAATAATTTATCGATCAAATTCGTTGGATGGTCAGACAGTATAGTTACATGTGTATAGAGCTTTATAGACAATCTTTTAAAGGACAACTTTTAGGTTAGTTTCTTGCACTTGCTCTCATGAATTTAAATTGTCAACAAACATTGGTTTCCAAATGACCAAACTACTTCATTCGTCGTACGTTTGGCAACTGCTGACGATAAAATGAAATAGTCCAAATGAAATTGGACATGGGAAATGCAAAGTGGGGAATTTTCGAGACATTATGAATTTAAATGGAAAAGTTTTAAAAAGTGCGGGAAAACCATTACACTGTACTTGACTTATGTACGGTATAGCTGTATTACGCCGTGTTTACACTAGCCTTGTCCAAGTCTATGATCGTGAGCTGGCAAAATATTAGACTGGTTCCCGCTCCACATATTCCACATATAACCACTGAATATGAAGACCGGCTACTGTGGTGTTTAAAATAGCACTAAGCATTACGTCATGCATTTATTTTTAGGAGCGTATCATAGCGCGGCACGAGTGTATAACAATTTAAAAAGGGTTATTCTATATTTGGACATTACAAATTTAATATATTAACCTTAAAATATTATACAAATGCCAACTATAGCATCAAAAATCAAGTTCAAACCTTGACTGCATCATCGTAAATAAACACGCGGCGAAACACTGACGAATCGTACTCGACGATTAACGATAACGCCCGGACGTACATTCGGGTAACTTCGGAAACATTCGGGAAAAGGAGGAATTCCTCCTGTGTCAACATGGCGGACAAACATGTATACTAGCGGATGCCGGACCTTACAATCAGTCTAGTAATCGAATTTGTTGGTCCGGGAACAAGACTAGCAAAATATTAGCGACCTCTAACGATAAACTGTAGCCACCGACTATAGGCTTGCATGGTTACCAGAATATCTTAGTCTGAAATCCAGACTTACACGCGCGAGGCTAAATCATAACCTTGTTCCTTCTGTAGGCCTACACGATGTGTTATGTGTTTTTTAAATATCTGCGTTGGAAATCCGACGCAATTACTTATGCGAAACCCGAGTGATTATAAATACTCATACCTTACATAACATCCAACCAGAGCTCCCTATTTTGACCTCAGGGTCAAATAGTGTGTGTGACTGGTTTGCAAGCATAAACGTTTGTACGTCGTACATGTGTGTACAGTATGGACTCGTCTAAGCCGCGAATCGAGGTCCTCTATGTGGAAATTTACCATCGTATCGAGGACGCCTCGCGAATCGAGGACGTCCTCGGTTTATGATTACTACAGAAATGGCAAGTATTTTTTAACTACACAGTGTTACATGTATGGGTGGGGGCGGGCCTTTCATATTTATAAATTAATGAGCCAATCACGACACACCCCCCACCCCCCCATTTTCAATGTTGGGACTCGCCGCGGCGGGCGCAACTCCGAACAACATTGAAATGTGGGGGTAGGGGGGCGGGGCGGGGGTGGCGGACGGGGGGAGGTGGGGGGGTGGGGGTGGGGGTTGAGGGGGGAGGCGTTGAGGGGGAGGCGTGGTCAAACACCGCTCCCCCTGCTCTGGCTAAATTTTAAATGTAATACATGTTCTGCGAGTCCGCCAGTGTCGGCAACATGCCGATATAAATATTAATGGTAACCCTCGCCCCACAAATTTGTCGGCACTCGCATTGGCAGAACACCTCCTCCCTTGAAAATAATTCCTAGATCCGTCCCTGTTATGGTGTTTTTCACTGTGATGCCGATTTTGCAACTGACGGCTACAGCTAGGATACTGTTGACTTTTGTAGAATAAACTTCCCCACGCACATATTTGTATTGCATTGTCATGGGGCGTGTTCAATAGCGCAATAGGTATGCCAGTAATGGGTATTTTCCTATATCTTTGAAGTTGAAGGTATTGTCGGTACGGTATGCATACGTATTGCGCTATTGAACGCGCCCCCGATTCCCTGTATTCATCAACAGGTGTAGAACACATGTACTTACAATGTTAATTGCTTGGCATTCTGCCAAGGGTCGAAAGGTATATATGTTCACTGGTCTTTCGACAAGGGTCGACCGTCCAGACAGTTGAACATATTTCGTTTCTCTTGTGTTTCATTTCGTATTTATTTCCTCATTTCATTACTGCAATTTACAAGAAAAATATTTATTTATTTATTTGTTTGTATTCCAGGCCTGTAGTATGTTTTGTTTGGCAAATACATGTGATTATTGTATTTAAAAGCGCCCCCATTCGACGAGACTGCAACGGTTGACCCCCAGAAACTAATAAGATATATATTATATTTATACTATTTCAGTTCGGCGGTAAACCGTTGGATAAGACAATGACGACGGATCGCTTTGTCAATATGGCCAGAATAATAAACTCTTCCCAGCTTTCAAATTGACAAAATATCAAATATTTCATTTTTATTCCGTTTGATGGCGTCTGCCGGGCTTATTTTTGATTAAATTGGTTTCTCCTCCTTCTCGGTCGACCGAGACAACCGTTCTCCACTTTACCAACCCTCTGTCAAACAATTATGTCAGGTTCATCAAAATGACGCATTTTAAATAACCATCCTATGGACAATCACATTTGAAATAAAATCAGGGCAAAAAGGTGTTTTTTTCCCCAGTTTGTATTCAGGGGACGACTTTGGTATTCTTATTTATCTAAGTTTTGGCAAGAAATCATTTTAAGCAGAGGCATTTAGGCCTTATTATGGTGTGGCAATTGTATTTGGGGCTATTACGCAATTCGTTTTACTGAGGCTGGCTATATAAGCACGTGGTCGCAAACTACGTCCTCGGTGTTGTACACACAGTGTACGTTGTTTACAAGTATAGGTGCATGTGTATGTGTACATCTCTCCATATGGCGACATAATCACGTAGTGTTACAACTGAGGAAATCAACGATAGTTTGAATTATGCAGCCGACAAATTGCAAATTGATGACTTTCACGAAGACCAGAAGATAGCCCTCACACATTTTCTGTAATTTGTGAAGGTATAACGTGTTTGTGAATTTACCAACTGGGTATACGTACGGACAATCTTCTATTTTTGACAAAATCATTAAACCTCACCTCTTCGTCAAATCCCTCAAAGTGCTTCTTGGTGAATTCCATCACGATGATTTGTTTGGCCACGCCCACTTGGGGAGCCGCACAGCCCACAGCACCGACACTTCTCATAACGTGTGTCATGTTTCTGATGACATTTTGTATTTCAGCTGTCTTGATCTTGCGTGGATCTACAGGGGGACTCTGCCCTCGAAGTACGGGGTCACCAACTTGGCAAGGATGGTCGTAAGGAGGAGTTTTCATTTCAGGTTTGGAGAGGAGGCGACGAATTTCACGAAATAGTGACCTTCCCACCAATTCTTGGACAATAATTCTGCTGGCATAGTGCCTCCTCTCGATATTCAAATTGTTTTGATTCTGAGAACACGGGTACAGTGCAGTCTGTCTCAAAACGAGTCTGGTAGTTACAGTATTCATCGAATTGCCCAATAGTCTGAGGAGACTACGTCTGGCCATTGTATAATTGCATACATGTAAATACATGTGTAGGCCTATACATGTACATTCAAACCAATATAGGCCTGCTGTGGAGTAAATAAAAGTGTTAATATGCTCAGTGTACGAGTTGTGCCAAAAACGAAACGAGACTGAGGCTGATGGTTAGCCTACTCGACAGGAAGGTATTTTTTTTCCGATGAACCTCCTGTGGACAACAAATAATTTAATTCTAAGATATACTTCCCATGCACCTTTATCTCAAATGTTGCCTCTTTAAGGAAAAATCACATGTTCTCCTTTCAGTTAGTGCACAAGATAATAACCATTTTTATACGCACGCACACACGCAGATGCACAGGTTTAGATGCACGTAACACGCAAACGTGAACTTAAAATGGCTTGATCTGAGGTCTCAGAACCCAGTTTGGAATTTTGGTCACGGCAAATGAGTTTTCTTGCCGCGAAGGTCACACTTGTGGATGTTTGTTTTCATCTGTTCTAAGCAATTCCTCAAGGCAACGACCAAGTGCTCACAGCATTAGGGAGGTTTAGATGCACGTAAAACGCGAACGTGAACGCGGAATTCTTTCAGCACCGTTCACCTCTTGAGGAGGTCTTAGAACTCGGGCACGAATCTTGGTCACATCAAAAGTTTTATCTCGCCATGAAAGTCAAAGATGTATGTTTTTGTTTTCATCTGTTCTAAGAT
Source organism: Henricia sp. BOLD:AAB3569 (assembly GCA_037783545.1). Taxonomy (NCBI): domain Eukaryota; kingdom Metazoa; phylum Echinodermata; class Asteroidea; order Spinulosida; family Echinasteridae; genus Henricia; species Henricia sp. BOLD:AAB3569. Next base: position 197,652 of record JBBELK010000915.1, on the reverse strand, counting down.
CTCCCCAGAATAATGACCAAGTGTTCAAAGCATCTCACGTTCTCGTTCGCGTTTTACGTGCATCTAAACCTCACTAGTGTCGCGCTTACATACAGAGCACTCGCGCCGTAATTTTGTGCACTATACTCTTAGTCCAGTCATTTTATGGTTTGACCTTGAACAAATTGCAACAGGAATTACTTGAAAAAGAATCAAGGACACATAATCAGACTACGGTCTCTCAAAAGATTTAAAACTGGTGCTCGCTTGAGAAAAATGGCTTAATTCCTAAGAGGTTGGACGAATTCGGCAATATTTGTTGTACATGTAATAAGCAAGTTGACAATACAGGACGTGCTTGTGTTTTAACAAAAATAGATATGACGGCGATTTATTGATTGTTAAAACTGGATAGTAAAAGTCAAACCGAGCCAACTTCAAATTATGAATTTCCCTATGCACATTTTGCCCACTTATTAAAGGGACACACCGGCTTTGTTGGGCTATTTTGGGCTCGAAAAATAACCATACATTATTCTAAAGCGCTTTTCAGAGTAAATTAGATATATCCTGAAAAGACGCCGTCAAATTTTGCCGTTTTTGAGCATTTTTCAAAAATTCAAGGTCATGTGACTTTTTGGAACCAGATTCTGGTTCCGAAAAGTCACATGGTCTTGCGAGTTAGTTTTGTGTCCAGCCGCATGAAAGTTTCTTACTGCAGAACTGCACCAAATTCAACTCTGATTTATCCCCAATATTTATAAGTAATTGACAAAAGAGACTATTTATACAGGTATGAAACAAAGTTGAACATAGGTATGAAAATTCGAACATAAATGTTTGTTTCGATAGTCCGGAGAACGGGGGAGAACGGGAGCGAACGCGTGCTACGGCAGGCTACCGTGGAGTGTAGGATATTTGCCCCGCGCAGCACGGCAAATAACCTGAGTGCACACACGGCCGGGTGTGTTGCTTCGGTGTACGTTTGTGAAGAAAAAAACATGATGCCGACTCCTCAAAAGAAAACGGAAATTCCTATTCGGTCGTCCGGGCTGTCCAGTGATATCCTGAGTAGGAGAAGAGTGAATCGTTTGTGACAAAGTCGTAAGGCTCGCGCGTAGTTGCAACGGCTGGTAAAGCGTATAACCCGTCTTTTGACCGTTTTTGTTAACTTTGGACTTCTTTAGTAAATTACGGGATATTTTGATGATCTTTTTTTACAACGACCATCACAAAAGTATTGTCAATGCTGCTACATCACTAAATCATGTAAACATTAGGCCGGTGTGTACCTTTAATCAAAGTTGAGCTAGCTTGCCGGCTGTGACGGGTAGCACCCTCACTGTTCAGCATACGTAAAAAAATGACCCTTCGCGGACGTTAGGTGGCGCACTGCCCTTGTCTGGTTCCCAGACCTAAAGTTTCCGAGTATTCGGTCACCGCTACCATTAATTTTAATACATACACTGGATACGCAATCTGGGAGTGTTTGTGTAGAAATGCGCGGCCGAACAATGGCGGCGCGTAAGAAGGTATATTAACGCGTCACTTTGCTCTTGCTTTGCTGCAGTACGTTGTGCGTAGAGTAGGAGTATTGGGAAATGTGTTGTTTTGGAAAATTGTGTGTCTCCTTTCAAAGAATTTTAAAAAGTTTACGTTAATCCCGTGACGTGTTGACAATCCCCTTATAGGCTAGCGTCCTATACATGTATATTTTGAAACCGGGTCACGGCTGAACAATGGATCAGGCCAATTTAATAACGGCTGTTTAAAAGAAAAAAATCGCTTAAAAATACAAAACGTTTGCTTGATAAAAATGGGTCGCCGTGCCAGCAGTCAAAATTGTCATTAAACTTGTGTCCTCGAGGTTTTGATATGCATGTGTCATACTTTTCTCATTTGTGCATTCTGAAATTTCGTGTTCTCAATCCATATTTCAAGGATATCGAGAAAAACCACCGATGTTTTGTAAACTATGTTATCCAGTTCCATAAATCAGTGCAATAATTGCACCAACCTTTTTTGCTTCCACGGCCAAATTGGAAATTGCAATTTTCCTGTTTTCTTCCGTGCATAATAATGTTTGGTCAGGTATTTTATGAGTGTTAAGTAAGATCTGGAAAAAAATCTGAACACAAAAATATTGTCTTCTGCTAAACAGCTTTTAAAAAATTGAGCCCCCAGCAGTAGAACCACACGAAAGAATTGCGTCATTCTGTATACACGTTTATTTCATCAATCACGAAATTTCATTCAAGCTGGATTTTGAATTAACTACCAAGCCCAAGGACCAATTATTGACACTTAAACATCAGGGATGTACACAACTAGGAGGAAATATTTGGGTGTGATTCTAATTTCGAGGCAAAATGACAACAATCCACTTTATGAAAGGAAAGCTCACTGACTAGGATTGAGTGTGCTGCACTGCGAGTCCGTGCACGCAGACGAGCTCGTACTCCCCGCCACAAAGGGAATCCCCGATGATTTCTCGCATATTTGCAACGTTTCGGATTCGGTCTGTATCAAATATAATGTAGTGGCAGGTTGATTCGGTATTTTTTTCGTTCAGATTGAACACGGATTTTGGTAAATTTATATTGGAATTGATAGCTTATTCAATTCTAAGTCTACTTCCCACTTGCACTTTTGTCGCAAATCACATTTTCTCCTTCAAAAATTGCACAAGATAATCATTTACACGCGCACGCAGCGCCCTCTGTTGTCGCGCTTACGCACTGACCGCTCGCGCGTTAATTTTGTACATTAATGTAGGCAGTAATTGTTTTTAATTGTTTTTATTTATTTACCACATCCAACAGCGGAGGGACCGCCAATTACAGGAATGGGAGCAAGTGTGGTTGAGTGCCTTGCTCAAGGGCACAGGTGCCACAACCCGTCGCGGCCCAGAATCGAACCTACATTCTAGTACTAGCACAGGAACTTAAGTTGGACGCACTAGACCGCTCGGCCATAACACCCCACATTATCATTTATTTATCCCAGAAATGCAACATTTCCGACAGAAGTGCAAGTGGGAAGTATATCTTAAAATTGAATAAGCTATTGATTCCAATGTATAGCCTACATTTACCAAAATCCGTGTTCGATCTGAACGAAAAAAATACCGTTGAATACTGTTGCCATGGGCAGACAATAAAGGTCCTTAGAAACAGCATAGTAACAGCATAGCCATAGCCAAAGCCACTAATTCGTAACAGCGCCCTCTAGCGTCCAGAATTTACATTACGAAGAAAATCCTCGTCCGGATTCAACGCAAGAGGAAATGTTGGCTTCAAAAACGGTTCTGTAAGTCTTTTTTTGAATCATTTTCCAATCATGGACATCTCAAACCACTGTAGGACACAACTAGGAGGAAATTTCTGGGTGTGATTCTAATTTCGAGGCAAAATGACAACAATCCACTTTATGAAAGGAAAGCTCACTGACTACAGCTAGCTATGCTAGAAGTAGCACGCATGTCGCAAGTGACGTGCGGGCTAAAGCAATATTTATACCAGTTCTGTGCCTGAGAAAAATAAACCAGGTGATGACTGCAGATTAGACCTACAAGCTATCTTTATTTTAAAAATCGGCTCTTAATATTAAACACCATTAAATAGTTGGAGTAAAATAACATTGCATTCGTTTTTTTGTTTTTTTACTTGTTAAAAGTCTTTATTCGACTGAAATAACCGGACTCGATCACACCGTTAGTCTAGGACCTGTGACAGTTTTGTATGCACTTCATTTAAGAGAGGATTTCTCAACTGATCTAGGCTAATTTGACCCCAAGGAACAACGTGGGATGTGTGCCAAAATCTCTATCCGGGGCGAAATACCCGAAAATGACCACGCCCTTTTTAAGATGGCCACGCCCCTTTCTTCATCCGAAGAGCTGCTTTCGACACAGTTGTATCTACTGAATTCAACCGATATTAGCTAATATGACCCCGAGGAACAACTTGGGATGTGTCCCAAAATCTCTACCTGGGGAGAAGTACCCAAAACTGACCACACCCTTTTAAATGACCACGACCTTCATCAGAAGTGCTACCTTCGACATATCTGTACATGTATCTACTGAACTTGACTGATATAAGCTAATTTGACCCCGAGGAACAACTTGGGATTCGTGCCAAATTTACTATCGATGGAAAAGTACACAGAAATTACAACACCCTTTAAATGACCACGCCCCACCTTATCAGAAGTGCTATTTCCGACATAGCTAAACTACTGAACTCAACTGATAAGCTAATTTGACCCCGAGGAATAACTTGGGATGTGTGTCAATATCGCCACTTAGGAAGAAGTTCCCGAAAATGACCACGCCCTTTTTAAAATGACTACGCCCCACATTTAAAGTGCTACTTTAGACATCGCTGTATCTACTGAACTCGACTGATGCAATATAATTTGACCCCAAGGAACAACTTGGGATTTGTGCCAAATTCGCTATCCAGGTGAAGCACCTGAAAATGACCACGCCCCTTCTTATCAGAAATGCTATATCCATCATAGATATACTACTGAACTTAACTGATGTAAGCTAATTTGACTCTGAGAAACAATGTGGGATGTGTGCCAAATTTGCTATCCGGGGAGAAGTACCGGAAAATGACCACACCCACTTCTTATCAGAAATGTACTTCTGACATATACTCTCCAACAAAAGAAACTGTGCATGATAAAAATTGCTGTATTTTTTCAGCCATGGCAGATAACTCGCTGGAATAAACTGTTAATGAAAGTCCATGAAATCTTTCAAATGGTTAACCGAACTTGAAATGTACAAAATGTGTTCTTCGTGTTCTCAGAGGTTGCTGAAAACTGACTTGCCAATATTGAAGTCACAAAGTCAGTATCGAGTGTGTCCCCCTTGTGCATTAATCACTGCTGTGCATCTTCGCCTCATGGAGCCAATGACACGCGCATGAAAGAGAATATTGACTTTTGGGTATTCCTTTTATACGGCTTGCTAACAAGACCTGAACTTTATGGAATTCTGTTACATAACAACCTGTAGGACCCCTATTGTGAAATCAACACCCAGGCATGCCTAAGTCCTGCACTATGCCATGAGCAGGTTTTGAGTGCATAACCTTTTTTTAACAATGTCAGAGAATATTGTCTGTGAATTTGGTGTTTATTTTCCACCTTCTTGAAAAAATACAGCAATTTTTACCATGCACAGTTTCTTTTGTTGGAGAGTATAGTTGTATTTTCTGGGTTGCTCAAAATGTTCGGAATGGTCATAATGTTTAGGGGATCATAGAAGAGTTTTTAATTTATATTTTGATAGAAATTAGATCTGTACCGTGTATTAGAGGGCAAAGAGATTTACTCTTGACTTTGTGTAGCAATCTGGCGATGGTATAACTGTTTCTTTTTAGGGTGAGGTCGCTCTCACTGCTCCTTGTGCTTCACCTTGTTCAAAGTACATGTAGTTAAAAGGTGAAAAATATTCAAAAGAAACAATCTACTCACTATAGCTTGGTGCACATTATTAAAAAATCTGATAGGGTGCATTGCCTACCCACCCCTAAAAAATGCTATAATGTCATTAAGACGGAAGTCATAACACGATTTACTCCTGTGTGAGTGCACTATAGAATAAGAAATAGACATTCGTACAATTTAAGCATGGAACGCTAACGTTAATAAATATTTGGCAATTTATATATGTAGGTAGTAAGGGGTAGTATCTATGGTAATGGATAACATTTTTGCCAATTTTTCTCTAATTATCAAAATATCAATTTGAAACTCTTCTATATGACCCACTAAACCCAGATACCCAGCTGTAACAGTTTTGAAGATACAGCTATGTCGGAAGTAGCACTGCAGATGAAAAGAGGAATGTTGTCGTTTTGGGGTACTTCTCCCCTAACAGCGAATATGGCACACACCCCAAATTGTTCCTCGGGGTCAAATTAGCTTACATCAGTTGCGTAAATACAACTATGTCGGAAGTAATGCGCTTCTGACGAAAAAAAGGGCGTGTTCATTTTTGGGTACTTTTCCCCCAGGATTTTGGCATACATCCCATGTTGTTCCTCGGGGTCATATTATCTTATATCTGTTGGATTTCAGTAGATAAAGCAAAATTAAAAGTACATGTAGCACTTCTGATAAGAGGTGGTGTTGTCATTTAAAAGGACGTGGTCATTTTTGGGTACTTATCCCGGATAGGGAATTTGGCACAAATCCGAAGTTGTTCCCTGGGATCAAATTAGCTTGCTCTAGAGTAGATACACCGATGTCGGAAGTAGCAATTTAAATAAGGGGCGTGGTCATTTTTAAAAGGGCGTGGTCATTTGTGGGAACAACTCTCTAGGTGACGATTTTGACACATATCTCAAGTTATTCCTAGGGCTCAAATTAGCCTTTATCAGTTGAGTTCAGTAGTTTGGCTATGTCGAAAGCAGCACTTCTGATAATATGGGCGTGGTCGTTTAAAAGGGTGTGGTTATTTCCGGGTACTTTTCTATCGATAGTGAATTTGGCACAAATCCCAAGTTGTTCCTCGGGTTCAAATTAGTAGATTCATGTATATGTCAGAGGTAGCACTTCTGATAAAGGTCGTGGTCTACTTTTAGAAGGCTAAAAGTGTTGTTTTTGACATTTATATTGGGACGTTATCATTTTCTATATATTTTAGCCCCTTAACATTTTAACCCCCTTCGTCGTGTGGAACTTTCCAACACGCCCTCAAGAGTCTAATTACCCATGTGAAAATTCTTACCGTAAATTCCAAATCAGACAATTAAAAGCACACCATGGAGGTCCTTGTAATCTCAAGACTTCTGTACCCTTGTCGTTCATTGTCCATGATGACTCAAACATCAAAAAAGGATAAAAGGGAGCAAAATCTGGCGTAAAATCGACAAATCTGGACAGACGGGAGACTTGACCATGTTAACTCCGCTAGTATATATCGCGTCAAAAGGAAAGTAGTCCCACCAACGCGGATGGATTTTGTTTAGCCTAGACTGGCCCCCTGTCTATGTGCGCTACGCTGCTCTCGCTCATATACAACGCGTGGGGAAGTAAATATGTGGACAGGGGGCCAGTCTAGGCTAAACAAAATCCATCCGCGTTGGTGGGACTACTTTCCTTTGACGCGTCTCAGCATGAAGTCTGTGTACCACGCTGGCTGAATATTTTCGATTTTACGCCAGATTTTGCTCCCTTTTATCGTTTTTTGATGTTTGAGTCATCATGGACAATGAACGACAAGGGTACAGAAGTCTTGAGATTACAAGGACCTCCATGGTGTGCTTTTAATTGTCTGATTTGGAATTTACGGTAAGAATTTTCACATGGGTAATTAGACTCTTGAGGGCGTGTTCGAATGTTCCACACGACGAAGGGGGTTAAAATGTTAAGGGGCTAAAAGTGTTATATAGAAAATGATAACGTCCCAATATAAACGTCAAAAACAACACTTTTAGTCATTTAAAAGGGCGTGGTCAGTTTTGGGTACTTCTCCCCAGTAGCGATTTTGGGACACATCCCAAGTTGTTCCTCGGGGTCATATTAGCTAATATCAGTTGAATTCAGTAGATACAACTATGTCGGAAGCAGCACTACTAATTAAGAAAGGGGCGTGACCATCTTAAAAAGGGCGTGGTCATTTTCGGGCTTTTCGCCCCGGATAGAGATTTTGGCACACATCCCAAGTTGTTCATTGGGGTCATATTAGCCTATAACAGTTGAGTTATCCTCTCCTAAATTATGTGCATACATGTCTAAGCCAGGTCCTCTATAGTCAGTCAGCTTTCCTTTCATCAAGTGGATTGTTGTCATTTTGCCTCGAAATTAGAATCACACCCAAAAATGTCCTCCTAGTTGTGTCCTGCAGTGGTTTGAGATGTCCATGATTGGAAAATGATTGGAAAGAAATACTTACAACACCGTTTTTGAAGCCAAACGTTGCTCTCACATTCAAACTCAACAGCAGTTCCTGTCGTGACCGAGTTCATACATGTCTAAATCTCGACGTGAAATCTCGCGAGAATGTACACTAGTTGGGCCTGCCCAATGCCCAATTGCAGACAGACTGTATCAAGCCTTATCGTTAATCGGGCACAAATACATTTACACGTACGCAGTCCTTTCCGTGCCGCTAGCGCTGTACGCACTGAGGAAATGACTCGGCTGCTCTTTCCAACGGCTGTTTCATTACTTAACACTTAATGTCAACCATGTCACATGTTAAAAAGGCACAGGCTAGGCTCGTCAGCAATGCGCGCCCGCCAAATTCATGCTCGAAACACGCAGCTCCATGCCTTTGCTATGGAGCTGCGTATTGCGTGGCACACATTTGGCGGGCGCGCATTGCTGACGAGCCTAGCCTGTGCCTTTTTAACATGTGACATGGTTGACATTAAGTGTTAAGTAATGAAACAGCCGTCGGAAAGAGCAGCCGAGTCATTTCCTCAGTGCGTACAGCGCTAGCGGCACGGAAAGGACTGCGTACGTGTAAATGTATTTGTGCCCGATTAACGATAAGGCTTGATACAGTCTGTCTGCAATTGGGCATTGGGCAGGCCCAACTAGTGTACATTCTCGCGAGATTTCACGTCGAGATTTAGACATGTATGAACTCGGTCACGACAGGAACTGCTGTTGAGTTTGAATGTGAGAGCAACGTTTGGCTTCAAAAACGGTGTTGTAAGTATTTCTTTCCAATCATTTTCCAATCATGGACATCTAAAACCACTGTAGGACACAACTAGGAGGAAATATTTGGGTGTGATTCTAATTTCCAGGCAAAATGACAACAATCCACTGTATGAAAGAGGTACCTTCTGTCCCTACGGGAAATCCGTAGGGACAGAATTATTCTGTCTAGGTCCTCTACTACGTCTAAAAACAGTTGGTCGGACCGTATTACCTGAAAATTTCCAGTACTATCCAGTCCGGGCGGACAGAAATCAACCCGGACTGGATCTCCTGCGACACCGGCCGAGCAGTGTGTAAAGCGCGCGAAGAAATAGGGCGTGCGCGTGATGATCCGTTTGGTTTCTGGCCGGCCGCTTTGCGTGCAATCATATGCAATATTTTTCCGTGATTTTTCTTTAAAACTAAGCCTTTGCGACGGAAATGCATGTAAGTATTCCTATTCTAAAATCGTCCAAGCTATCGATTCCAATAATTATTTTCCTTAAATTCGAGTTGCATGAGTTGTGGCATAAACTAAAAAAATACCAAACAAATTGCCGAGTTGGCATCCGCCTCATAGTAATTGAGAACGTCGATAAGGTTGATTATCAGCAAATAACAAGCAAAATTCTGTTTGAAACCTGCATTCCAGCTTGTGCACTAAAGTTGCAGCTCATCGTCAGGAGACTTGTCACGGGGCGCAGCCATTTTGAAGTGTTTCAGTTAGGAGTACAGCTATTGAGGGCGCTATAAATGTCTACTGTTACCACAGATATATAAACGCATAGATCAACAACCTTGCGTTGAAAATCGTGATTTGGAAAAGTATGGGCAAATGACGACACAATTTGTAGTCGAGATTCTAGTCTGGTTCCCGGCCAACATTTTTTCGACTAGACTGAATTTAAGGTCCGGCAACCGCCAATTCCGCCATTTTGAAACAGGAGGAATTCCTCCTTTTTTCCGAAGGTTGCCGAAGTTACCCAAATGCACGTCCGGACGTTATCGTTAATCGTCAGGTACGATTCGTGGACAGTGTTTCGCCTTGTGTTTATTTTACGACGATGCAGACAAGGTTTGAGTTTGAATTTTGATGCTATAATGGGCATGTGTTTTATTTTCCAAATATGGAATAACCCTTTTCAAATTGTTATACACTGAAGACCGGCCATTCCGTGATCAGGGTTGCTGATACTATAATTTAAGACAATCGGCGGTTTTGTTCCAGAAATTTTGATTAAACCCTATCCAGCTCGCGCATTTCTTTATAACACCACTGCGAGGGGAATTTGACAGAAGACGCACGTAGGTGCGAATCCACATACAATCGCGGACGTCCCTTTGTTCCTCTTTTGTTTGGACATAGTCTATTTTTCCTTACTCTCGTTGGTTTTGTACAGGAGCGAATCGCGGACGTTCGCTTGCCAATCGCGGACGATATTGTTCTCTTTGTTAGACCTCCCTAAAACGTCCACGATTGTTTGGGAGAACTAGCGCACTCTTTCGCTGCTGGTGAAGAGACCAAAGTTCCCCGCACACCCAAGTGCATGTATATTACACACTGTATTACATACTGTGTACGTACGTACATGTACTATAATAAGATACATTTCATGATTGATTGAAGAAAAAAAAAGAACTCCATACATATTAAAATATCAGCCAAATGATCAGTGCATGTTTTTTTATGTTGAATGAATGGTGAAAAAATTGTCTGCAGACAATTGTTTTTGTTTTTAAAAAAATACCTTCGATCAACAACAGTCCCACAAAAGTATGTATAGCCAGTGAACTCAATTCCAAAACTATTTTCTTCTTTCCTTCGAAACACTTTTCGATCCTTCTTTCCCTTGAAACACTTTTCGATCCTTCTTCCGAAACACGTTTCGATCGTTCTTTCGAAACACGTCTCGATCGTTCTTTCGAAACACGTCTCGATCGTTCTTTCGAAACACGTTTTGTTACCTAAAAACACCTTTTCAATCATTTCTTCTAAATACTCCGAAACACTTTGTTCCCTCAACAAATATTGTTAGAATTTTGTCTGAACTAAATGTATTTTGAGAGAACAAAATATTATTTCGATAAATAGGAATTTGATGAGAATTTTAAAATTCTGATGTTGAGAATTTTTAAAATACTAGTTAAAATTACCCAGTAAAGCATCGGTATAGGTGCATATTTGATATGGAAAAACCCCGTTAAGGGTGGGAAAATCAAAAACTTTCGCAGAAAACACATTTTTCAGCGACGCGCCACCTTCGCGTACACGCGACGCGCCCCCTTCGCGTACACAACCCTACAAAGACGCACAACTAGTTCAAAGTAAACAAATGCAACTTCAGAAACATACAGTTCATTCAGTGGAAGCCCCCAGCTTCATCTTCCTTTCGCAAGGGTATTTGCTGCACATCGAGTTTCCCAAAACCCTTGCTGCATCGAGTTGAGCTAAGCTGCATTTTAGGGCCTCGGGCTGTTCAACCAATGAGAGACATGGGATTTTTTTGACCTGGCACTTTTGACCTTTTAATGAAGCCGTTTCGAACAATCATCTCGCGCCTTGTATCTCGCGATATCGTAGCCGCAATAGACCTATGACATAATGACCTCACGCAATGTTTACCGCGGTGCATTATGGGTGAAAAGTAGGGACGAAATCTCTGCATCGCTAGTTTGCACAATTATTGCAGGGCCATTTTCGCCGCCTTTTGAAGCCTTAAAAGTTAAAACCATAGTTCCGGCGTCCGTCGTGCGCTTAAAACTCACGCAGGCACAACTAAGTTGACACGAACCATTTTAACAATTTACGAGCTTTGTTTTGGACGTTTTTTTGCCAGCGAAGCGGTTAGTAAAGTTCACAAAGTTACGTGCATAATACGCTAGGCGCTAGGCATGCAACGCACGCAAAGTTCGAAAACTAGCGATTTCGGCCCCACTTTTGACCCATAATGCACCGCGGTAAACATCGCGTGACGTCATTACGTTTCAGGTCTATTACCACAATTTAAATGGGGGAGATCTTTTTATGTACATGTATATCATTTTATCTTGCACGCAGTATAAATGTTCGTAACTGAAGGAAGACTTACTATATTTCGCTAAAAGCTAAACGCAATTCATCTAAATAAAGATAATGTCCTTACAGTGACTGTTCATTTAAACATTAGAACCCACCCCCTAGTAAAAGTGGACGCTACCACTAAACGGAGCGAGGCGCGTGATTGGCTCTTTTTGTTGGCAACAGCGTCCGTAGCTATGATGCAATTTTGAATGTCGCGCTACGTTCTACGTGCAATATGCGCTTTAGTATACGGCACCGCGATGACCGTGCAACATGCGCGGCGCGTGATTGGTCAGTTGCGATCACTGTCACTTGCTAATCAATATTCATATATATTCCTCAATACAGCCTACCTCAACTCGTTTCAGCAAGGGTTTTAGGAAACTCGGTGTGCAGCAAAGACCCTTGCGAAAGGATGATGCCCAGCTATGGCGGATATACAGGGAAGGATATGGTGGCCCTGAACTCCTGAAGGGACTACAATTGACGTAAATATTCACGTGAAAATTCACGTCCCGCGCTCTGGGACACATATTTTCCCACAAATATTCACGTGAAAATTCACGTCCCGCGCTCTAGAACACATATTTTCCCACAAATATTCACGTACAAATTCACGTCCCGCGCTCTGGAACACATATTTTCCCACAAATATTCACGTACAAATTCACGTCCCGTGCTCTAGGACACATATTTTCCCACAAATATTCACGTACAAATTCACGTCCCGTGCTCTAGGACACAAATTTTCCCACAAATATTCACGTACAAATTCACGTCCCGTGCTCTAGGACACATATTTTCCCACAAATATTCACGTACAAATTCACGTCCCGCGCTCTGGAACACAAATTTTCCCACAAATATTCACGTGAAAATTCACGTACAAATTCATGGTCAAACTCTCTTGCCCACAAATTTGCCCACAAATATTCACCTAGTTGAAGTAAGCCGACCATCGATTCCGCCGCCGATTCAGCCGCAGATTCGAAAAGGATGGAAAATCCAGAATACATACACCAGAGGATGTTTACCAGACGGGCTCAATTCGGAACAATTTCATAATTTTCCTACATGTCCGCACAGACTCCAAAATTGTAACTTATTCTGCTGCATTGCAAGACACAACTAATTTTGGTTTTAGCTTCACCCTTCATGTTGTACAAATTAACTGATTCGAACCGGCCATTCAACACCGGCTAGCTCGGTCGTCGAGTGGTTAATACGTCTGCCTTGGTTTATAGCCTGCGTCGGGGAGAATGAACGTTAATTAGGGTTTGTTCTGCCCTTATACCCGACGTATATTAGCACTGTATACTCAGTGCTTTCCCGAGACACTATGAAAAACTTCATAGCGTGCTCGGGCAAGATTCGAACCCACGACCTCCTGCAAACAAGGCAGACGTATTAACCACTCGACCACCGAGCTATAGCCGGTGTTGAATGGCCGGTTCGAATCAGTTAATTTGTACAACATGAAGGGAACAAATTGTTTAAAAGATGTGCGTTCGAAATGTTTGGTGAAAAATATTCACTTTATAGCTATTTGGGGAGAGGTACCTTTAAATCCTTAATTATGTACGAATTGTTGAGCGGCTAAAGCTGAAACCAAAATTAGTTGTGTCTTGCAGCAGAATAAGTTACAATTTTTTAAGTTGAACAGGAGTCTGTGCGGACATGTAGGAAAATTATCAAATTTTTCCGAATTGAGCCCGTCTGGTAAACATCCTCTGGTGTATGTAGTCTGGATTTTCCATCCTTTTCGAATCTGCGGCTGAATCGGCGGCGGAATCGATGGTCGGCTTACTTCAACTAGGTGAATATTTGTGGGCAAATGTGTGGGCAAGAGAGTTTGACCATGAATTTGTACGTGAATTTTCACGTTAATATTTGTGGGAAAATTTGTGTCCTAGAGCACGGGACGTGAATTTGTACGTGAATATTTGTGGGAAAATATGTGTTCCAGAGCGCGGGACGTGAATTTGTACGTGAATATTTGTGGGAAAATATGTGTTCCAGAGCGCGGGACGTGAATTTGTACGTGAATATTTGTGGGAAAATATGTGTCCCACAGCGCGGGACGGGAATTTGTACGTGAATATTTGTGGGAAAATATGTGTCCCAGAGCGCGGGACGTGAATTTTCACGTGAATATTTACGTCAATTGTAGTCCCTTCAGGGCCACCATAGTAGGAGATCTTGGTTATCGGATTGGTGTATAGTGTACTATTCCCGGGTAGATTGGTTCCCAGTCCTCATCCTCTTCGTATATGAGGACAAGTACATGTACATGCCGCCACGTTTGGCATAAATATCCAGGAATTCCTGGAGGTTTATGCAAATTACTCAAATGTTCGGTATTATGTCCGGATCATGCATATATTTAATACAACGACCAATCACGCGTGGTTATTGCTCGGCGTGTGCCTGCAGTCCTTGTAGCGGAGAGCATAGCGTAGTACACATGGACAGGGGACCAGTCTAATTCCCGGGCTGCCCAGAAAGAATGCTTTCTGATGCTGAATCCGCTGTTCATCTAATACCATATGGGGCGTACCACAGGGCTCAGTATGCGGTGCTCCTATGTTCACTTTTTACACTGCCCCTCTCAGTGACATCATGACCAGACATAACATCAACCATGTCATGTACGCTGATGACACGCAGGTGTATTTGATCTTCAAGCCGACTGACGCTGCGAGAGCCATTCATCGCCTGGAGGAGTGTGTGAGTGAGATCAAGGGATGGGCTGTCATTAATAAGCTGAAGTTCAATGACGAGAAGACCGAAATCCTTCATTTCAACTCTCGCTTCGTCAAGAGTGTGAGTCTGCCGCCAGTAATGATCGGGGGGTCACTGGTCGATTTCTGCGATGAGGCACGCAACCTTGGTGTAATCTTTGACAGCGATCTACGCTTAAGGGCCCATGTCAGCAACATATGTCGCGGGGGATGGGCATTCATCTACAAGATTGGTAAGATTCGGAGCTACCTTAGCAAATCTGCAACAGAAAAACTGGTGCATGCATTCATTACCTCGAGAATTGATAGTTGCAACAGCCTTCTCATTGGCCTCCCGACCAATGAGATACAGAGACTGCAACGTCTTCAAAATGCTGCAGCCAGATTAGTTTGTCGCTGCAAGCGAAGCGATCACATAACCCCAATCCTACAATCACTTCATTGGCTCCCAGTGTCACAGCGAATCATCTATAAAACTCTCATCCTCACATTTAAAGCAGTGCATGGACTGGCACCATCTTACTTACAAGAGCTGGTACATCATTATCGACCTACTCGCCAATTACGGTCTGCATCGCTCATGATGTTGCAGGCACCCTCTCCACCTCCACGGACCTCCACGTACGGTGGTAGAGCATTCAGTGTTGCCGCTCCCTTTCTCTGGAACAGTTTGCCATTATGTGTCAAGGGTTCGATGACACTTGATTTGTTCAAGAGTCGTCTAAAGACTCATATTTTTAAGCAGTATTTTAATGTAGTGAATTAATAATATCAATATTATTGGTGCTTTCCATGTATAAAAGTTTGTTTTTATTGGCAAATACCTTTTATTCCTGTTTTTATCTAGTATGTTCGCTTGAGTGTCGTAAATCGCCTTTTTAAAATTTAGATTGTAATCCTTCCATGTAGCTTTTGGAATTATTTTTGTATTGTTTAAGGTTTTATTGGAATTAGTTTTCTTAACTTAAATATTATAGGTTGTATGTTTATTGTTTGTTTAAGCGCCTTGAGGTGGATTTTTCTGCGATTGTCTGCGCTTTATAAATTTCTTCTTATTATTATTATTATTATGCGCGCGCATAAACAGCAAAAATAACTACTGGCACGTGACGGGAAATGGACAGCGAGAACACGACTCTCCTTTCAGTCCCATTTAATTACGCAACATTTTCAGATTTCTTGACCCTATTTTCAGTTTTAGTATACCTTGGGACATCCCAAAACAGTATTCGTAAGTGTCACAGCCAGTGCATGTGACGTTTATGAGCAAAAAACAGCCACTTTTGGTGCAACATTACAAAAATCATCCAAAATCACGATTTTGAGTGATGCAACCACACAAATCATCCCACTGTGACCTGCTTTCACATTTATGATGAGAATATAGCTACAAACCACGCAACAAACTTGTATAGCCATAGTCCATTCCGGGGTTCTGTGGTTTTTAGTTCATGTTTCTTGACCGCAAAGAAAAAAAACCCACTGTTACCAGACACCACCCGAGTCAGGAAATTTGGTCAAAAAGGACTAAAAACATTCAAAATGATGTACTTTGCCTGAAATCATCATCTTTCATATGAGTGGTTGATGGTCACACTAGCTCTAAGATTGTAGTCAGGATCTAGGACGCTCGTTAAGGATAACCCTACCCCTAATTCACAAAATGATATGTATTTCTTGCAACATTTAGTGTCATCCCATAGGATTTTCGTGCTAAAATTATTTGTTTATGCTTTATTGGGTTGATTTCAGGTACAAATATGGGAGAACGTCCCACGATGACCCCCCCCCCCCCCCCCCCCCCCCCCCCGGGCGGGGTTTTTAGTTTCCCCCTCCTCCAAACCGACCAGGCTCCTATTTTCGGCAATAATGAACCAATTCACACAATATTAGGGTCGTTTTAAAACATTAAAAACTGGTTCAGTGGATACTACCTGTCTGTCACCATAAATTCACCCATGACTCTTTGTACCTATACCTATGTCTGCTTCATGTAAGCATCAACCCCGGTCGTATTTGTGATAGTGTGGCGAAATCGGAAAGACCAGAAAACTACGATCAAGAGAAATCCCACCGCTGCCACAGTTGTGGCGAAAACAGAAATAATTAGATTAACGACAATGACATATCCCACCGCTGCCACTATTTTGACCAAATAAGAGAGAACCAACTAATTCCCCAGGATCGGTCAGCCGATACGGTATCCCCACATCTACAAAACATATAGTTCACATGATGCAACTGCACAACGTTTACACACTGATTTGTTGCAAGCAGATCAGGAAATTTTATCAGCTTTGTCATTGTCGCCCTTCCACTTAAAGTCGGGCAATAGGATCTTTTATATCCTTACGTAAGCACTGAACTTTGCCGTCCTGCCTGAGATAATCCCAGTTTCACAATTCAGTCAACGGAGCCGGCATTGCAACACTTCAACAAGAAGGCTGCAGATGATTTCCGCATCCGAATCCACTAAGTTCTCAAGCCAGTTATACCCAACATCTGAAGAGGGTTGTGAGCGAACAGTCCTCTCTCTTGACCGTCGCAATCTGAAATGTATCTCACTTAATGCATGCAGTGTTGCGAACAAACGCGGTGAAATTATTCCTGGCATTAGTGATCATGATGGTATTTGTTTTACGATGCACTGTCAATAATCTAAAAGGATGAATTATAATCCCAGAGTCACGTACCAGTACCATAAGGCGAACTTCGATCAGTTTCGCGATGACTTACATGATGCATTTCTTGTTAACACAATTGACGTTAACAATATTGAGAAGTCTTGGGATTCGTGGAAATCGAAAGTAATTAAAATTGCTCAAGCCAATATTCCACGTAAAAAGCCGAATTCAAAACGTCATGTTCCCTGGATTAGTGCTGAAATCCGAGGCTTAATCAGGAAACGTAACAGACTATTCAAACGAGCTAAGAAATTAAATAACCCAGAGCACTGGGAGACGTACCGTGTCGTGAGACGCACCGTTAAAGCGAAGTTACGAAATAAA
The DNA here is from genome assembly GCA_037783545.1 of Henricia sp. BOLD:AAB3569. Classification (NCBI taxonomy): domain Eukaryota; kingdom Metazoa; phylum Echinodermata; class Asteroidea; order Spinulosida; family Echinasteridae; genus Henricia; species Henricia sp. BOLD:AAB3569. The sequence continues at coordinate 180,193 of JBBELK010000915.1, read as the reverse complement.
CACTCATAATATATTTTACAATGTGCTGGCGACATAAAACATAATCCAAAACAGTTTTGGAATTATGTAAAATCTGTTAAAAATGAAAGTCATTCAGTTAAATGCCTCAAACACAATGGCAACACAATCACTGATGACAAAGAAAAGGCCGACATTTTAAATAAACAATTTTATTATGTTTTTCGAACAAACGCCTCACATACATCAGTGCCTACCGACATACACCGAAGTAACGTATCTGAGATGGAAAATATCACTTGTAATCAGACGAGGTTTTTAAATTACTAAAAGAAATTGATCCGACCAAGGCACAGGGCCCAGATGACATTTCCCCAATAATTATTAAAGAAGTGCAACACAACTTGCTCCTTCTTTGTGTGCCCTGTTTAACTTGTCATTGTCTCCAGAGAGAGAGAGAAACACACGGAAACCAATTTGCCAATCTACTTCGGCCATCCACTGCCGAGAGTTTATTGTCTCAAACTCTCAATACTCAATTATTTTCTCTTTCTACACAAACGTGAATATACATATACATGTATGTACATGAACATTTGCCAGCTGGTCTTAACAGAACATCATGTGAATTGTCAAGGTGCCTTTTAATTAAAAACTTACAGTTAACTATCACGTTGTACACATATAAACAAACGTCAAACTTAACACTATATTACATATAAGTCAACCTTGACCACAAAATAGAGTTATACTACAATGTATGTGTAACACAAGTTCAGGCCAAATATTGGGGTAAAATAAAGACAACTCCAAATCTCTAAAATCCCGAGTGTCATTCTGGGATTTCTGGGCCGGCAAGAAAAAGCCACCCAAAGTCCGATCTTCAAGAGCCAACCCCCCAATTTTGACCCCGCCCACATCCCCCTCCGCAAAGTACACAGAGGGAGACCCTGGGAAGAAGTCCCAAGGCTTCAAAATGATGCAGTTTCATCATTGTCAGTTAAAATACCACCAAACAAGTTCCCAATGCGGGAACTTGCAAACACCCCCACAAGTTTCCAATACGGGAACTTGCCAACACCCCCACAAGTTCCCAATACGGGGACTTGCAAAAACACCTCAAAACCAAGTTGAAAAAATTCAAAGGTTTCCTAAAGAACAACGTTGGACACTGGTTTGTCAAAAGATGCCCGTTACCATGGGAACCCGTGCAGAAATCTGTTCACCTCTCTTCCCAAAAGCCAAGTCACTTTAGACACCCACGTTGAAGAAGCTTAGTCAAGTCTTGCTCCGAGAATGATCCTGTCCCCCACAACCCAAATGCGGGCCGTTCCTGTAAAAATAAAGCAAAGGGAGAGCAAGACTGGGCCCAAACAAATGGGATTTCACAATGGGGATCTATTTATTTTTAAATCAGCCGTGCGCAGCACGCTGGAAAATTGTGATCGCCGATTTCTTTCTTTCTTTCTTTCTAAATTCTTTCTTTCTTTTTTCGGGCAAACGGTCACGTGACATCACATATCTGCTAATAACTGCCAAACGCCGTGGCCGATTTCAACCAGATTTGGACAGTCTTCCTTGACCGGAGTCCAATCTTGGGTGACCACCGCGTGAGGTCAATGGTCACCTACTGGTCACTTTCTTCAAAATTATAAAATGCTTCTTCTTCCACAGTCTTGACCCAATTAATGTCAAATGTGGTCAGTAACCTCTTCGGATCAAGCTACAAATGGGTTGTTCACAGAATTTGGCCATCGGCTACCTAATGGTCAATACGGGTCCTTTAAGAAAGGGGCCGTAGACTGTACAGTAACGAGGAAACGGCGTATTGGGCAATTCGCTAGTGCAGAGGTAATTGCAGTAGACTGTACAGTAACGAGGAAACGCCGTATTGAGCATTTCTGTACTGCAGCGGTAAGGGCCAAAGACTGTACAGTAACGAGGAAACGCCGTATTGAGCATTTCGGTACTGCAGTGGTAAGGGCCAAGACTGTACAGTAACCGGTAGTAACGAGGAACCGCCGTGTTGAGCATTTCGGTTCTGCGAAAAATTTTACCCATTTTTTATCCAATAGACTGCCGAAGTGTGACGTGCGTTGCCATGGCGATTGGATCTAAACTATTATGGCCGTCGGGAAAAGAACCGTTGGAAAAGCACCGGGACACGGTTGAGTGACTTTTAGTCCAGATCCAATTGCCTATAGGCAACCAACAAAAGGGGACGAATTCACTTCGGCAGTCCATAGTGCATATGCAAAGGATGCCCTCTGTTGTCTATGGAAACAGGATCAGCATCTTGATTTCCAGTCAAATAATTCCCCAACCTTCTGCAGTGTTCAAAGGTCAGAAAGTTTGTTTTGTATTTTTTAATTTATTTATTATTATTTATTATTATTTATTTTTTTGCAAATGCACTGCAAATAAATCGCAAATGATTTCCACCAACTCAATGATTGACTGGATCTCAGAAATTAAAAACCAAACAAACTGCTGTTGGTGAGACTCTTACATGAATGTGAAACTGAACCACAGAACCTTGTGTGGGCACCCCGACGACTCAAAGCAAATTCAAACTTCTGACAAACTGAAACGCCATGACCCAGCCCCGTCCAAGAAAGGACAAACAACCCACCCGCAGGCAGGGGCCTCTTTTGCAAGCAACCCAGACATGATTGAACTGGGTATTTGGGTTGAGGTTGGGGTGGGGTGGAGTGGGGGAAGAAACACCAAACTTTTTTTTTTTTTTTTTGAAAACGGGAACTTGCTTGCAACGTTTCAAACGTTTTGGTGTGAAAGGCGCCACAGACTTGTAGCACATTTTTAAAAATAAAATTCACAGGAACTGGTCCCTAAAAATTGTGACAAAGGGCCACTGCCCAACCACAGGCAAATTTAAAGTCATTGCTTCAAGTGAAAACAGTGCTAAAAGCACCACAAGTACATGCACATGGCCACTGGGAGCTGGCCAATTAGTCTGAAGCTCAACAGGCGGCTACTTGTTGAAATGCATTACCCCCTAGTAGCCAACCAAGTACGTTTGCTGCTCACCAAGAATGCTCCAAGCCGCTCCCACCATCATTCTGCAGCACATCTGGCTTCGGAAGAAAAGCTGGAGCTTTAGGGCCCAGCCTGGCAGCTGATGGAGCTTACCCTTGGAAGGGATACCATCTAACGGGCAATGACTTGGTCCAGCTGGGGAGATGCAACACTGCTCACTGGCTGGTGTTGATATCAGTTGATTTGCAGGCCTCCGGTAAATTCGAAGATATGCATTGCATTTTCATGTTGGCAAAACAAATGAGTTTGGTTTTAATGCAAATTCAACACTCAATAATTCATTTTAAATTTGTCTGAATTACCTCCTTCAATCTGGTTAATAAACCTTTCACCCTCAGTAAAACGGTTCATTGTGAAGGCCAATCCCACCACCGTGTGCATGGCGGTCTCTATCTAACGGGCAATTCTCACAATCAAAATCCATGATCAACACTCAATTCATTTTCAGGTGAAAGAGGACTCAAACAGGTTTGGAAAATTGAATGCAAAAGGAAAAAAGTCAAATTCTGATTGAGATTCGTTATGAAATCAACGAAATGGTGAACAAGCAAATGTGATTAAGAGAAATCAAAACAGAATCCTGTTGACAAATCAAACAATTTCAAATCGATGACAAGAAATTGAAATGTTCGCATTTCCAATCAAAAGAAGGCAAAACAGCGAGCGCCATGCTTCACCAACCATGGTTTCAGCTTCTTTGTCAGCCAAAAATGGCAAACCTGTGCAAAAAACCAATGCGACTAAAGTTTTTTGTTTTTGTTTGAATGACTGTTGAATTGTGAAAATTGGAAAATTGATGGGATTTTTCACTAAAAACGACTTGAAAAAGAAAAAGAAAAATTTCTTTTTCGAGAAAAACCACTCACACGACAGACAAGTTGCAACAGATTTCAAAAAACTTGTTGCAAAAATCATCAAGCGGTTGTCGTTTAATGCTTGTAAAATTGCATCAAATTACCGTGTGAAATCGTCAACAAAAATGAAAACACGGCAGCTTCAAAATTTGCGATGTGATGCAACGCGCACTCTTTGGATCGAAGCACGTTAAAAATAAACATTTTTGTTTTGTTTTGTTTTGTTTTTTACAAAATGTTCACTCTGAGCGAAAGAGCCCACGCTTACCCTGCATAGGAAGGTCTTGCAAGTTGCAGTGACATAATTATTGCACCCCTTGCAGTCAGAGAAGCAAGTAGTGTCCCTCCATGCAGCAGGCGTGTAGAAACGCCGGAAAAACGTCGACGTCGCGTCTCAGTCCGTCGAAGAAAATGTCGGTACCGACATGACCGACGTCCGAACAATGTCGGAACATAGCAGCCCCCAACAACCAACCGCTGCATGTTGGTGAACTGGCTGTTATTGATGTTCCAGGGATGGCAAGCAAAATAGAAAATGTCTTGAGCCATGCGGCTGCCTTTACTCACGTCCGGTAGGAAACCTTTGCTGTTCTTGCTACCCGAAAGGAACCAAAAACTCGCGTAAAGTCCGTCCTATCGCCGAAAACCTGATGTGCCTGGCATGGCAGGCCTAGGCCTGGCGAACGGCGATGTATGAAAACAAGGGCGCCCTCTCGGGATGTCAGTCAAGTCGACCGAATACCAACTCGACCGCGTGCCAACTCGACCGCGAACCATCTCGACCACTCGACCGTCGAAGCAAGCCGGGATTAAAGCCCGCGATACGGTCGCCTGTGTGCGTGTTTGCCGCGACAAATTCGATGTCTTGTCTGCCAGATTTCGCTCCCACCTGCTCGACCGTTGATTCCCCGAGCCTTCCGCTTCTTTATTGCACCTTTCTACAACGGATGTTTAGCCGAAGGAGCAGAATCCCGGTCGAGTTTTTATATATTTAGCGAAATTTCGTGACACAATTTTTTAGCAAACCTACTCGGCAGTGGACAACGAAGGAGTGTGGCCTCTTTGGCGCGCAAGACCCTCACATGTGATTGGCCAACGCATGGTTGGAAAGCCAATCAGCCAACTGTAACCTAGGCAATGCATCATCCCAGCTTTTGGAATGAACCCTCTCACTCCCCCTGGAGACAAAGTGTGTTTTCCGGAGACAAGCACCGTAAAACGTTATTGTCAACAGGAGAGATCCCCGAAGACTGGCGCAAAGCTAATGTATGTCCCGTCTTTAAAAAGGGGAATAAAGAAGATCGTCGTAACTTTTGACCAATATCTCTTACCTCCATCACTTGCAAGATCCTTGAAAAAATAGTTTATAGCCGTCTTACCGAACACCTTACTGACAACAACCTGCTTAACGATAATCAACATGGATTTATAAAGAATCGTTCTTGTGAGACACAATTACTATGTGCAATCCATGATTGGGCTGGTTCTCTCGAAGCAGGCTCTGATGTGCACGTCGTCTTTTTTGACTTTTATAAAGCATAAAGTTGGCCAGAAACGGTATTAACAACCAGAACCTTAAATGGATAATGAACTGTTTAGAAACTAGAATGCAAAGAATTGTTGTTAACGGCCAATATTCAGACTGGTGCCCTGTCATGTCGAGTGTACCACAAGGTACCATTCTAGGCCCTATTCTTTTTAATTGTTTTATTAATGATATAACTAAGGATATCCAGTCTGTTGTTCGTTTGTATGCAGATGACTGTATTTTGTATCGTGCCTTTAATTCTATTGGTGACTGTAAGGCTTTACAAAATGATCTAAATAATTCCATGTTAACAAAATATTTAGAGGATTGTGTGAAAATGACCTTGAATCTGATGTGGATGATGATGATAATGGTATACGACACTTCTCCACCGGAAGTCAGTGATGGCCACTTCCGGTCACTCTGATAGTGTCATAAATGGACTTGGCATCCTGGAAAACATCTAAAACGACTCTAATATTGTGTAAATTGATTCATTATTGCCGACATTAGGAGACTGGTCGGTCTGGAGGAGGGGGAACTGAATACCCCGCCCCAGGGGGTCATCGAGGGGTAAGAAAATTTGAACCCTGCCGTTTTCCCATATTCTGACCTGAAATCAACCCAAATAAAGCATATTATTAAACAACTAATTTTAGCACGGCAGTCGTACGTGATGACACTTCATACCACACGAAATACATATCATTTCGTGCAACACTGAAAATTGCGATATTTGTGAATTAGGGTATAGGGTTAACCTTAACAAGCGTCCTGACTACAATCTTTGAGCTAGAGTGACCATCAACCACTATGAAAGATGATGATATCAGGCAAATTTCTAAATGCATAAATAGTCAAATTTTTAATGTTTTCAGTAATTTTTGACTAAATGTCCTGAATCAGGTGGGGTCTGGTAACAGTGTTTTTTTCTTGGAGGTCAAGAAACACCGCAGAACTAAAAACCACAGAACCCCATGGACTATGGCTATACATGCACAATTTTGTTACGTAGTCATACATGTGAAAACAGGTCACAGTGGGATGATTTTTGTGGTCGCAGCACTCAAAATCGTGACTTTGGAAGTTTTTTGTAATTTTGCACCAAAAAGGGCTGTTTTTTGCTCATAAACAGCACATGCACCGGCTGTGACACTTAATAATAATGTTTTCGGATGTCACAAGGTATACTACAACTGAAAATAGGGTCAAGAAATCTGAAAATTGTTCGTAATTAAATGGCCCTAACCCAGGGACTATTTATGAATATGTATGAGTATGGTAATAGCTTATGTGTTCTGCAAATAAAATAGCGCCAACTGTTGGTTTCATGGAGTTAGCAGGAGGTTCGGTTTTACCCCGCGTTCGGCATTCCCCGAATTGAGTTTCGTCTTAACTTTTTAGGGGCAACTTAAAAATAGGTGATCATAATTATTTCGAATATGCTTCATCCGAATCTGCTTGTTCACATTGCCGTAACTTGCACATTAACTCACGGTGACCCGGCATCTTGGGTGATTTTTGCCCGGTTCTGGTAAAAAGTAGTATTTTGGCCATAATGCCGCCACTTTAAATTCAAATGTTTTAAAAATTGGTACAGGTACTCATTCGATAGTGCTGAATCCGATTCTGATTGTTTAAATTGTCCCCAGCGTGAACGTTAATGCAGGGATATTTTGCCAATTTTTGGTAAAACAAGTAGTGAATTTGGCCATAATATCTTTGTTTTAAGTTGAAATGCTTTTAAATTTGGTACACTTATTCGACAAATCTGAATCCGAATCTGGTTGTTTAAATGTTCCCAGCTTTTACGTTAACACAGGAGGACCAATTATTTTGTGGATTTGAGTGATTTTGGCCATAATATAATATTTGCTTTAAGTTCAAATGCCTTCAAATTTGGTGCAAATAATAAATCGACAGTGCTGAATGCCGGGTGATAACATTGCCCCGGCTTGCTTATTGACGCAATATGGCAATTTTGGGGGATTTATGTCAAAAATAGTATTTTGGCCATAATGCAGCCATTTTAAATTCAAATGTTTTCAAAATTGGTACAGGTACTAATTCGATAGTGCTGAATCCGATTCAGTTCCATTGTTCCCAGCGAGAACGTTAATGCAGGAGGACCAATTGTTTTGGGATATTTTGCCCATTTTGCAATTTAAGTTTGTTTTAAGTCCAGATACTTTCAAATTTGGTACAGACACTAATTTGATAGTAGTTTTGAATCCGAATCGGGTTGTTTAAATGTTCCCAGCTTTTACGTTAACACAGGAGGATCAATTATTTTGTGAATTTTTGCCAATTGTTGGTCAAAAATACTTATTTTTATCGGAATGCCATTGCTTTAAAGGCACAGGCTCGTCAGCAATGCGCGCCCGCCAAATGTGTGCCACGCAATACGCAGCTCTATAGCAAAGGCATGGAGCTGCGTGTTTCGAGCACGAATTTGGCGGCCGCGCATTGCTGACGAGCCTGTGCCTTTAAGTTCAAATGCCTTTAAAATTGGTGCAAATAATAAATCGATGCTGCTGGAACCAATTATGGGTGATAACATTGCCCCAGCTTGCTTATTGACAAATATATGTATATAGTATTTGTGTCACAGGCCTAATGCCCGCCTAGCCTAGAGGAGAAAAGAGCAAAGCGGAAAGACAGTGTCCAAGCAGAGCCCACCGCTAACCAGACATTCTCCTGCAGCCGCTATGGAAGGACCTGTCAATCACGAATTGGTCTCGTCCGCCACCAGCGTGCTTGCGCACGAAAAGGACAGACCTGACCTGACCTTATGGATCTTCGTTATCGAAGCTACCGCCAACAACAGCTTATGTTAATGCATTCGTTTCAAATTTCAATGATTTGAAATTGGCACAGATACATGTACTAAATCTATAGTGTTGAATCCAAATCTTGTTGGTTAAATGTTTTAAGATTCCACTATAGCGCAAAATGAACATTTTCGGGTCCATTTTTGGTCCATTAAAGCTTCTACCAGACAATTTATATCTTGCACAATTACTGCAGGATGATTTATTTCTTGTGGTAAAATCCGCTGGAATGAATAATCTGTTTTTCACCAACAAAATGGGCTTGTTTTGTACACAAGGGCTTTTTCCCTAGGGTAGCCTTTTAATTGTTAAGGCCTCGCAGCTGGATGGGTGTGCCGCGCGCATATATGAGATTATGGCCTACAAGAACGGTCCTGGACCATTATTCGTTGTTATTACAGACCCATATGATAATTTAATTGAACGTCTTGAGAAGAGACTAGGGTAGGGGTAAAGGGTTAGGTGTCAGGGGTTAGAGTTAGGGTTACGGTTGAATTCATTATTTATTACATGTATTACGGGTAGCATCGTACTCCGACGACGAGCAACGGACGCGAATAGGACGCAAGGCTGAATGCTGCTAGCCTTGCACGTATAGACTTGCCTTTGCACAGGTTATGATACCTGTTTGGGCGCCTTTCTTCATTACCAATCTATACGTCTGCTGTTCCCACTCTTGTGTCGGCATAGGGTTCCAGCTGCAGCAAGAAAAAACTTAAAAGCTCAAGCCTGCTAGATTCCTAAATACACCGTCAAGCAGCAAACGGACCCTCTCTTTTTCTCGTTACTTTGTTTTAAACGATAGTTAGAAGCTTGACAGATCCAGACAAAATGGTAGTCTTTGTTCTGAGTGTTAAATGTGTTTTTTTTTAAAAAGGACGAGAGCGCCATCATGCGACGGGGAGGAGGAGGAGGATGGGGGTGGGTGGGGGGAGGGGGGAGCAGCGCAGCTGCAACGCCTTTGGCGACCAGGAATAATTATTTATTAATGTATTATAGCCCCTGTTACATCATTCATCCCTGCGTTGTTGTTCTGCGAACGTAAGTTTGCGTTGGCGCGCGCGCGTTGTATGTGAAGCGCGCGCGCGTTTACAAACCGGTGCGCGCGAACCTGATTGGCTCGCATTGTTAGCTATTAAACGCAACATTCCAATCGCTGCCCTTACCTGACGCAGCCAGGTGATCATTGGGCGTACGCGCGATCTTCTCTACTCGGGACCTGGAGTCTACCGACTGCTAAACTGGACAGCAAGCTTCAAGGTCTGGTGGGCGGGTGCTCTGTTGTCCATGCGTCTGATGTGGCCAAAAAGGTTGTGTCGACGGTAAGCGATGACTTCAGCAATGTCATGCAGGCCAGACACCTATGAGACACTTCGGCGTTGATCACGCGGTCATACCAGTGGACACCAAGTATCCGGCGCTGTTGTCCCAGGTCAAAGGCCCTCAGTTTCTTTACATCCCCCCTCAACATGGTCCATGTGTGGGATCCATAAAGAAGCACAGAACGAACGCAAGCAGAGTACAGGCGTATTCTTGTAGACAGGGAGAGTCGACGCTGGTGCCAGATGTGCATTTGTCCAAAAGCTGCGCAAGCGCGACCAATGTGCCTTCTAATATCGAAAGCGCAGTAGCCAGTTGAGTGAATTATGCTTCCTAAATAAGTAAAACTCTCCACGGCCTCTATTTCCTCACCATTGATGTGGACAGGTGAAGGTGAGTTACCAGCAGGGACGTTCTAGACCTTAGTCTTAGACCAGGATGGTTTCAGGCCAACCGTAGCTGCTTCTCGATCGAAACCAGACAGGGCAGCTGCCAAGTCGACTTCTTCAGCAGCGAGAACAGCCGCATCATCTGCGTAGTCGAGATCTGAAAATATGTGCTCACCAATGGTTATACCTATTCGCTGGCAAGTTCGTTCCATCGTCCAGTCTAGGACCAGCAAAAAGCCATGGTGCAATGACGCAACGTTGTCTCACGCCGGAAGTGGTCAGGAAGGATGCAGAGAGATCAGTACCCAACCTCACTCGTGCTGTGGTCTCTGTGTAAATCTGCCGAATTAGTTGCAGTAGCCTCTCTGGACCACCGATGCCTCTTAACCACTTCAATAAGGCTCCCCGATCCACAGAATCGAATGCGGCTTTGATGTCAAGATAGGGAACGTACAGTGGGTGTCGGAATTATCTGTGAATTTCAGCCAATACCCTCAGTGCTAGGATGGCATCCATCGTGGACCTCCCTGGAAAAAAAACAGATTGATTCGGCCTTCTCTCCCGAATGAGTAAAAAACTACGAAGACCCAGAGGGGACATTTAAGTATTATGCTTTTTTATTTTTAATACGTACGTACGTACGTGATAATAATAAGTACGTACGTATTATTATCACGTACGTACGTGATAACAATACGTACGTACGTGCTAATACTACGTACGTACGTGATAATTTATTACGTACGTAAGTGATAATTTATTACGTACGTACGTGATAATACTACGTACGTACGTGATAATAATACGTACGTTCGTATTATTATCACGTACGTACGTGATAATACTACGTACGTACTTAATATTATCACGTACGTACGTATTAAATTATCACGTACGTACGTGATAAATTATCACGTACGTACGTATTAAATTATCTCGAACAAACGTACTATTATCACGTACGTACGTATTATTATCACGTACGTACGTATTAAAAAAATTAAAAAGGAAAATACTTAAATGTCCCCTCTGGGTCTTCGTAAAAAGCTAATACGAGAAAGCAGAATGGCTGCAAATAACTTTCCTGGCACAGAGAGAAGAGAGATCGGCCGGAAGCTAGCACAAGATGTTCTGGAACCTTTCCCCTTGTACAATGGTACAACAATGGTGTTACAAATTGCCAAATGCGAAATAGCGCCCTCGCGCGTTTGTGCTTGTCAGCAGCTCGCGGGTGATTTATGTGACGAGCTGGCTATACGGACGAACAGAACTTATGAAACTCCAAGATCAAAACCCAGGAGAGGTGATCATCCCATGACATGTCACTCCAGACTGGACATTATTTGGTTCCATTACGGTCACACCCGACCAAACCCGATGAACTCAGATCACCCTGTATTTCCTGTTAAACCTGAACTGATCACCATTTTGAGAAGATTTGTATCTCCACCAGCTAGTTTTGTAAATCACCTATCCAGTTCAGTGTGTATGGAATAAAATACCGCCCTCATTCTTTGGGAGAACAGGCATGCACAGACTGCCCCATTATTTCCCTGTGTTGTGCCCCCTGATTCCATTTCATTTGGTGAGCCGGACGTGATTTCCCTGACGTGAGCACGGTAACTTCTCACAGTTCTCCCATCTCACCATGGAGGACAATATATCCCAGCGATCTTCACCATTACCCACTGACAATAGTGACATGGAGGAACAACAACCCAATTTGGAGGAAAATACCACTCACTCCGAACATTGTTCCCAATCTTCATACCAAGGCAAGAATGGCTCTACGCATTCAACAATCCACGTCAATACCAAGGAGAAAGAGTTTGCCGCAGCTCAGCAACGCTTGTAACTTGAACATAATGCTAGAGCCCGGGTCCAAGAATTGGACGAGCAACTACTTGCAGCGCAGCGAGTACGAGAAGAATTAGCACTGCAAGAGCAAGAGTTGGAGTTGGCCAGAGCCAGGCTTTTAGCCCAGCATGAGGAGCAGCTCATCTTGAAGAAAAGAGAGCAACTTTCAAGACAGTTATACAGGGTGGATAAAAAAAACGAAACCGAGATGAATGAACGGGAGATATGAATGAACGGGAGATACCATCTGTTAGGGTGGAATCTCCTCTTTAAAATGACACCCTGATCATGTCATTATGTTTCCGGTTGACTGAGCAGTGATCAATGTTATGCAAGGGTCTAGTTTGGGATTTGCGCCACTTTCTTCAATGGCGTCCAGTCATGGCCTGAACCATGGCATGGCCTGTTTGGACGATCAACTTCAAGTATCCATTGGCTAAACCTAAGATGCCTCTGAAGTTCGCCAGAAAGCAGTTTTACGAGCCACAATTCTGTAAAGGTACCACCGAACAATTGTGTTGAACATGGTTACGGCCAGTCCCGGCTAAACCATTTCGTCTATGACTGCTGCGTTATCCCTGCTGCATGCAGGGCTTGCTGAATTGCGTTAATGTTTTCGGATTACCGACCAGTTCTCCTTCGCCCAGACCTTGGACTCAACAAAAACTCGCTGCATTCCCATGTAGGACTGAATGTTCTGTTTAAGAAAATGCAGGTTTTTCCCACCAACATTTGTATCGACATGTTAATTTCCGAGGCGTCCTTGGCTACTGGATACTTGGTCCGGCGTTCAAACAGGCTATGCCATGCATTAAAGAAAGTGGCGCAAATCCATAACTAGACCCTTGCATAACACTGGTCACTGCTCAGTCAACTGGAAACATAATGACATGATCAGGGTATCATTTTAAAGACGAGATTCCACCCTAACAGATGATATCTCCCGTTCATTCATACGTGCCCTATTTCAGTCACAATTAGCAATAATATCTCGGTTTCGTTTGTTTTGATCCACCCTGTATAATGCCGAACTTAATTTATCTCAAGCTAAAGTAGATTTTGAGCATACCCAAACATGTAGTAGTTGGAATTTTTCCCCACTCAAACCCCCACCAGTGTTGGTACCCTCCGTACCCAGTGTTGAATGCCATACTGCCCATAAAGTACCGCCTACTTTGGGCAGTGTGCCGAGTGCGTCGCAATCCGTGCCGCAATCCGTGGCACAATCCCTGCCACAGTCAATACCGCACCCAATGCCGCAATCCGTGGTGCATTCCGTGCCGCATTCCGTGTAGCCTTGACCAAGGCCGTCTCCAGGTCTTTTGCTGTACGAGAGAATATTGGGTAGTAGCACTTGCAAACTGCACACGGCATCAAAACGAGCCACTAGCACTGTGAGCTGAGATAACGACTTCCGTAGTAAACCCGTACGGCAACACTGGCTGCGTACATACTGCGTACTAGCTGCGTACGGCCTGGCCTAGCTCGAAAGACAGCCTTGACGAGTCTGTCACTTCCGGGTTTAATGTGTTTCTTTATATTTTCGGCCGGTTTTGGCCGAAAATGGGCGGGCTTTGGGTATGCGGATATGCAGGGTATGAATATTTAGAATTTGTCTTGAGCCAATCAAGAGCTTCATGAGTAGACGTAATGACCCGATCATGCATTATGCATGTCATGGCGTCCTCCATGTTACGAGAACCGTGGCACGATCGATGGACGAAAACAACAAATATTCTCGTTTGAACTTTGTGAATTTTGAGCATTGTGTTGTTACCATTCAAAAGTCACTTCAACTCGTAGGAATATACCGCCCACCACCGTCAAGAGCAAATGGTCTGAAAACGTCAGGATTTCTGGAAGAGTTTGAGGCATTTCTCGACGAAATATCCGTTGTACCCCATAAAGTTGCAATTCTGGGCGATTTTAATCTACACATTGATAAACCTGAAAACTGGGATACAGCTCAATTTACAGATATGACATTGAATGCGGGTTTCACGCAGTGCGTCAGAGGGGCAACTCATAAGCATGGTCACACTTTGGACTTGGTGCTCGTCCATGAAGACGACGATCTCATTGCAGACGTTTCGGTTTACCCCTTGCTACACTCCGACCATCACGCTGTAACATGTCTTGTAAAATGCGCGAAACCATCTCCGCCCAGGGTTACTACAACGTCCCGTGAGTTTGCGAGAATGGACCACGAGCGTCTTAGCGATCGGCTCAGAGAGCGCCTGACTGAGGTCCCAGTGTCTGATGATCCAAACACTCTCGTCAATGCGTATGAGCGGATCACATCATCAGTCCTAGACGAGATTTGTCCTTTGGTCACCAGACATCGTACTATCAAGCCGAGACTACCGTGGTACAATGACACCATCCACCTTGCGAGACGTCTGCGTCGACGGCTCGAGCGGAATTGGAAGAAGAGTCATTCTCCGGAAGATGAAAGGGCCCTTCGAGACCAGAAAGACAATGTGCATAAACTGATTACTGAATCTAAGACCCAATACTTTTCCAATAAATTTGCCAATTCAAATGTTAAGGATATGTACGCTACGATCAACGTTCTCCTTAATAAGACGAGCAAAACACTACCGGACGGAAAACCTTGCAAAGAGCTAGCCAATAATTTCTTATCGTTCTTTGTTGAGAAGGTTGAGAAAATACGTTCGAATGTTGGTTCAAGCTGTCCACATCTCATAGAGCCGCAACCAGCTACCACTGCAATCAGTGGTCATGGTCAGTCGGCTTCTTTTGACACAGTCACGGCCATGCTTGAATTTGACCCCCTGACCAGTGACGATGTCGAGAAAATTATCATGCGTTTTCCACGCAAAAGCTGCTCCCTCGACTCGATACCAACCTGGCTAGCAAAAGATAATGTTCAAATCTTGTTACCGCTCATTACAAAGATTGTCAATGTATCACTCTCGACAGGCAACTTTCCATCAAGTCTCAAACATTCTATCATAACACCGGTATTAAAGAAAACCACTCTTGATCATAATAGTTTTCAATGCTATCGACCCGTTGCCAACATTCCATTTTTACCCAAGGTCATTGAGAGGGCGGCCCTATGCCAAGTCATGGACCATGTGGACAGCAACAGTATTGGGGACCAGTACCAGTCTTCGTATAAGCGACACCATAGTACGGAGACTGCTCTTCTGAGAGTCAAAAATGACATTCTTGGGTCCCTTGATAACAACAAAGCTGTCCTCATGGTCCTCCTTGACATGTCGGCCGCTTTCGACACCGTCGACCATCATATTCTTTTGCATAGATTTGACACTGAATTTAGGCTACGTGGTTCAGTCAAGTCTTGGTTTAGTTCATACCTCACTAATCGTAATACTAGGGTTTCAATTAAAGGAGAGTTATCCAAGGAACAAACTCTCTCATACTCACTGCCCCAGGGTTCCATTATCGGTCCACAGGCATTTATATTGTACACCACACCAGTTGGGGCCATTATTCGTGATTTCCATGTTTTGTTCCATGCGTACGCTGACGATATTCAGATTTATGCTGAATTCGACCCGAAGGTCGAGGGTGATTGTCAGCGTGTGCTTGACCGGTTGTCCTCCTGTGTCCTCGCAGTGAACAAATGGATGGCTCAAAACATGTTGCAACTAAACCAAGACAAGACCGAATTCATCGCGTTTGCCAACAGTAGGGTTTTATCATCTCTTTCTACAATTGAGTTGAAACTGGGTGATTTGGTTATTCCTGTTTCCAAATCTGTTCGGAACTTAGGCGTTATATTTGATGGTACACTTAACATGTCGTGTCATATTGCTTTTCTTTGCAAGTCTATTAATTTTCATCTGCGTAATCTCTGGCGCATACGGCGATTTCTAACAAAAGAAGCCTGTCATCACGCCGTCAGAGCACTTGTCTTGTCGCGCCTCGACTACGCTAATTCACTTCTGTTCGGCGCTCGTGAATCTGACTTGCAGCGTCTTCAGAACAAAGCCGCGCGGCTCGTCTTTGCCTGCGGACGGGACCATCCGTCAGCTAACCTGCTGAAGGAATTACATGTCGTAATACGGTCGTAATATGACAGCTTTCCTGAATGATTTGTAGGAGCTCTTAATACTGCCTCGGATATAGCTCCATGGATGAACAAACTGGGGATCGCAGATCATAGCGTTTTTCAAACATAGCCTGGCGTGCGTCGACCAATGAAATTTCAGCTGACGCTGGGGTGGTTTCCCTATTACTGTAATGAGTTTCGCTGGCTCAATGCAGAACTCAAGGCGTTGGGTAGTCTTGGTGCAAGACGATACTGCGCGATAACCAACACTCACCGACAATCGCCAAGAGAGGGCGCCATACACACCAGTCTCCAGTATCGTCTTGGGACATTTGTCGAACGTTGGTATGTGACACTGTGTGACCTCTAACCTAAGCTTATACATATGCATTATAGAGGTCAACAGAGTTCCACATAATGAGCATGCCAGCCTGGCAACTTTCTGTGCCTGCACAACTAGGGTTATTTCCTTCCTACTAAATCATGGTCCCATATATCCTCCAAAAAAGATAGCCACTTGTATACGTTATACCCGAATCAAGTGTGTTACAAATTGGGGAGAATCATAAACGTAAAATTTAAAAGAACGGCTCAGATTGTCCGCTGCCGAGCTATAGACATACTTGGCGCGGCCCGCGCCCCGCGGTGGAATTCCCGATCCACACACGCCCCCAAAAAGCAACTGTTGTAATCTCAAAATGGCCACAAATACATCTGAGGTACAAGAGTAGCCTATCGAGGTTTTAGCTGGGTACAATGACTGACTTACATTCTTAGAGAAAGTGCAATTTTCCGACCGATTTCGAGACCGTTTCTGTACGTGCCGCACGGCATTTCACACATTTTGCAGAATTTTGCGTGTGCCGGACCGGGAATAATGAAAATGCGATGCCTGCTAAATATACTGAAATAAAAGAAGTTCGATCGTGTCCAGGTTCGTGTTTGCGAGACAGATTTGTGAAACTGTCTACTGTTCATGGGGATACTATTTGTTTAAAATTGTATTCTAATAAACGTGTGCTACGGGTGCTGTTTGTCGCCCACAAATTAAAGCCTGCCCTTTGCCAGCGTCATAATTTTTAGTGGTAAATTCACTGTATATTCCACACGGAAATGGACGAACTGTACCAAGCATAACACAGCAACCGCTTGGTTAATTTTTGCAACCAAAGTATTTCTAAAATCTGTTGTAACTTGTGTGTAGCTAGAGAATCATTTTTCTTCATCATTGTACTTTTGATTTTCCCGAAGTTGCTGCGAGACGTCGATCATTTGCGGAAACAAATAGGCATGACCTTTTGTTTTAAAAAAAATCAGAACATTTTTGTAGACACTAATTCTCGAAAATCAGAAATGTTCACAGATTTACGCCTAACTTACACAATATAAACACGATGACCGTAGAAAACTTCCCCTGAAATGGTTTTGTCTGAAGTGCTATAGTCTTTGAGAAATCAGTAAAACAATTAGTTTTCGTCTCATGAGACGAAAATTCAATTCGCCCCAAAACCATTTCGCCCAAGTGCCATTTCGCCGCCAAACCACTTTGCCTGAGTGCCATTTCGCCCCAAATCACTTCGTCCAAACACTACATCGCCCACATGCTACTTCGCTCCAAAACCACTTTGTGCACAGGCCGAGGTTCAGGGCGAAAAGGTTCAGGGCGAAATGGTTCAGGGCAAAGTGGTTTTGGGGCGAAATGACTGCAAACCCTTTTTTGACTGTTTTCTCAAAAGTTAGACCATGGAGGAAGGAAAGACTTTCCTTCCTCCATGGTTAGACGAAGTTCGAAGCTGGTTTTTGCTCAGGTTAATTTTAATCATGCATATCTTCAATCACACAGGGGGATAAAACTATTTGCAACAGTTTACCAATCATGTATACTATCTTTAAATTTGGCGATGAAACGTGATTTTAGTAGTAACAAAAATTATGTTTTTTCTTCAAACACAGGACCCATGGCAGTCTCGTCCGCGTATAGCGCTAGCTAGCCAGCGAGTGCCGTACGGTTTTCGCAGTCTGAAATCATAATAAAGACACGTTTCTGCAGCGTACGGGTTCAGCCAAATAACGGCTTTGGTTGCCGGGCCGACAAACCAAAGCCGAAGTTCGTTGAATCCATTGGGAAAAAAACTGGCCCCATTGCCACATTTTCATATTTTTTCTTTTAAAAACAAATAAAGCACGGACTTGTCTGACGCGATAACGTGTGCTTTTCCTGTTTGATAATTAAGACGTACGTACAGGTACCAGACTTCACAGCGCTCGGCTTGAAATATGTTAATAAGCCCTACGTCATAGGTATGCATGGCATAATGAGCAATGCTTGGAATGCGCTCGGAATTTCCCGAGCGATTCAGGATTTGTCCCAAGACGATACTGCAGGCACGGACGTAGACTGGTTTCCTGTCCTCATAGTAAAGTGTATGGCGCCCTCTCGCGGCGGTCAGTATCGTCTTGCACCAAGACTAGGCGTTGGGTTACGGACTGTACCGATACATGTACGTGCATATGTGCATAGTCGTAGCGCAGGGCGCTGTGAGCCAATACGTGCAACAGATATGCCGTAGTTGGTAAGCGCTTTGTTTTATCATGGAGGTTCCTACCTCCATGGTTTTATCTTCAGCGGGCCGTCTAAAAGACAAGCCCAACGCTTTGATCAAGGCTACATTCCGTGCCGCAATCCGTGCCGCAATCTGCATGTGCTGCATCCCGTAACACATTCAGCGACACATTCCGCATCACAATCCATGCCGTACTTTTTGCCATATTCCGTGCCCCCTGCTGTGAGCACACATGTTATGCCAAACCCTGGATCCTTTCCTACAAACAGCATTGCCAACCCAATGAATGGAGCGCCTCCAATCAAACTACCGCAAACTACCATCAGCCACCAGCCGGCAATGACAAACCAAGGTTTGCAAAACCATGCAGCTGAAGAGCTCCATTCCAATGCTAGCCAATCAGCTTTGTTTCCAAAGCCTTTCTATACTGAACGACCTATGCTTCGCTACTTGTGGAGGGACCTGAAGCCGGGAGCTGAGCTCAAAGAGTTGGAGTGGAAAGTCCTTTCCTTTGGCACGACGTGCAGTCCTTGCTGTGCATCGTTTGCACTACAGAAGCATGTCCAGGAGAACTGTTCAGATCCAGACATATTCCGAAGTGTGACAGATTCGTTCTACGTAGATAACTGCCTAGACGGAAAACCAAATGTTGCCGATGCAAATGAACTTGTGGAGTGGTTGTTCAAAGTGCTAGCCGCTGGTGGGTTCCCAATAGTAAAATGGGCAAGCAACTTTCCTGCCGTGGTTGCCGACCTTCTACCTTAGGCCTGCTCGAGCAACAATGATAGACTTGGACATATTGGGACATGTTCAGTACTAGCTGACGTGCAACAACGTTTCTGGCTGTTAAAAGGACGTCAATCCATTCGAAGTCACCAAAGCAGATGCCCAGGATGTATCCAAAGACGTGGCCAACACTCCGTACCCAAGATGGCCGACTTACCTCCGGCCCGTTTGCGAATCGGCAAGCCAGCATTCTACTCGACCGGGGTAGATTGCTTTGGACCCTTCACCGTCACTAGTGGGAGACGAAGTGAACATAGGTGGGGAATCATATGGAAGTGTCTCACCACCCGTGCGGTGTATCTGGACCTGCTTGATTCTTTAGATGCTGACGCATTTCTCATGTCCTTTAACCGTTTCCGTTCCAGAAGGGGAACACCCCATGAAATCTGGTGTGACAATGTGACCAACTTTAAGGGAGGTCTCACACAGCTGCAGAAAGCCTTCAGTGACATAGCAACCTGATCTCCAAGAACGACTTGCAAAATCCAAGGTCGATTTTAAGTTTAACCCGCCTTCTGCTCCACATTTTGGTGGGGCATGGGAGCGAGAGATCCGTTCAGTGAAGACAGCACTGTATGCCATCCTAGGTGATCGAACCGTGTCTCACTCAGTCCTTTACACCTGTCTTGTGGAAGTAGAAGCCCTCATGAATTCCAAGCCTCTAGGGTATGTATCTTCCGATATTGCTGACCCGAGCCCCATTACACCCTTCATGCAGCTTATGGGGCGGCCAGATCACTCACCGCCTCAGGTAATCTATCCCGACAGAGAGATACACAGCCGTCGGCGCTGGCGTCAATGCCAGGTATTAATGCAGAGGTTCTGGAAAAAGTTTGTCCAGTCATACCTAACTGCGATGCAGACCCGCCAGAAATGGCAGATTGAGAGGGACAACCTATCTGTCGGCGATGTAGTCCTGATGATAAATCCACAGCAAGTACGTGCTTCCTTGCCGCCAGCTAGAGTCGTAGAAGTCCTGCCTGGAGTGGACAACCGTGTCCGCGCTGTCAAGGTGGAGCTTGGTAACCGAGAATTCACCAGGTTAGTTGCGCGTTTGATTCGGATGCCAGCCGACACACCAATCGATAAGGGTCCCGCTTCTGCCACCAATTCTCACACCAAGTAAACTTTGGACACCTTATAGGCTTTGCTTCTTCTACCCCATATATTTTATGGGGCGGCCTTTCGGACCAAGTTTTAGCCTTTATTTGTTGTTCTTATATAAACTGTTTCTCACAGTTTAGGGGCGGCTTTGTTACAAATTGCCAAATGGAGTCTCTCCAGTCAACAGGTCAGCAGTCTCAACCTCAGCCATTTTCAGAAGAATGGCGTCAGCAAAGTAATAACTACATGTAATCTATTTGGTTGCAGAGGCTTTTGGATTCAACGGACATGACATTGACAGAGTGTCACAATACTAACATAATAGGTGGCCCAACAGTGACAACAAGATAATTAAATGCACAGTCAGATGATCAGACACGAGCTTTCTCGTTTCAAAGATTTATTTACAAACAAAATTCACTTCACTTAAATGTAATGAATTTACGTA
The DNA here is from genome assembly GCA_037783545.1 of Henricia sp. BOLD:AAB3569. Taxonomy (NCBI): domain Eukaryota; kingdom Metazoa; phylum Echinodermata; class Asteroidea; order Spinulosida; family Echinasteridae; genus Henricia; species Henricia sp. BOLD:AAB3569. Next base: position 159,455 of record JBBELK010000915.1, on the reverse strand, counting down.
TAGATTAGTTATGGCTTTCCAGTGTATGTCAAACAGACGAGACGATTAAATTCTTTCTCAAAATGGACTTGGTTGAAAGGGTGATCCACGTTGTACTTCCAAAGTGGTCAAAAGCGAAATTTTAGCTCAGATTTATCGCCATCTAGTAATTAAAGTAAAAGATCGAACTTCCAAGTTCTAGTTCCTAAAGCATGATCAAATACACGGCACAATATTAATTGCATCAAATGTTTCGTTTTAACAGTGCAATTAACCAACATTTAAAATCAAGCAACATTTATCAAAAATTATCAAGTAAATTCAACTTACGGTTGGGAAATCGATGGCAAAACACATGAAGGAACTCAGATGAAGCTCTCTGGCATACAAGTGTCTGTGAACGTGGCTCAATAAATTCAAAGTTTACAAGGTGTTAACTGTCTGAGCGGTTGCTAGCAAGTGCCCCACTAGTGTCAATCAATCCTCACTAGCTGTCAAAAAACCCCACCCTTGGAAGGAATTGGAAGGAATTTCCTCTATTATTCTTCCAACCATGGCATTCAATCAGAGCTCACTCAACAGTCTCATTATGAACACATTCCATACCTTATAAGGAACAGGCATCACACACTAGCAACCAGGCCCTAGCAACAACTTATTAGTTATGCATAAAACATTCAGCCAATAGAACAGAGGCAAGTAGGGAGATGTTAAAGGTAAGTATACTGCTATCAGGTAAATATAATGCTATATTTTAAAGGGAAAATACTGCTATTGGGTAAGTATAGTTTTGTTATAGTATATTTATTCTCAGTCTGGATAAATGTTATATATAAAACTGAATAAAAAAAGGTAACTTGTGACACAGAGAGGCAGCCCTCATTTTGTCAGACAACCTGATACAAACGGAAGAGATCGTCTACCATCCAGACAACATGGTTGAGTACGATAACGAGTTTTATATGCAGAACTATTTTGAGTACGAGCAAGGTTGCTCAGAACCGTTCGTTAGAGGTAAATTAAAGTCGGCAATTGAATTCTGGAAATTCATTTGCGCTAACACACATGTCATTATGTAATTTTATCTGGTTACAAATTGCCGCTCTTGTCAACACCACCCCCGCATGTGATGGAAAATAACAGATAATTTTTTTCTCAATAACAAATTTACAAACTGTTTGCATTTCTTTTGTTCCTCGGTATACATTTGTCAATATGTCCGATTATCGGTGAAGTTTATATCAACGTGTAATGTACATATGGGTCATTCTATAAATTTAGGGTCCAAATTTTCTGTCCCCGTTACATCTGACATCTTGTAAAATGTTGTAGTTTGTAAATTCAGGACACATTCTTTAAATGCCTTCTATTTCAAAGAGTGATTACATAAAGTACAATTCATAAAAAATTGTTTTAAAGGCATTTTTAATGATACTTGTATGTCAGGTGTAACGGGGACAGAAAAATGTCACACGTTGGACCCCAAATTTATAGAATGACCCATATGTATCTTTATTCTATCTCGAGTGATTCGATTTTAATTTTCTGCTTGACGTTCAGGCTCAAATTGCTTTTGCATGTTTCACATGACCAGTATCTGATTTACTTTCTTTCACATGGACACACTGTTTCCAAATGTAACAATCCATGTAATTTTGCCTTATAGACAATATGTGCAATCATGCATGTCCTCAAGGAACAAAGGAACTGCCCCACAAGATGGCGGCTATTTTCAAAATGTGTCTAAATGCTGAAACTTGCATTCGTGTAGGGTATTTTTGTTGTTCTGGCCAAGAATGATCTTTGTTAAAACAAAGCTTAGTGTATCTGTAGTGCTAAATTACAATTTGGTCCTCGAAATGAAAAAGTGCAATTTTTTGCAGACTTGAGTCAAGTCATTTGAGGTGCAATTTTCCTGTAGAGACACTATGTGCAATCATGCATGTCCTCAAGGAACTAAAAAACTGCCCCACAAGATAGCGGCTATTCGATACGGTCTATTGCAGATATTTAGACCTGCAAATTTCCCATCCAGTATCAGCAGATTGTACCAAATACTTCCCCGTTCTCCTCAAGATTTCCACAGCAAAACTGCAGAACTAACCATCACAATGAACAAATGAGGACGGACCTTTATTGGTGAAATTGTGTGCTATGTGGTAAAGTAGTGGTCTGCCATGAGAATGGAACAGTCATGAAACTCTGTAGAGTAATCGTAATACAGCACAGTCTCTTCGGGCATGGCGCGTGTTCCCCCTTTGATGCCGTACTGCTCCAGAGTTTTGTCTGGCATGAGTAGACAAGAGGAATCACGAGACTTGTCTGAGAATATCCTTAGCTTTGTGGTACCCAGACTGGTGCGCTGCTTGATGATCTCAATCAAACCATAGATGGTGAGGTGGGAGTGTACAACCACGTTGAAGTGGCCAGGGTAGCCCCGCACCATATCAAAGGTGACAAATTTGAGAAATATGTAGACATACCTATGTAAGAAAAGTCAAAGAGTACTTCGTGTTAAAGGCAACATTGGTTTTAACCCCTAAAATTTGCATGAAGTTATGTACACATTTGTAATTCACAAATGTAATACAGGGTGTCACAAAAAAAAGAAAGAAACCGATATTAAATTCCTAATTACTCAGTAATGCCTGGCAATTTTTAAAAATGGTAACTACAATCCTTTTTATCACCGTGTTCTCTTTCTTATGACACCAAGAAATACATAGTACCTTCATGGATGACTGATCAGCAATGGTCAAAGTGCAAAGTGACCCTGTCAGGTTATGAATACATGTGTGTTCATCTGCTAAAAACGACAAACATACAAATAATCACTTTAAAAATAATTTATTCAAACAAACTTTCATATTTTTAATGAGAGAACCACGTAAAGGATTTCTAAACTGATTATTTGTCTTCTTCTTCCATTTATCTTTTTTGATCGATGACCTTATTCATAATCTTGTACAAAGCTATTTCTGACAGGTTCACTTTGTGCTTCGGTGCTCCGTCACCCATGAAGGTATTCTGGATTTCGTGGTGTCATTAAATAGAGGACACAGTCATAAAACAGTTAGTAAACTCCTCAAAAAAAGTTCGCAAACTCAAGTTTGACTGACAATTTCTCTCTTGTTAGTGAGTCATTTTCCTTGAATTTGGTATCATTGGAAAGCCCTGTTATTCCTCTTTACAATTATGTGTCATTTGTTACGATTAAGCAATTGGTGCAGCACAGCTGAATATGGAGGTGGGTGTAAAGTAAATTGTTACAAAATGCATTGCTATTGTCAAACGGTGTATTTATATGACACATTCCCATCCCCCAAGCAAAAGGGGAATGCACTGTATGACAGTATCATGTGAATTTTGTGACATTTCACTTTACACACACGACCGTGTTCAGCTGTGCTGCACATACCCCACTTGCTCAATCATAACAAATGACACATCATTGTAAAGATGAATAACAGGGCTTTCCACTGATACCAAATTCAAGCAAAATTATTTGCCAACAAGAGAGAATTCGTCAGTCAAACTCGAGTTTCCGAACGTTTTTTAGGAGTTTAGCAATTTAATCTTGGTTTCCTTTTTTTCTGGAACACCCTATGTAGCTGCCACAAGAGAAACCCTTCATAATTCTGGCAACAATCTAAATGCACAACTGAACTTATTGCCAAGAAATTAATTGGCAATTATGCCTACTGTATGTTTTGAAATCACTAGCCAACGACAAAAAAAATAGCTAGTGAGCAGCATCATATACCAATGCACATCATCACCTAATTTCGAGATTCACAGAGGTGATGAGGCCATATCTTCGGTTTCTTCTGGTCTTAGTTTGACCTTTGTAATCCTTAAATATACTTCTGATTTTCTATCCCACAAATGATTAGGTACATGTACTACTGCACAACTGGCACTGCATCTTCAATGACACATTTGATAACCCCTCCAGATAGGTCCCAAGCTCACTACCATGTCTACCAAGAAACTGTTTTTCTAGGTTGAACTCCTAAGAGCAAGGTTTAATGACAGTGGATTCTCAGTGTCATTACCATGTTTTGTGAAATACAAGACATGGTAAGTTGTTCCTATGGTTCGTAATAGGACTGAGAATAAGGATTTTTAAATATGTTTTTATAGTAGCCAGATTTGCAGGAATTTTGGAATTGGGTGACATCCCGGCCAAATTGAGTGGACTTGTTTGTGCTATGTCCATTTTTAGGTAATCACATATTCCCAGTATCATCCTGGAGTGGGTCGATTTAAATATAAATTGTTTAAATAGTTTTTCATAGTTGTCCCAGTTGCATTCCAGCCTGCCACATGCCACTGTTGTCACTTGATAGAAATCCAATTGTTTCCTTGTGGCGGTTGCGCTGCATCTGGGCATTCCTTAAATAATTCGTACATTGTTATTTTTTTACTTTATTGTGTACTTGCTGGCAGGCTTGGAATTATTTTGTTGCAGAGAGCTGGCCCGGTTCCTACATAAGGCGCCTACGTGAGGGATCGGGATCAGTTCTTCTTTCTGACTATTGGCGTAGTACATTTAGCTGTAACCTGCATGGGCCGAGGTGTTGCCTCGAACCCTGCACTTCTAAGAATGGTTTACTTGATTTATTGATTGCTGGTTTTAAACCATGGCTAGTAGCCGTTTTCAACGTTGTGGTACTATACAAATGCAGGTAAATTGTATATACTACCTGGAAAATTATAATTTTTTAAAATAAACTTCAAACCACAATTTGTATATTCTGAAATTGATTCAAAAGCCTCCGTTTGTGCGAGTCGAACCCCCTGTTCCTTGTATGTTATTTTACCACTTGGTTACATCAGGTAACAAGCCAATGTCATACACTTTCAGGGGTATTCACATATACATATTACATACACATCATTATAGGTTGCAGGCGCGGCATAATGACCACATGCGCACACAGTAAATACAGGGTGCCCGGGGAGGGGATGTCTATGTGTTTCCCTGTATGACTGTATGTACGCACAACATTTTTTAGCTCTTGTAAAGTTATTGGCTATCATTTTAAAAAGCTTTATTATGCGTCAAAATAGTCTGGCATAGTCTGGCATCCCATAATTATAGGTCATATTATCATGACTTTGTGTAGATTATTGTAATCTGATTGGTTAAAGGTAGTCTACTTGTTTGGTAATTACCCTCCCAGAAAAATCATGAATTATTATCTTTAAGATTACTTGTTACCAAGATGGTAATGGTAGTAATCACCCTGTGAAATTACTTCGTCTGAATTGCCTCCATTCATGAGAAAAATGACAATTATTTGAATTTCCAAAGATCGCCTAGCCATTTATTCATGCACATCTTGAAAAATCAAAAGGGGATTAGTCCGTCGAGGTGGTACCTTCTTGAACCGGAAATTAAAAATGTGGACGGGGAGATACTAGCTGTTTAAATGTTATCGGCCTTTTATCGGCAAAAGCTGAATTTTTAAAACACCTTATTTTTTGCAATGCATGGCATGTTTAAACAGATCCTATGCAACAAGGACACATTTCCATACATGAAATTGGTTACTGCGTTTGAGAGTTCATTTAAGGCATTCATACATGTATTCCAGTACTTTCTGACATATACATGTACATGCATGTACTTACTTGGGAGATTTTTCCACATACGGTTTCCACAGGCCAAGCTTACAGCAAGGGCACTCCTCTAGCACCTCTTTCGTCGTCATCAATAGTTGGCGCTGTTCAGTTGAAGATGTCTCATCCACATCACTGCAAAGTGATCATAGTATGGCTAATATAAGAGGGGTATGCCGTGGGATACCTGCCTGAGACTTACATGTATACATGTGCAGAGAGTGGATGGCCTGTTTTTTTTCTGTGGAACAACTCTTTGCTCAGTTTCCAACTATGACAGAGGTACTGTTGTACATTGTGCTCTTCTGCACAAGCAAAAATTACAGGATGACTATGGATCTTGGACGAAATTCCATGTGTTATTAAGCTCCACCATACATGTACCATTGCCACCAATGACATGGGCAATATTACAATGCTGTGACTTGTATGTATATATATATATGGGAAGTGTTGCGGAATGCAAATCTTTCGCTGCGAAAATATTTCACAAGAAGGTCACATTGCGCCTTTTTCCCACTAGAACATCAAACCCCGGGGCGAACTCGTCCCGGGGACACCCGGGGGTGACGCGCATTTGTTTTACCCCCGAGTTCATCAATCAACTCCGCGTCTTTTCACACTTTCTTTCTCAAACCACACTTATTATTAGTATATTACGCGAGTTCGCCCCTGGGATCGGCATTCTGATCGTTTCCCACTTGAGCAAGACGATTCGCAGGGCGAGCGCTTAATAGAATTTGTTGTTGTTCCGTCCAGTTGCTTCTATATGGCAACTCATTTCCGAATTTCCGAATTCCCCAGATTTTTCTTTCAGCTGACTTCTTTTCCTGCGACATACAGTTGTGCCCAACATTTTTCATACCCTTGTAATTTTTTATAGTTTTTTAAATCATGTTAATAAATGAGTGAGTTTTGTCTGGCAATTATGTTTCGACAACATATGGGAATTTTTATTTAATTTTTTATTATTTACCAGTCGAAAACCTAAATTAAAACGTTGTATTGTCAATGTGTCGGATACGATGTTTTTGAATCACGCTTTTAAAATTAGCGTACATGTACTTTGTTCAAAGACATGCATTTCTACAATAATTGTAGTAACATATCTGTTATTTCGTTAAAACACGTTTCACATGCTCAGACTTTCGTATTTCCAGAAATGTATGTAGATAAGTTAAAGATCACCCGTGCCTTGTTTGATAATTATAGATATATTGCACTTAAGTTTATGATTTTGACCATATTTTATGTATTAATTATTGTCAATATTTCGCCAATTGTCACTCCGATCTTGAACACTTTAGCGGATAATGACCGACTAGCTAGCTCTTTACGCCGTTGTACATACATGTATACAACTACAATATACATTTTCTCAAAGCAAACTTACTCAGTTACAAACTTCAATCCTTTAGAGAACTCAATGTAGTCAATAGTCGCATTCCGATCTCTGTCTAATTTCTTGGCAAGGACATGGAGCTCAAGGGCGTTACATGGTGCATCCAAATCCAGCATTCCTAACACAAGAACCAGGATTGAAGATTTAATGTCAAGGTTCACAAAATGTGCCAGCACACCAAGACCACAAAAGCCATGCTTCTTTAAAGATATACAGTCCGTGGTTCTTAGCAAATTTAATTGTTTTTCTCCTAACAAAGTTTTAAAGCCTTTACTTTATTTTAACAACAAACCAATATACTTTGTTTTTTAGACATCGGCAACCCTGTGAAAAACGCCGTTTTTATACGGCCGTTTTTGCGCCTTGCCTAGACTTGCCCAGGTCTGACTTCCCGTGTTCGGTCTGTAATGCGCAGCGTAAAGTGAGCTGTCTGGACTAGTGGCCTGTCAAATCTCTTTTCTTCCGTCTTGGAAGACATTCTCAGATAGGGGAAACAGAAGAAAACAGATTGGGCAGGTTACCTGTCCGGAGGGCGCTTGTGCACTGCGTGTTGCAGACCGAACACGGCTGAGTAGCGGCTGAGCGGCATCGGCACACCGCCTGGCAGCCGACAGTGGTCTGTCAATGGAAGCCACCATTATAGATGCTGTACAAAACTTATCGGTTTGCCGCTGATGACTAGCCTTGGTTAGGCGTTCATCGATAGTCCAGGGCGTGAGCTAACACGCCTGCAGTTTTCCGTGGTCTGTGGCGCGCTTCTCCAGCGTAAACAGCGACCTCGCGTGGCACGAGTTTATGCAAATTACCTTCAGCGGTATGAACGCCTTATGCTTTTCTTTATTTCTGCTGGAAAATGTTTCGCACAGTGTTCGTTCTCAGAGGAAGTGCCGGACTCGTGATGATCAAGGGCTTATGAGAGGATCGGTGGAAGGAAGAGTGCACTGAAGAGGAGGGGGCTTGGGCTTGGATGCTGGGGCGTACGTGTTTAGGCATTGGATCCTTACCCTGTGGTTGGCTGTTGGTATGCTCAGTTATTATGCATATCGTTGCCCACTACAAGGAACTTGACTATCGGTCTGGCCCATCGGTCTGGCCCATCGATACACACCTTTCCGCATCAACGCAGGGGATCAGGTAAAATAACGTTTGTCTTGCTTGTCCTTGTGGGTCTGTATGGTGACTTATAGTTTTCTGATTGATAAGTGCTATACCTTGAAGTTGGCGTGGTTCAAAATGCATTTAATCTTGTGAGAGGCACTCTTCATATTTTGTAAGAAGGGTAAGACTGTGGTCTTTTATAGGTGCTTGACCGACTCTGGGTATAGGGGATCCGACAGCCATAAGTATTCAGATCTTGGGTCTTGGCTTGTTGTCCCTAGTAATCGTTGAGCTGGAGTGCTGTGGTGGAGTTCCTGAATATGTTCTTGGTCGTAGATATTGTAACCCCGTTGACTTGGGTGCAGTTGGCCGATAAGTTCATTCTAGGGTATTGAAATGAGTTGTGGAGATACCGGTCTATCCGATTTGGCTTGTAGACGTCGTGCCCGAGGGTACCGTCTGATGGACGTCGGGAAATCTGGACATCCAGGAGGGAAATGGGATGTCCTTGTTCGTGTTCCATCATGAGCTTGATACTGGGATGCGAATTGTTCGGATGGTCTAGCAACAGCTCGCGGTCTTGCGGTACATGTGGCCAGATGATGAAGATGTCGTCTTGTCATTATTAAATGACCTTGAATTTGATGTGGATGATTATACTGTAATGGTATACAAGAGTTCTCCACCGGAAGTCAGTGATAGTCGCTTCCGGTCACTTTGAAAGTGTCATAATTGGACACTTTCGACCGACAGCTTGCTGGTCGACATTTATTTGGCGGTCTATTATCGGTTCCCACCACGGGCCGATCGATGGTGGTGCCACTGGTAGGATCAACCATATTCTGTTAACTGGGATATGCTACATGTACATGTACATGCTCATGTATGCAGCGTTTGTATCTTCTGCGGAAACTCAGGAGTTTTGGTGTTTGTAAAAGTACACTTCAAATGGTTTACAGAAATCTTATAGAAAGTGTTCTTGCATTTAATATTGTCTCTTGGTTTGGCAATGTGACTGTGATAAATAAGAGAAAGCTGGCACGAGTTGTTAATACAGCTAGTAAAATCATTGGCTCGCAACAAAAACAGTTGTCTGAGCTGTACCGCCTATCAATCTGTCGGAAGTCGAAACAAATCTTGCGCGACAGTACGCACCCTCTTAACTCCGACTTCCAGATGCTACCATCAGGTCGGCGATTTAGGGTACCTCTTGCCAGGAAAAATGTTTACAAAAAATCGTTTGTACCATCTGCTATTAGTGTGTTAAATGCCGATTTTTAATGGGGACTCACAGTGTATTTGATTTGTTTATATGAACAGACTTGGCAATTTGTAATGTGTTGTATACTGTAATTTTTAGTGTGAAGCAATATACATGTATACTATTTTTATTTTTTATTTTTAAATTGTATGGAGCATGTGATCAAAAGACAATTTTCCATGTTAAATTGTATTTTTTAACTTGGACAAATAAAACAATTTGATTTGATTTGATTTGATTTGCCAGCCAGTTCATCAACTTGCTAGCCAGTTCACCATCTTGCTAGCCAGTCCACCGGTAGGCGTGCGAAACCAATACCATGCAGAACCCCCCCCCCCCCCCCCCCCCCCCCCCCCCGGGGGGGGAGGGGACTGCCGTTTAAAAATGATATTTTCCCTAACCAATTTTCACTTGTAATCTCACCTGACTTAAATTCATCATAGGTCAAGACTCCGTCTCCATTGACGTCAAATCTCTTGAACAGCTCCACAGCTTTGTGCTTGTTGGCTGTGATCCAGCGGTCCATCCTGTCTAAGAAGTTCCGATAGAGATCAGTCTGGGAGGTCATCAAATCACATGCATTCTCGAGTTTCTCCTATTTTGTATGTACAAAAGAATTACAGTAGGTTCTAGCTGCAAAATTTGTCAAACAAATTATAATTAGCCATAAGCATAATGCACACTTTTGGAACACTCACCTTTTGTTTTATTATTATAGTATTTGACTGCCAAATTTGTAAACAATAGTCATTTAATTGGCTAATGACAGGTGGAACCATGGACTGGTAAAGGTCTGACCAGTGAAAAGTCCAGCCTGGTGTTGCTGAGGCGTCGAGTGTTTTTTGCAAGTCAACATTCAAAACGAAAGCTTCTCCATTGCAATTGCATTTTAATAATTATTTTAATATGTTTAACACAATGACACTTCTGACAGGTCTTTGACATTTTTACCGTCAGCAATGCCAGCCCTACTTAGGCCTTGACATTAACCAAGGCCACCAAGGCCAATAAACCCATACCCTGTTGAGTTGGCCCCGATGCCTTTTCAAGATAATTTATGAGGCCAAAATGGCCAGCATGCCCTATATCCTTGTAAACTTCATGAGGCTTGTATGCGAGTCTTTCCTTAACGTGTTCCTTACCAACTTGCCCTTTACCATCAAAGAGCTAGGAAGTTTCACTTCCTGCACCTGTATTTTGATATTCTGTCAACATATACGAAGTAATAATGAGGGTGCTACAAAAGTTCAGCAATTTACAATAATGTTTACAGCTTCTTAAGGATTTGTATCAATTAGGTTCCGCAGTGGAAATGCAGTGAATCAAGAGGCAGTATAAACACAAGCCTGACATTAATGCTTTATTTATCTGATCATGCCGAGGATTGAAGCTTGGCTGCAAACAAATGTTCATGGTTTGCCCGGAACGGCGAACATATTTTATAAGGCTATCAATACCCACTACTTGGTGGTACACTACTACTTGGTGTGTATATGTAGGCTATACAAGGGTAAACAATGGTGGTGTTTCAAATTCCTCAGGGAACCAGCTTATTGATACAGTGCGATCTCCTGAGCATTTTGATACCATTTTTATCAAAATCTGCCAAATAATGAGTTGGTGCCGCCCAAATAACCTATTTAAGGACGGGGTCTCGTGGAGGTCTGAAAATTGCCCAAAATGTTTACAACTTTGTTATTCTGTACATTATCTGTACACTATTCTGGTGTAATTCTGGTGTTGATTTCTGTGTTTTTTAGGCCAAATAATCGAATGAGAGGGATTACATTCCCTCCAGAGTGCTCCTTGTATGTGAAATTAATTATAAATAATAATAATAATAATAAGACTTTAAAGAACGCTGGATGCCGCAATGGGGCGACACTTCGGCAAGACTCTCGCCGGAGACCACCGAAATTTCGGCAAGAATCACTCAAAATGACACCTTATTTTTTTACCCGAAGCTTCCGGAGATGGTCACAGACCTAAGAGAGACAGTTCCAGACCTAATAAAAATGGTTCTCGATTTTTAAAAAATGGTTTTTGACCTAAAAAAATTAATTTTAAACTCAAAAATATTAGGGCGACACCAAAATGTCGCCCTATTGAGCACGTCGCCCTAATATACCTTTTTTACACACGATTTGTCGCCCTATCCTACAATTCATAGTTTTTTATGCTCAGACAAACGAACATGACAAAACGCCAAAGGTTTTTGTTCTCTGTCGGCGTACAAGGTTTTTACATGAGTCTTCGTTAAAACATGACATGTGACCAAAAGTTTCCAGATTTAGATGAATGCACAGCGGTTTACCAAAAAAGTGTTTAAAGAATACACTGTACCAAATAACTGTTTATAGAATACCGAAGATGGGGTAGGCTTATCAATACCCCAGGGTAGGCATGCCCTGCACAATACCCTAGTTTACTCGATTACTTTTAATTACATTTAGTCTAGTTTACTACTACAATTGATGAGATTGGGTAGGCTTATAAATACCCACAGGGTAGGCATATCAATACCCTAGTTTACTACAATTTAAGAGATTGGGTAGGCTTATCAATACCCACAGGGTAGGCATATCAATACCCTGCACAATACCCTAGTTTACTCGATTACTTTTAATTACATTCAGTCTAGTTTACTACAACAGACTACAAAAGTGTGACGTCAGTTTCCAACACACAAAGGGTGACGTTTTCACCTTAGCGCATCCATGTTCCGCAGCGGTACTTCAGCGGAAGTGAATGTGCTCTGTTAAGTCTACATGTAGTTTACTCGATAACTTTTGATTACATTTAGTCTAGTTTACTACAATTGATGATATTGGGTAGGCTTATCAATACATGTACCCTGCACAATTACGTCCAAGGCACATCCATGTTCCGCAGCGGTACACTCAGCGGAAGTGGATGTGCTTTGTAAAGTCTAGTTTACTCGATTACTTTTGATAACATTTATTTAGTAAGCAGTCATACTGTACGCATATGCACTGCAGATTGAGCCTTAACTGTGTAATTTGTTAACATTATTGCAAGAAGAACAACAATTCACAAGTTGTGCAAAGTTGCTGTTGGTTTCCTGCCAAAACTTCCACACGCGCTGCGCGCGCCCAAAGGAAACGACAGCTCAAGACGCACAACCAGGACAAACCAGCCCGAACGCTAAGCACGCAAAGAAAGGGAGAACAGCAATCCAAAATAAAAATGAATCAAGTAATTTTGTTTTCGTTTTTGTTTTTTGTTTTTTGTTTTTTGTTTTTTTTCATTTTCAATTTAGGTCAACCCGAGACGCATACTTAGAGAAAGCAACGTTAGGTTCATCGCGTGCGAAGTGAAACCCGTCAACAAAGCATGACTGAGTTTCATGGTTAAAGTCCAAAAGAAATGGCATGTAAGCAGCGCAGCTGCTACCACAATCTCAGATAGTGCTGTCTGCCATCCACAAGGCGATTAACACCTGGATCAAAGGCCCAATTACGCCAACACGAATCAAAACAATGTGTGGCGGTAAAATTGAAAATCAAATTTTTGTGGACAAAGCATGTCAACTTTGTTTCATGAAGCCGCGAAAAATGTCTCGAAGTAGGCTGCACAGTTGTCAAAATTGCAGCACCACAATCTCTTGATTGTCTCTTTTATTTATTTATTTATTTTTTTAATTTAAAGATGAATTTAGAAACACGAGAAAATTGCAATGCTCCGACTTGGATTCGAGCCCAGATCCTTGTCATACATGCAAACTGCTCTACCAACTTAGTTAACAGGGCATCCCGTCGGAGCATGCATCACAGCAATATCGTGCGTGCCACTCGAAAGAGGTCATTATTATGAAAATGGGATTGACAATTAGAGATGAATTTAGCAACATGAGATAAACATTTTAAAACGCGATGCAGCAAAAACCACTGCAAACGAACATTACTGCAATGAACATACAACATGGACCTAAATGGACCACAGCTTTGTTTGTTTGTTTTTTTTTTTTTTTTTCTTTTTTTTTTTTTTTTTTTGATCATACATGTAATTATTATTATTATTTTAAACAAACAACGAAACCGCGCAGTAAATGACAGCCACATTTGTAAGTTCGTGCAGAACCGGAGAATCCTAGTAAGTCCACATACATGATACAAACAAGAAAACACCATTTTTTGCTATCGCGTAGGTACAAAAATTATGAATGCACATGTACATAATTATGAATGCAATTGAAATAAATTCGTTGGCATACGCCAAGCCTTGCCATGGTAAAGAACAGTGAATGCTAGCATCATGAAGGCAAAAATACATGTACGTGGTATACCTGTACAAACCTGTGGATAACGCTTGAAGAGTGCACATCTTCTTCATTCTATGCTGCAAATTAGAGCAAGCAAAAATAAGTTACTAAAAGCACAAACCAGCACCTTACAAATGGGAGCCCGAACTTGAAACCGATGACACGTACGTACAGACAATTACAGACAGAACATGCACGAATAAAAATACCGGCCGACTACAGCTACAGAAAATTTGCTATAGCCTATTAAACTTTACATAACTAAGCATATACCCAGTCTTGTCATGAAAAAGAACAGTGTGCGTTAGCATAATAAGGCAAATTGATGTACATGTACATGGTATACAAACCTGCGGAGAACGCTTGAATACGATGGAACATCTTCTTTAACCCACGCTGAGAAAGCAAGCTATAAAATAACCTACTGGAAGCATAAACCAGAATACATAGAAAACACAGAATAATTCAAAGAATAAAAATGCATAGAATTAAGCGAAATAAATCCGCCACCTCCACTCAACTACCCCCGTTGGAGGTCTCCGAACTGAATAGGATGCACACCTGTAAGAAATCACAGATTGCAGTAAACAACGCCTACCGTACTTTCCGTCCAATGTTCTGGGAAAGCAACGACGTCAAACATTGAAACCACTATCCGCCATGCACTGCACCCCGCCTAATACAATGCAGTGCCTAGACTGGTCACACTGTCCTCACCAGTCAACGTCGTGGGCTACATGTGTTAAGTGGCTTGCAAACGACCGCATGGACGGGGAGCAGTCCAAGCCAAGCATTGCCCGCGGGGCACGAAGGCGGCCGGCGCGCGGCTTCAATTCATGTATAGCCAACTGCCACATCGACGGTCAAACCATTCAGTTGTCACGTGAGCGCATGCCCTTTCACATGTTTAAATTGGCGTGCGCATATTTTTGACGAAAATTAACTGTTTAATAACATAAGTTAGAAAACCTTAGATCGGCTGGACCGATCAATAATCCAAAGGGTAGGCAACTCAATACCCAAAACCATCAGCTTGACCTCAAGTGCAAAATGTACATGTCCAAGAAATGCGTGGCTTCACTTCTCAAATAGCCAACTGCAACTGCAAATCTCACCTAGGGCACACACATGTACAAACATGATCAAACCATTAAGTTTCACGTGAGTTACTACTGCCCATACACGGGGTTTAATTGGCGTGCGCAAATTTCAGGGGTGAATTGGAGGAAAACAAACATTCGGGAAGGGGCGTGGCATCCATGGGGAGGGGAAGACCACGCACGCAAACTTCAACTTTTCATAGGATCGTTTTAAACACCACCGCACCATCGTCATCGTGCAAATTGCAATGTCAACAACATTTTAAATAGGCATCACAATAACCAGTTTTGTTTTTAAAATTTACCTTGTTAATAGGTCAACAATTGTGGATAGTACAAATTCGTGCACTTGCGTGACAACTAGTCTCGCACAAGTTTTCTTCGCAAATTAACTGAATCAATTGAGGGCGCTCGTTCAAAAGTATGGTGTGCAAAAAAGGGGGGGGGGGGGCAAAAACAAAACTAATAGAAAAACACAAAAGATCGGGGCCGCGGAGCCCACAACAATAACAATTCCGCTACAAATTGGTAAAATTCCGGAAATCCGGAAAAATCTCACCCCTGAAATGTTGACACAAATTAACTGTTAAATAGCAGAGTTAGAAAACCGAAGATCGGATAGACCGATCAGTACTCCCTAGGGTAGGCTAATCAACACCCAAAACCATCAGATTGACCTCAAGATCAAAATGAACATGTTCAGTAAAAATCTGCAGGAGCGGGAGCAACTTCAAAGACAGTGTGAGCATGAAGTGTGTGCCCTTAACACACCAGCATAAACATGGAATGTGCAAAAAGGAAACAAATCGCGACACGTGATTAAGCAAAAAACATAGTTTAAATGTAACCACTGTATCCAATTAGCAACATGTGGCCGATGGCCGAGTCAATGGGAGCTCGTTTCACACCGGAAAAATGGGCGGGGCTCAGGGAAGGGCGAAAACCTCTCAAAACCCTTGTAGGGAAATAGAGGAAATTCCCTTCCGGCTCCTAGGCAATGCTTTTTCCAAAGCAATGCTTTCTGGCAACCAAGCAAATTCTCCACGCCCGCCCATCGCCAAAGACAACAATTAATCCCTTTTAGACTCAATTATTACATAAGTGCTTTAAATTTAACACACCAGCATAAACATGGAATGTGCAAAAAGGAAACAAATCGCGACACGTGATTAAGCAAAAAACATAGTTTAAATGTAACCACTGTATCCAATTAGCAACATGTGGCCGAGTCAATGGGAGCTCGTTTCACACCGGCAAAATGGGCGGGGCTCAGGGAAGGGCGAAAACCTCTCAAAACCCTTGTAGGGAAATAGAGGAAATTCCCTTCCGGCTCCTAGGCAATGCTTTTTCCACGGTCGTTAGCTCATTCATGACCAGGATTCCGACACAATTTCAGTTCTGGACATCTTGAATCATCCGCGTGAATCCTGCAATTTCCCTTCAGCACCGTCGCTTCCGTCCGTTCCGGTCGGCAAACGCTCCGGGATTCACCCGCTGGAAAGAATGCTGAAATGGGCGACGGTCTCGGCATTTATAGTCCCAATGATTAACGTTCAGCAGGTAGACAAGTACTCCGCCGTATAACTTCCTCAAATCTGTCATCCATTACTTTCGCAGTGCAATACACGCGTGCCTCCAAGGGTGATCAGATTAAGTTCCGGGAAGTTCCGGTCTGCCAGACGACATGTCAATACATGCAGGTACAGTACATGCACGCGGTTATACACACACACACACAGCAAAATCTTCTCGTTCAAAATACCCATGGTTTCGTAAGATTTTAGCACCGAGAAATCCGTAAAAGAACCCACTACTTGCACTTGATGAAAAAGACGTTCCCTATTCCGTCCAATCATATAAACATTGTGAAACAATTGTCACAAACAGAGCCAAAAGGCTCGAATTAAATTCGTTAAAAAATTAAGCATGTTAACTCATCCTTGTACGACGACTTTGTGATTGTTTACGCGCGCGAAATGTTTGGCGGTGCGGGCTGAAAGGCCTGCGGTGATTGGCTGCCCAGAATCTTTCGCACAGTGCCACTGCATATTCAGTAGGGTGGCCCACAGAATGACTTCGCTTGCGTCCGCAAACTCCGGCTAGCAAACCGTGCAGAAACTCGTGTGCAAAATTGGCTTCGAAGGGGAACAAAACCGCGCCGAATCCCCGATCAACAATGACAGCGTTCGCTCAGCATAAATAATTTTATCGTCTATGCGGTAAAATGCATTAAATGCGCACATATCCACCCTGCTGGGTGTTCAAGGCGCAGCAAACAAAAAACAAACAAAATATTTAAAATAAAAGAAACAACCAAATTAGTCCTTGAAAACTTGAGACATGAGATACGTTTTGAAGAAGTGATTTGAATTTTGTTGTACAGAGACGAGATCTAAGATGAAGTGGTAGAGAGTTCCAGATGCGTGGTGCAGCTGCAGAAAAAGACCTGTCACCCCACGGGTGTCGAGACTTAGGTTCCTTGAGGAGAAGCATGTTGCCGGATCGTAAGTTCCTTGTCGGAGTGTAAACTTGAAGTAGATCGGAAATGTAGTGGGGAGCCTTGCCGTTGAGTGCTGTGTGGACAATTAGCATCAGCTTGACGATAATTCGTTGAGAGATAGGGAGTCAGTGAAGTTGTTTCAAGATTGGGGTGATAGGACAAGACTTTCTGGATAGTGTCACGACGCGGGCTGCGGTGTTTTGGAGGCGTTGGAGACGGGCAATCTGGTTATGTAGTCCATGGGCCAATACCCCTAAAAATTGATGTCGGTACCATATTGGGGGACAAAGGCTCATCATATTTTTTTGAAAGATGACCACCTTGGGCACATATTTTGGTATGATGCCGGACATTCTCAAGTGGTAGTTTTATACAATTTTGGTGAAAAAAACATGGTTTTTGGGACAAAATCACGTTTTTAAATATTTTCCTTATAAAAAGAGTTTGCAGGCTTAAATGAAAAATCTAACAAGTGGATATTGTGAGCAGTGAAATCGTTCATTTTTTTAAATGGTTCGTTTCATTTTTTTGAATGGTTGCCATGGCAACAGCCGTTTTGGGGCAAAAAACAAAATTTTTGGTATTTTGTATTACCAACATTTGTGTTGTTTGCCCCAAAACGGCTGTTGCCATGGCAACCATTAAACAAAAGATGAAACAAACCATTTTTAAAAATCAACGCTTTCATTGCTCACAATATCCACTTGATTGATTTTACATTCAAGGCCGCAAACTCTTTTTATCAGGAAAAAAAACAAAACGTGATTTTACCCCAAAACGGCAATTCTAAAATGTTGTTTTTGGCCCAAAATAAACCAATATGCCTACATGTACTGTACTCTAAGGTACCTACAAACTGCCCGAGTATCTCGGAATAAGTTTTCCGTTGGAAGTAGCCCAATATTCCATATGAATCATGTAATATGAATTGTTAATGTTTTATTACGACAAATTGTGTTTTTTGTCCAAAAACGGCCGTTGCCATGGTAATTAATGAGAAAAAGTTGAAACAAACAATTTAACAAAATCAACGCTTCCACTGCTCACAATATCCATATTTTAGATTTTTCATTTAAGCCTGCAAACTCTTTTTATAAGAAAAATATTAAGAACGTTGTCCCAAAAACCATGTTTTTTCACCAAAATGGTCTAAAACTACCACTTGAGAATGTCTATCATACCAAAAAATGTGCCCAAGGTGGTCATCTTTAAAACAAAATATGATGTGCCTTTGTCCCCCAAAATGGTACCGACATCCATTTTTGTGGGTATTGGCCCATGGACTAAATTGCTCGGGATACAAATTGGGAACCGTTGTCAAACAAGAGTTTGCGTGGGGCACCAACACGGAAAAATACCGGTAGCTGTCGGATGATTACTGATGTGACAGCCTTGCCTGTCGCTATTCGTAAAGGGAAAACTTCTGTCCATTTGGAGAAATGGTCTACTGCGACAAGTAGATATTCGTGTCCACCATAACTGCGGGAAAAGGGGCCAGTCAAGTCGAGTCCAACGACCTCCCATGATTTCTCCGACGTTGGGGACAGCATCATAACTGGGGGTTTGCGAAAGACAGGTTTCGTTTCACGGCACTGCTTACAGGCTCTGACAAAGTCGCGTACATGTATACGTCTCTGGAAATTCCACTCCACCATACGGTCTAGTCGGTCCAGGGTCTTAGCGCGACCAAGGTGGCTTGCTGTTAGGTTGGCTGAGAATGGCTTATTTCCAATACCATTCGACGTAGAATCTTGTGCACCACTATCTTTTACTTGACTTCCGTATGGAGGTACAACAGGTCATCCTGCATGTACACGGTAGCCTGCTGGTTGGTGTACTCGTCAACGTTGGATCATTGGCTTACTTCACGTTTCAACTCTTGTAGGTCACGAAATGGTGGACAGTTAAATGACCGAGCATGTCCAGTTCTCTGCCACTGAAGCTCCATCAGGTCATGCCATCGCTTCTTTCGGCACTTGGGACAAGCGTGTGTAGGCATGGTTTCAGCCTGTTTTCGACTGACATGGACGCAGACCTGATCCTGTACAGGGTATTCACAAACGGCTCTGACTTTGTCTGAATTCATATGGAGACCATCCTTTCAGATGATGTGGCCCAGGTAGTGGGAGCAGCCAAAGAAGCATTTTTTTCGTTTGACGGTCAAGCCTGCTTTCTGTAACCGCATCAAAATTTGACGAAGATCAACCAAATGCTGGCAGAACGAAGGAGAAAAACAGACTATAAATAGACGTAACACGTCTTTAAAATGAGGCCATGAAGTACCTTCTCCATTAATCTTTGGAAACTGGCGGGTCCGTTTACCAGACCAAAGGGAAGCACTTTAAACTGAAATAGACCCTCTTCGCAGATAAATGCACTTTTCTCCACATCTTCAGTAGCCTTGTCTGTGCGCGTGAGCTCGTCTGATCTTACGATGGTGGCTGGCAAAATCTAGGCCCGTATGACCAAAGATAGTATAGAGCCGCGCTTTGCGTATGACTATGACAGGTATATTTGAGGAAATCCCAGCGCGGTAGCAACATTAGAGACCTCACGCGGCGAACTGTCTATATTGGTCTAGAAAACAGAATACACGCGCGAGGCTTAATCACAACCTTGTTCTTTTTGTCCATGCCGTGTTTCATGGGCGGGGACTCTGTATGCTAATTTTTCAAATTGAGAGCACCGAGACGTAACCTCCTTGGTGAACAGTTGTTTTGACGGAACAATACGGTGCTGTTTGAAAAAAACGTGTATCAGACTTTCCGCACTATACCCAGTTGACAAGTTCACAAAAAACATGTCATACCTTTACAGAACATATGTGAGGGCTATCTTCTGGTCTTCGAGAAAGTCATCAATTTGCAATTTTTCGGTTGTATAATTCAAACCGCCGATATTTCCTCGATTGTAATATTGTCACGCACCGTGTACCGTACGCACACATGACAGGCAAAACACACGTACAAAGCAACGACAAGCATATCACATCACTGCACTGTGGCATACGATCGGCCACACGGTCAAAATAGTGAGCTATGATTGGGTGTTATGCAAGATAGGAATATTTATAACTACTCGGGTTTCGCATACGTAATTGCGTCAGATATCGAACGCGGATATTAAGAAACACATAACACGGCATGGGCAAAAAGAACAAGGCTGTGATTGAGCCTCGCGCGTGTAGTCTGGTTTCTTGACTAATATATTCCGGTAACCAGGCTATTCGCTAGCTACAGTTCGCCGCGTCAGGTCGCAACTGATGCCACCGCGCTCGTTCATAGTCATACGGGGCTAGATTTTGACAGCCACCATCGTAAGACAAGCTAACGCTTGGAAAAGGCTACATCTTCAGGGGCCAGTTCCATCTGGTGATATCCACTTTTCAAGTTGAGTGACGAAGGTATGGTGGCACCGTGGAGGGACTCAATAATTGTGTCAACCGTATGCATGGGGTATGCGTCAATTTTGGTTTGTCGATTGATTTTTTAGTAATCGACACAAGGTCGATATACACCGCGCTCAGATTTAGGCACCATGATTCAGCAAATGTCACTGATATTCTTGAAAATCTACATGTATCTCTCTCAATTATCACGAGGTAACCTGGCAAAAGTGTCTGTTAAGCGGTCCTCCCACTGTGCGATTTTTGCCACGAATTTCCTACGAATTGGTACGATTGCCAGAGACTCTCTATAGACTCTACACACACAATCGTACCAAATCGTAACCAATCATAGCAAATTCGTGGCAAAATTCGCACATGGGGAGGCCCGCCTAACTCACGAAAAAAATGCCTCACCTTCACTGTTCAACGGAATCACACGTCCATCATTATCACGTTAAAGAACAATTCTCAAATCACAAAAAAATACGGCAACATCCTGCCGACTACGCCATGTGTAAAGCGGGCCTCCCACTGTGCGATTTTTGCCACGAATTGGTACGATTTGGTGCGATTACCAGAGACTGTCTATAGACTCTACACACAATCGTACCAAATCGTACCCAATCGTACCAATTCGTTGGAAATTCGTGGCCAAAATCGCACAGTGGGAGGCCTGCTTAACGGTTCTTACACTCTTTTAGGTTTGACTGCTGCCGTACTGGTTAACTTTGGCTTTACCGGTACATCTCAACAATAATGCTTGATGTATTGCCAAAATTATAGGAGAATCACAATATTTACATTCATTAGCCCTAACTCCCTGGGGTGTATGCAATGATTTTGGAGGATTGAGGAGTGTTAAATTTAGGCAGCCATCTTAAATCAGAATCCTATCTCATAATAATCCTCAGGCGATGATGTCATCGCCAACAGACTTTGGTAGGGTAGTTGGTGCATGTAAACAATAAACACGTACACGTATATGTACACACGTACGGCTGTGGGATAAGGCAACAAAAAATATAGCGTAAGTTAAAGTCTCCCAAAATTACGCGGATTTTGTGTTTTCGTTGTTTTTTTGGTAAGTGGATTCCAAGCAATAAAGACAAGTTGACATGAAGCCAACAGGCATGTTTTGAATCTAAACAATTTTTAAAAAATACAATTGACGTGCAGGGTTGAAAGTGACGCGCGCTAGCGATAGTTTTTTTATTTTTGTTGTTGCCTAATACACAGTAATACCAGGTTACTTCATGTACATGCACAAATACACAGTAATACAAGGTTACTTCATGTACATGCACAAATAAGTCCCGTTACAATGTACTGGCACCTTGGCTGGCGTGTCAAGTGTACATTAATGTATTTGTGGCCATTTTGAGGGGGGAGGGGGGGGGGGGGGGGGGGGGGGTGAGCGTGTGAGCAGCTCCATAGCAAAGGCATGGCACTGCGTATTTCGTGGCACGAATTTGGTCTCACGCGCGCATTGACGAGATTGTGCCTTTAAAAATCATTACCTTAGCTTTTTCAGCATTGTTGACTTTCTTCTTGGCTCCGACCTTTTTTTTGCTTTTTTTCTTCAGTGGCATGATGAAAATTTCTTCTACAAAAGAAAAAAAAATTAATTTCGGAAAAGAGCATAAAGTATCTGCCAATCTCGCATATCGTCGGTGACACCACGAACTGACTAGCCTTGTTCAAGGCATCGCAGCTGGTGGTGTAGTGCGACAGAACATGAGGGCGATGAGGACGGGGGAGCAGCGCAGTTGCGACGCCTTTGGCGACCTGGAAGCGTGTTTTTTTTTACACCGCAGCGAGGAGTTTTCCTTCCCAACAGGGCACGCATTAGGACTACGAACAAGTCGCGCATGCGTAACAAATTAGCAAACCACGACAATGCCGATTCTAAGTGTTTCTTAGAAAAATTACTGATTTGTCCCACTCCTAACTGGTTTTTTTTCCATCCAATATGCACCTACGTACCGATGCTTTACGAATCATTTTAAAGAAAAACATTCTCCAACTTTTCAACTCTTTATCAAAAACTTATATATTTTGTTCCCTCGAAATACATTTTGTTCCAACAAAATACTATTTTGGAGGGAACAAAAACTGGTTCGAGGGACAATCGAAATTTCCAGGGAATGAAAAGTGTTTCGAAGAGTTCCGAGGGAACATCAAAAAGTGTTCCAAGGAACAAGTGTTTGAAGGGGGAAAAAGTGTTTCGGGGGAACGAAAAGTGTTTCGGGGGAACAAAAAGTGTTTAGGGGGAACGAAAAGTGTTTCGGGGGAACGAAAGGTGTTTCGGGGGAACGAAAGGTGTTTCGGGGGAACGAAAGGTGTTTCGGGGGAACGAAAGGTGTTTCGGGGGAACGAAAAGTGTTTCGAAGTAACGATCCAAGTGTTTCGAGGGAACGATCTAAGTCTTTCGAGGGAACGATCGAAGTGTTTTGAGGAAACTAAAAGTGTTTTAAGGGAACGAAAAGTGTTTCGAGGGAACGAATTAAAAATGTTTTTGGAATTGAGTCCCTCCGGGCTCTCTACCTTTGTGGGAGACAATTTTGTCTGCAGAACGTGTTTTCTTCATTCATTCAACATGAACTGAAATTTCTAAAAGGCAGTTTATCAATATTATTCTTTAGTTTAAAGGCAGAAGCTCATCAATGCGTGTGTGAGGCCAAATTCGTGCCACGAAATACGCAGCTCCATGCCTTTGCTACGGAGCTTCGTATTTCATAGCACAAATTAGGCCTCACGCGCGCATTGACGAGCCTCTGCCTTTAATATGTACCGGTAATGCTGTTGTTGCTGGAATTTTTTAGTTTTTGTTTAAGTTTTCCAATCACGCAATCTGCATTTAAACATAGTACATTGGGCTTTAGTAAAGCATTAGAAAGTTATTAGCTTCTGAACATTGGATTTTGATTAGGCAGAAAGCACTTTTTGCAGATTTTTAACTCGGGTCGTAGGTTCAATTGTGGACCAAGACCAAATATTCCTCTAGATTATTGTTATTTAGGCACCAAACTAGAGGTTAAAAAAAAGGTAATCATCAAATCACTGTTTTATAGGTACTTGAAAATGGTCTTAGCTCAAAAAACACCTGCCACACCCCGCTTTTCGAGGGGCTGATGAATAACTGCGTAGACAGTTAGCAATGAAAATGAAACTTATACAGCTCAAAGATACATAACTTAGCTATACTTGATGCAAAAATCATTATCTCAACTCACTTCAAGCAGGATGCCTTCTTAACCCCTATATGTTGGCTACACAACACAAAGCCTGTTGGAAAGAACACCCTACGACAATGTAATGCACTTAACAATAGTAATATACACTTATACTGCGTGGAAAACCCCAATCAAAGCACCTACACTATTATTACCCACGATGTCTATTGTTTACATGTTAAGGAGATGTATTCTGGGATCTTAAAACTTAAACTCAAAATGACTACAGAAATAATTAAGAGATATTAGATGACTTTTCCTGATCAGATTACATTTAAAATAACCAACTAAAACTTGGATGGAGACAAGGAATACAATGTGTGACCTCCAGCGTCAAACCCCACGACTACTGACTAGTGACTATACCAAAGGCCACGCCTAAACTATTTATACACTCACGAGAAAAAAAACGCAACACTTACTACAGTTTCAATATTTTATTAATATTGATCCCATGTTCTATTTTTGGCCAACAATAACTTATGTAAAGGTGTTGTCGGTATAACCAAAACAAATAAAAAATGTTATAAATACACTAACATTGAAACAACTAACTAATTAACAAGGTACCCTGAAACCTCAGTTTTCATCAAATGCATGGACAGTTAATACCGAGTGTGTCCACCGTTTAGCTGCCAAAACTGCAGTTATCCTACGCCTCAAGTTCCATGGCAAAAAGAATGTATTGATCGTCACGATGGCATGGGCTGTCATACATGCCAATGATCGCACAGAGCTCAATTTCATTGACGGGAACCTGAACGGCCAGAGATACCGTGATGAGATCTTGGAACCCATAGTTGTTCCATTTCTGCCGAGAGTGGGTGACAATTCAGTATTCTAACAAGACAATGCACGTCCCCATGTGGCATGCAGCACGCATGATGATGTTCTCCCATGGCCTGCGATGAGTCCGGATCTGAACTCCATTGAACGTGAACCACCACCCGAAACCCAGCAGCAGCTCAGACAGGTTTTGGTGGAAGAGTGGACAGCTGTTGAGCAAAATGTCGTTCGTAACTTGTGCCGATCCATGAGTGGACACACTCAGTATTAACTGTCTATGCATTTGATGAAAACTGAAGTTCCATGGTGTTATGATCCTCTATTTCCCTTAAAAAAAGAAAACTAAAGTAATCTGGAGAATGTAAAGTATTTTACCAATGTATTAGTATTCGGGGCGAGCAGCCATATATAATAGTCTATTGGGGCGAGCAGGTATTTATGGAATTCACCACTGGAAAACTTTGGACTTTTGGGATGTTGGAACTTTTATATTTAACTTCCCAAGTAGAACGTTTTTGGAATGCAGCTTTTGTAACATCATAATAAAAGTTCAACAGTTTCGACAGGAAGATCATTCTCCACTCTGTCGTTGGTTCAGTTAGGGTTGCCGACTGCTGCACTGAGGTGCTCGCTAGTTAGAGGGGAACGTTTTCCCCGCAGCGAGTTCCTGGTACCTGACCGAGTTCTGTTGCCGTGATGACCGTGTTTACGCGGAATTTGTCGACCGGCCGGCGACGTTGGTAACAGTGTGTTTTTGCACTATAGTGCTGCCCAGCCATGGGGTGTCGTCGGACTTGGATAGTTCCGGTGATCTTTGTGCAAGCGGAAGGATATTCGGTGAGATCGTCAGAGTTGTAAAACGCCGAAAGAGCTTCTCCCCTTTTGGACTCGTGAAATGCCTCTTCACGCCTGAGATGTTTTAATCGTGTGCGGAATGATGGTGAACTTCACTTTGACATTGGACCTTTTCCGTTCGCTACTGCTCGCCCCATCCCTTTGGTGAATGATTGTTTTGGGGTAATATCAATTCTTTAGATGTATTTTGTTTAAGTGTATCGTTTAATTAAAATGTGATGTGTAACTAAATTTGCATGCCTCATTCTGTGATCGTTCATGTCCTCTTATAAAATGTTGTGACATCGAGGTTCTTTGAATTTGAATGTTCGTGTCATAACAATGGTACCTTGTTATTTTGTTAGTTGTTTCAATGTTAGTGCATTTATAACGGGTTTTTTTTGTTTATATACCGACAACACCTTTACATAAGTTATTGTTGGCAAAAAATAGAACATGGGATCAGTATTAATAAAATATTGAAACTGTAGTAAGTGGTGCGTTTCTTTTTTTCTATGAGTGTTGTTTCCAGAAAATATAGTCCCCACAAAATATAGTTCTATCACGCTCAATGGCTGATCGAAAACTGTTTTATTAACTACCCTCTTGGGCACTTTTTTACTCCTGGGTGGAGAGAAGCAATGCATACCAAAGTGCCTTGCTTAAAGGCAGTATACATGATTGGTATCTCGAAAATCAGAAATGTTCAGAGATTTACGCCTAACTTACACAATATATAAACATGATGACCGTAGAAAACTTACCCTGAAATGATTTTGTCTGAAGTGCTATAGTCTTTGAGAAATGAGCAAAAGAAATAGTTTTCGTCTCATGAGACAAATTCATTTCGCACAAGTGCCATTTCGCCCCCAAATCACTTCATCCAAACACTACATCGCCCAAATGCTACTTCGCCCCGAAACAACTTCGTGCACAGGTCGTGGTTCAGGGCGAAGTGGTTTTAGGGTGAAATGACTGCAAACCCTTTTTTGACTGTTTTCTCAAAAGTTAGACGAAGTACATAGCTGGTTTTTGCTCAGGTTTGTTTTAAGCATGCACATCTTCAATCACACAGCGGGATAAAACTATTTGTAACAGTTTACCAATCATGTACACTAGTATTAAGGGAACACGTACATGTACCACGGATGGATGACTGGACCATGATTTGAACCCACAACCTTAGAACTAACTATAAGGTTTTGAAAATGATCCACTAGATCGCTCCCTCGTGGCACACCATTCCCTCAGATCATAGAGATCCCTGCCCCCAGTGACCCCTAAGGTGGGAATCTGGACAATTGTTTTATTACCCACCAGGGCAGTGATTTTAATGGAAAAAAATAAATTGTCACTATACAAGGGAGCAAAACACAGTATGTGCTTTTATGTTTACACCTTTGGGTGGGGATTCTGTCACATTTTGGAGAGGTACATGTACATGTTAAAGGCCCAGTGTATCATTTGCAATGACCCCAAAAAGTAATTGACGAGTTTACAGGGGGAAAAGTTCTGAAAGTAAAGATTGAAATAATAGCAACTACCAAATGAAAGGTTTCCGCTCAAAATGATATAATTTTACCCGAAAATAATCCGTAAATATGAAATTATTTAGATCGTTTGCAAAGGATTTAATTATGTTTGGTTCGCATCTACGTAGACTGGTTCCCGCTCCACATATTCCACATACAACGACTGAATATGAGGACCGGATACTGTCGTGTTTAAAATAGCACTTTAAGCATTACGTCATGCATTTATTTTTAGGAGCACATAACCGTTAATTTTCAAAGCGCGCTGAGCGCTATATGGCATGAATGTACAACAATTTGGAAGGGGTTATTCCTTATTTGATCAATACAAATTTAATATATTAACCTTAAAATATTAAATATGCCCATTTTAATATACACTGAAAACTTTATTTCGTCAATTGACACAAACAAATTAGTCATACTCTGGGTCTTATTTGACTAATTTCCAATTAGTCATACGTGGTTTGAATTGACTAATTTTAATTAGTCATGAAAAAGGGTCTTATTTGCCTAATTAAAAAAATGATTAGTCATGCGGGGAAATTAATTAGTCTTACACACAAAATTATTAGTCCTGCAGAAAAAGTATTAGTCTTGCAGGAAAATTAATTAGTCCTGCTGTAAAATTAATTAGTAATGTCAGTTAGTCAGCCTGACAAACTTACTTTGTCACGTGCAATACACGGTGTGTTTCGTATAACGTACTCCGACAGAGGACATAGTTTGAAACATGCAAACCAATTATTGCCTTAGAAATCTCAGAGTCCCGCACAATCTTTGATGTCACACAAAACCCGTCACACGCTTACCTTAACGTCGCAGAATGTTCAGTCCAGTCAAACACGACCTCATTTTACGGTGCGGTTCGCATGTAATGGCGTCGCACAGCTGCACGAAAACAAGAACTGAAGATTTATTTTCCCACGACTGATTTCATGACTAACCTTTTATTACATTATCAATGTAAAGAATAATCCCGCCAAAACTCATGACTAATTAAATTAGTCATGAGTTTTGGCTGCATTATTCTTGCCATTAGTAATGCAATCAAAAGTTAGTCATGCAATTAGTCATGGGAAAATAAATCGTCAGTTGTTGTTTTACGTGACAATACAAATTAGTCAAAAGACGATCATCACATTTGTCAGTCGTTCAGATTAGTCTTCCGCTAATATTAATTTGTCCTGCAAAAGTTTTAATTTGTCATGCACCAACAAAGATTTGTCATGCACCAACAAAAAGTTGTCAACTGACAAATTGTATACATGACTAATCATTTTGCCCTTGTTTGACTAATTTTCCACTGTGATTGACTAAATAAAGTTTTCAGTGTACATGTAGGCTAGCATCAAAAAGAAAATTCAAACCTTGTCTGCATCACCCAGTGAGCTCCTACCGTACCGTAACTATAGCCACTGCGTAGTTTTAAATCCGTGGCATCACCATTAATACACACGCAGCGGCACACGTACATGCACGCGACGTCAATTCAAATTCTCGAAACAATGACAAATTGTACCCGACGATTAACGGTAACGACCGGACGTGCATTCGGGTAACTTCGGGAACCTTCGGAAAAAGGAGGAATTCCTCCTGTTTCAAAATGGCGAAATTGGCGGCTGCCGGGCCGCGATATTTTTTTCCGTACCGCTGTTTAGCGAACATTGCTTCTGATTGGTTTAACCCCTATGCATATGATGCATATGTTGCATACTGATGTGTTTTGTTGATAACTACCTCAACATAACCCCACACCATACCACACTTAATACGACTCAAGGAGATTCAAACCTGCAATCTCTCGATTGATAGTACTACGTCTTAGCCACTAGACTACCAAACGACTCGACAAACCCTTAAATTTTCTTTCTTATATCCTTTTATTTAAAAACTCTTAAAGGCGCTATATAGAAAATATAAATATTCATTTACAATGCACCAATCAGACACCTCTATGAAGCCCCATAGCGAATATGTGGTACGGAAAAAAATATCGCTGCCGGGCCTTAAATTCAGTCTAGTCAAAGAATTTTTGGTCCGGGTACCAGACTAGCATCTACGCGGTCCAAAATGCATGGGCGCTGTGTACTGCGCGTGCGTGTTCCAACGCGTTGCATTTGTATGGATCGCCCGCACACGCAGTACATGTATATGATGTGCGCCACAGAGTGCATGAGGCAAGCCACATCTCCTGTAATCTGAAAAAACCTAGTAAGTCAAATTTTTGTTAAAATTGAGTTAGACCCATATTTGGACTTACTAGGTTTTCCCCTTCAGTTAAAAATGTTAAACTCGATTTTCAACAAAATTTGACATACTCGATTTTCAAGATTACAGGAGACATAGTACCCGATCAACTGAGAACGAATATTTGAAACACCCCGCCAAGACCAGGAAAACGCATATGGATTTTCATGTTTTTTTTAAACGTGGTACATAATTTTGACAAAGCTGGAATTTCTTCG
This sequence comes from Henricia sp. BOLD:AAB3569, assembly GCA_037783545.1. NCBI lineage: Eukaryota > Metazoa > Echinodermata > Asteroidea > Spinulosida > Echinasteridae > Henricia > Henricia sp. BOLD:AAB3569. The sequence continues at coordinate 129,967 of JBBELK010000915.1, read as the reverse complement.
GATGAGTTTGTTGATGTCTTTCTTTTGATTTATAATGGTTTTATTCGCAGAATCGCTCAAAAAAACAGATCATCTACAGGCCCTTTAAAGGCAGTACACATGATTGGTATCTCGAAGAATCAGAAATGTTCACAGATTTACACATCTTAACGATATAAACATGATGACGGCAGAAAACTTCCCCTAAAATAGTTTTGTCTGAAGTGCCAAAGTCTTTGAGAAATGAACAAAACAATTATTTTTCGTCTCACGAGACGTTAACTCAATTCGCCCCAAAACCATTTCGCCCAAGTGCCATTTTGCCCCAAATCACTTCGTCCATACACTACCTCGCCCAAATGCCACTTCGTCCCAAAACCACTTCATGCACAGGCCGTGGTTCAGGACGAAGTTGTTTTGGGGCAAAATTACTGTAAATACTTTTATGACTATTTTCTTAAAATTTAGACAAAGTACGGAGCTGGTTTTTGCTCAGGTTGGTTTTAATCATGCATATCTCCAATCACACAGGGGGATAAAACTATTTGTAACAGTTTACCAATCATGTATACTACCGGTATCTTTAGTTGCGGTGAGGTACATGTAGGCCGGAGAAGGGTGTGGGATAGTTAGGGCAGAAGCGGACAATCCTGCAGAATTTTCCTCCAATTGTTCCCCACCTCACCTACGGTAAGAGGGGGGATTGTCATAAAATCCCCAATCCTGGAGCATCATTTAGGGTACGGTTAGGACACGTTTTCATGTTCCATGGTGGGGATTTTGACACATAAAAACAAATATTTCTAGTCTATATACATGGAAGCAAAATGTGCATGTTTTGAACCCTTGGTGGGGATTTGTCACTCATTATGTGGGTGCAGGGCGGAGTTTTTCCAATAATTTCGAGTGACAAAATCCCCACCCAAAGGTGTAAACGTACACGTAAATCTGTTTTGCTCCCGTACTGAAAATTAAATTTGTATGCATTAAAACCAAATGTCAAGATGCCCACCTTGGGGGTGAATGGGGCAGCACTGGGAGTATACATGGTGTGCCATAAGGGAGTGGTCTAGGGGTTCATATTTAAAACATTAGTTAGTTATAATAACGTTTGTGGGTTCGAATCCTGGTCCAGTCCATCCATGTTCCCTTAAGCAAGGCACTTTGTCATGCATTGCTTCTCTCCACCCTGAAGTGGTACGGTACTAAGAGGGTAGTGAATAAAAAAAAGTGTTCGATTAGCCATTGAGCCTGATAATTAGCAGCTGGGGTTGTCCTCAAGGAGCTGAGATGGTACATGTACAGTTGAAGTCAACACCCAAAATGGTAAACAGGACTACCCTATTAAACCATTGAAAGGTGTGCAAGCTATGTTTTAAGTAATGCAAGCACGTGAGGAATTCCACAAAATCACGACTTTAGTCAAGACTGTTACAAAACAATGGTGACAACGCAAGTTTAAGCACAACAGTTTTAACACAGGACTCAACTACAAGCCTGGCTGGAAACTTTAAGGTTTCACGTGGTGCATTACATTTTCAAAGGGTGCTTTTTCAAACAGGTTTTGTGCTGTACACTGTAAAAAATTGTGTTGTGTTACAGTAGTTTTTCTGTTGAAAAAGTGAAAAACGAACAGTAACCTTTACTGTTTTGGGAATTTGTTGTTATTGCACAAACATTCTTCCGTCTGTGTACATTTTATACATATTTGTCTGTTTGATTACAGACGATTTGCCGTTAAATTACAGTTTTGTTCAGGAACAAGACACTTTGAATACTCTTTTGTTCAAATACAGACAGTTTACTGTTCACCAACAGTTAAATTTACTGTTTTCCGCCTATGTTCCCTGGTACGCGGCAGCATTTGTGCGGCGTCGATAGCGAGTACCAATGTACGCTGTCGCGCGCGGGAAATTACAACAGCAAATTCAGTCATTAACTGCACTGTGCATGTAGTTGGACGTGCAATTTAATGTCTGAGAATGCCAACTTTTGCCAGGCGTTTCATGCCGAAATGTGTAGTGGAAATTCCTCAGTGAAGTGCTGATTTAACAGTGAAGTAGCTGCTCTACATGTCGTGAAAGACAAGTCGGTATTTCTCTTACGTTTTTGGTTTTTATTTGCGTGTAACTTGTAATGTAGTGCAGTGCTATACTGCCTGCAGTGGGGGTATACAGGAGCGTGCAGCCTGCCTCATAGTACGAGAATACAATGGATTCAGACGGCAATTGCCGCTGAATTCATTGGTATTCCTGTATTTTAATGAGCCAAGTTACATCACCGGTATACTGAACGTTGTGTTGACCCTGCAATACATCTCAGCATGCAAATAAAAGCTACGAAATTGAGAGAAAAATGCCGACTTATTTTCCACGAGGTGATGGTGCATCTCCAACACAAAAAATGCAAGGGCAAACTGTGCATATCCAGAATCAAACGTCTACAACAAGAAACAGTCGTCAATAACCCATACGCTTCGTTCAGTTACATCATGGTTACATAAAGTTGTTTCTGGACAAAAGGCTATGTTCAGGAACAAAAAAATGCACAAAACGAAGACTTAGTCGTCTGTTGAAAAACAGAAGAAACTTCTGTATATTTACAATTCCAAATAACAGTAGCATCTACTGTATGCAAACAGAGAAAACAAAAAAGTAGAACGTACTGTTCAAAAACAGTACGCTATGTAATGCCAATTGACAAATGAATGTACTGTAAATGAACAGAGATTTTTTTAACAGTGTATCCAGCCAACAATGCATACAGCTTGAAGTGAAAAACACAATTTTTACAGTGGGTTTATATTGAAGGAATGCATAGTTCCGAGATTGCCCAGTTAACCCCGCCCCTTAGATATCGTTGCTATGTGCTCACAAGCCATCGCTAAAAAGTGGCGACACACAACGTACAAAGTAACGGGACTCGGCATGGAAAGCACAGATTCATTGTAAAAAACTCAAAGGTATTTATGTTTTATGGTCGACAGTTACCGTAGCACACACTGAGCGAAGGGCTAATAATGCAGGGATGACATATATTCATAAAAATGCGCTTTCCTACCTCTGAACAGCGAATCGCCCGACATCGAAACCAAAATTGGCGCATACAACATACAAACTGTATGGGCAGAAAATCGCGTGATGGTTGCATCACATTGACCTATGTGGGCGCCGTCTGATAGCTCTGTTGTGATTGGTCGGCGGGTTGGGCTTGATTGACAGGTCGGAACTATGCATTGGGCTCGAGATTGACCCATACCAGATTATGAATGCCCTTCCGAAATAAACTGAACATACCCTAAAAAGAAACCAAAGAATGTTGCCGTTTTTGAGAAATTTTCAAAAAACAGAGGTCACGTGACTTTTCGGAACCAAATTCTGGTTCCGAAAAGTCACATGGTCTTGCGAGTTTGTTTTGTGCCCAGTCGCATGAAAGTTTCTTATGCTACGTTTACACCATGTCCCCGGCAGTGCCGGCGCCCCGGTAGAGGAGCACCGTGGAGGCACCGGGATGGACGTCGGGGAGCGTAGGGGACTTGGGAGGCGAAACGTGAATGACCGTAGCTCACCCTTGCCACCGGCCAGTGAGAAGATCTGTCAAATATTTTGGCCCGGCAGTCCCGACACTAATGAGAATCGTCCTAGGCCGCAGTGGGACGGGGCTTCAGTCACAGGGCGTGACAGACCGCGGTGTGCCTTGACTCACCGGGGTGTGTCTACTTTATGCTACGTTTACACCATGTCCCCGGCAGTCCCGGCGCCCCGGTTTGGCCAAAACGTGGCGTGCCGTGGAACTTTTATTGTCTTTTTATTACTTTGGCTCGACTCGGCCCTAGTTGAGCCGGTGTGTTACGTTCTACCACGGTGCGTTACGTCCCGGTACGGAAAGCGTGGCGCGCCGTGCCGGTTCCGGGACGCGAGGCGGACGGCGCGCCCCGGAACTGGGACGGCGCGCTACGTTTCAAGCGCCGTTCCACTGCGGATGGGTCCACGTCCCAGGCCGGCCTGCTAAGTTCTGATACGGTGCCTCACGTCCGTCCCGTTCGTGTCACGTTTGTTGTCCCGGCGCAATACGTTCCCAACGGTGTGCGAGGGTCTGCTGCGGCGCCCTGCGACTGAACGTGGCAGCTGTCACGTTTCACGCCCCGGTGGTCACCTGGTGGGTATAAATAGTGCGCTCCACACCTTCATTTTCACTATGTCATGGAGCGCGACGCAGTGAGGCGTAACTGGCCCTTAGCAACAACCGTCACACACCTTGGCGCACCGCAGCTCACCGGGCCGCATTCACACCATGCTGTGGCCACTACCGAGACGGGCCCTGGCAGACCGTGGGGTGCCGGGCTTCCAAACGTGGCGGAGCGTGAGGCGATCAGAGGTCCCCGGCACCCCACGGTGCCACACCCCGGTGAGTCGAGGCACACTGCGGTCCGTCACGCCCTGTGACGGAAGCCCCGTCCCACTGCGGCCCAGGACGATTCTCAAAAATTTTGACCCGGCAGTCCCGGCACTAATGAGTCACTGGGGTGGGGTGCCGGGGACCTCTGATCGCCTCACGCTCCGCGCGCGCCACGTTTGGAAGCCCGGCACCCCACGGTCTGCCAGGGCCCGTCACGGTAGTGGCCACAGCATGGTGTGAATGCGGCCCGGTGAGCTGCGCGTATGCGGTGCGCCAGTTACGCCTCACTGCGTCGCGCTCCAGGACAAAGTGAAAATAAAGATGTGGAGCGCACTATTTAGGGGCGTGAAACGTGACAGCTGCCACGTTCAGTCGCAGGGCGCCGCAGCAGACCCTCGCACACCGTTGGGAACGTATTGGGCCGGGACAACAAACGTGACACGAACGGGACGGACGTGAGGCACCGCATCAGAACTTAGCAGACTGGCCTGGGACGTGGACCCATCCGTAGTGGAACGGCGCTTGAAACGTAGCGCGCCGTCTCGGTTCCGGGGCGCGCCGTCCGCCTCGCGTCCTGGAACCGGCACGGCGCGCCACGCTTTTGTACCGGGACGTAACGCACCGTGGTAGAACGCAACACACCGGCTCAACTAGGGCCGAGTCGAGCCAAAGTAATAAAAAGACAATAAAAGTTCCACGGCACGCCACGTTTTGGCCAAACCGGGGCGCCGGGACTGCCGGGGACATGGTGTAAACGTAGCATTACATGATCATTTTGAAGCTAGAAACTCCGTGAATTAGTCTGTCGGTGTTTTCATCGTGCACACTTTTATGTTGAATAAAAAAGTTTCACGTGTAACACTTTTAGAAGGAAAACAAAGTTGTTTTGTCTAAAATTTCAAATTCTGAAATAAGTTTGCAAAATTGTTTGCGCTGCATGTTTAAAAGGCTCCACGAAAATTCAATATAACTAGAAATGTAGCTCCAAAAATGTTGTTAATGTGGTCTTTAAAGTTTCACAACTGAAATATTAGGGGGAAACCAAAATTGGTCCCAGTGTACGACTGTTGGGCTTATACGGACTCTATGAAAACCTGTTGTGCGTGCAAATGTTGCGCTGCTGATTATGACACGTGATACTAGAACAAGTCTATGTGGGCGGTGCGGATTATTTATTTCCGGATATATGCCAGACTAGACGCGCGCGCGCTACACATTGACAAAAGCTCTGCATACATATTTTTGTGTACTGTGCATGTAGCTTTTCACTACTGTACTATAGTACATGTACAAAAGTGTGTACACTGATTATATATATTTTTTTCAAGCAAAAATGGTCGTTAGAATTTATTGTCCAATAGGCATGCTTTTTATATCAACGTTTGGGGAATTTTATCAACTTTGTGAATCACGTCACCCCTTGCAAGGTTGCTGAACTTTTCCGTAAAAAATACCTGGACAAACTAGTGCTTTGTGAAATCGAGTGAATGTGGTTTTTTAAAACCGAAATGGTCGTTATTTGCCGAGCAAATTTTGACTTCTATAGAAAGTTGAATATGTCTCTTTCTTATTCTGATCACCCTAGGTTTGTACGATGTTGGGTTTTAAAACGTCTGTTTTAGTCTTCAAGAAGGCATGCGCATGCATATACGCGCAATGTTCCGACGATGTCCAAAACGTTTTAATATGTAACGCCCCCTGATAAAATAAACTCTTCCCGATATAAAAGCTCCTTGTTCCGTAGTTCCGGTTGTGGCCCATCAATTGTTTCCCCCACCCCTAAGGTGGGGGTTCGGTCACGTTTTTTGTGGCCCAGGGTGGGGATTTTTGTCACCTAAATGTTGCCCCAGGGGTGGGGATTTTGTCACTTGAAAAGTTACAATCCCCACCTCTTAGGACTGGTGGGGCAGCCCGGGGGAGGGGGGGAGGGAGGGGGAGGGAGGAAACAATTGATCGGCGCAAAATACTCCTCTCATTGATTATTGCGCTCTCTAGATATAAGGCTCGAATTAGTTTGGTGACTTAATTTGGTCCCTTGAAGAGGGCTATATTAGTCGATTGTATTTTCAAAGTTTTCAACTTTTTCAACTTCAATAGCCTACTTTGCTGTTCTATATTACATGAGCGCAGTTGCTGCATGAGTACGATTAATAACTTTTCACCATCGGATATTGGGCCAATTTCATGGCGCAGTTTAGCACAAAAATGTGGTTAGCACAGAATTTGTTTGCTCCATTTTGCAAAAATAGGATGGCAGCCAAAATCGTATTTGAGGTGCTTGACTGGTATTCAGAATACCAGTCAATACACACCAAATATGTGCTAACCAAATATTTGTGCTATAAAACAGCGCCATGAAATTGGGCCATGAGCACGTGGGTAGTCGCCATATGTAAACAAACTTGAGACATTGAGGTATTTGCGTGAGGCTGCTTCCAAGTCATGTCCAAGGAACCACCCCACCCCTCCACCAAAATAATCACGACAAAATGAAATGAAAGCGAAGAAGAAACGGATTTGCATTGAGTAGTTTGTGGATTGTGTTATGCAAAGCCGTTATAAATTATGCACCTCCCCAACCAGGACCCTGCCGTCACACTGGAAAATCGTGGTTCACGTCGCTTTCTGTGACCATTTTATGTGATATTTGAATCGATACTGATTTCACAATGTTTTACGCCACTTTATCTGACTTTTCAACATGTAGGCCTGCCTACATAGTACAAAAAGTCATGTACACGTCCGTACGTACGTACGTACGTATTTACATGTGTACGTCTAGTCTACGTACATGAACATTCCTAGATCTGCAGGCCTAGCCTGCGAGACAAAAGGCGCGCGCGCGGTGTTCATGACTTGTGCGGTCGGCCAGGTCAAAAGTTCATCAGTTGCTGCTAAAAATAGGAATGGAGAATTGAGAATCAGCAAGAGGGCTCACTTCAAAAACTTTATCCTTGTACTGACGACACTGTCCCTTTAAATGTTTATGTTCAAACATTCAAGTGATTTAAAACTAGGCACAGGCTTACATTATACATGAAAATTGAGAGGTTGTTGCAGTTGGTATGGCCAAAACACTCAATGGTATAGCACAAAGGTTTCACGTGTAACAAAAAAACCAAAATGTTACACGTGAAACACTTTTTTGCCAAACCTTTTACGTTAAGAAGATATCAAATTGTTCATGAAATGCGAGTTTTATTGTCAAAAGCGTGTTTCAATCTTTTCAGTTTACAAAGAACCAAGCTAACCCCCCAAAAAGAAGAAAAATCTGAATTTTATAATGCCATGTTTAAATTACGACAACAAATATTCATGATACCCATTTTGAAGGTTTTATTTAGTACAAATTGATGCTGGTGGCAAAAATAAAACACAAAAAAATAGCATAGTGGACTAAAATAGCTTGACAATTCACCATTAAAGTACATTTTACCCACTGGTACCCAAATTAAAATAATCACCAACATACCTATAGTTTGGAACCCGGTTAACAATAATCCAGTGGAATATTTGGTCTATGCCCACAATTGAACAGGACTTCAGCTCAAAATCTGCGAAAAGTGCTTTCGCCAAATGAAAATCCAATTTATGATGCCAGTCTAATTCTGATGCCAGATTATGAAAGTGTGGGCAGTAATTACATTGTACATGTAGTCACAGTAGAAATTTTTAGCTTCCTATGCCTATCACGTTTGGAAATGAAGTTATGACCCTTCAAAAATGAGGTGTGGAACCCAAAATTAAAACGGTCATAACTCTGAAACCACTTGAAATTGTCCACTGTAAGTTTGGGGTTTTACATTACACCCTTTAAGGTATATTAACTTTGTTGCAAAATTTAAGATGGTTACCCTGGAGCCCCTGGTTGATTTGGCAAGGAATGACCCAGTTATGTTTAACCTTTTGTGAAATAATCATCAATTTTTTGAAAAATCAGCTGAATTTTGGAACAATGGCAAGATTCTCCAGCAAGTAGTCCCACCTACTTTTAGAAGGCTAAAAGTGTTTTTCTGACGTTTACATTGGGATGTTATCATTTTGTATGTTACACTTTTAGCCCCTTATCTTTTGAACCCCCATTCGCCGTGCAGTACAATGAGGTGACCACAAGAGGGCAGTATATATTTGCAATAATTGGTTAATCATCAAATTACGCTGTTCTCTCCAGAAAGCTTGGAAAATGTCAAGAAAAATGACGTTGGACTAGTTATTTTCCTGTTTAAAAGAATCATCGGGGACAATAGACCACGGTACAACATTCTGGAGATTCCAGGGACTTCCATGGTAAGTTTTTCAATGTTTAATTTTGACTGTAAGGTGAAATTTTTTTATTTGGAGAAGGGCCGCCATCTTGGTCGTGCAGGAAAATTCAACACGGCGAATGGGGGTTCAAAAGGTAAGGGGCTAAAAGTGTAACATACAAAATGATAACGTCCCAATGTAAACGTCAGAAAAACACTTTTAGCCTTCTAAAAGTAAGTCCCACCAACGCGAATGAATTTTGTTTACACTGTGTTAAGCCCCTCAGCTGGTTAATATAATGTAGCTACGGCTTTACACGTTGCCCCTATTGATTGCTTTCGATGACGTAGAACATCCGGGAATGTTTGGTGGTCAACAGTCATGCGCGTACATGCACGCGCCAATAGACGCACATGAACACGCGTAAACAAATATTCACCAGCGTATTTTCATTCAAAGATGCCGCACGGGGGCGTTGTGATACGTTCAAATTATTGAGCATGCACTCGGCTTGTAAAAACGAAAGTGCTTCTACTTGATTGCGATGTTTAGCCTGAAGAAATGCGTTTTGATCTTTCTCGATACAACAGCCATGGCGCAACAACATAAAGCAAGGTTAAGTAACAGATGTACATGTAAGTGCAACCAATGCGCTGTTCTTGCTCTTTTTGCCGGTTATTACTCGAGCCACATGGGTCATGAAAAATGCACACCAAAATGGTGGATGGAAGGGGTGACGTCACCAGAAAGCAATCAATAGAGCACCCTCTACACCAAGTTTAGAATATCCTCAAGACCAACGTTCGCCTAGAGCAAGTTCGGGCGGGCGACTATAGTTAACTAGACTAACCTACCTGCAGGGCTTGGTTCCTCTAGTCAGACTAGCTAGTGAAACCATGCAGCGTACGGGTGACATCTAGATCGACTATGGTTAGTCTAGTTAAAGGCCCAGTGTATCATTTGCAATGACCCCAAAAAGTAATCGACGAGTTTACAGGGGAAAGTTCTGAAAGTAAAGATTGAAGTAATAGCAACTATCCAATGAAAGGTTTTCGCTCAAAATTATATAATTTTACCAGAAAATAAACCGTAAAGATGAAATTATTTAGATCGTTTGCAAACGATTTACTTATTTTTGGTTCGCATCGACTACGCTGTCCAAAATGCATGGGCGATGTGTACTCCGTGTGCGTGTTCCAACGCGATGGATCGCGCGCACACGCAGTATATGATGTGCGCCACAGAGTGCATGACGCAAGCCACACCCGATCAACTGAGAACGAATATTTGAAACACCCCGCCAAGACCAGGTATTTAAACGCATATGGATTTTCATGTTTTTTTAAATGTGGGACATTTGACAAAACTAAAATTTCTTCAGATGAGTTTGTTGATGTCTTCCTTTTGATTTATAATGGTTTTATTCGCAGAATCGCTCAAAAACAGATTATACCGGTATTATAGGGCCTTTAACTATAGTCGCCCGCCTAAACTTGCTCTAGGTGAACGTTGGTCTTGAGGATATTCTAAACTTGGTGTAGAGGGCGCTCTATAGGGGCAACGTGTAAAGCTGTAGCTACATTTTATTAACCAGCTGAGGGGCTTAACACAGTGTAGTCTAAACAAAATTCATCCGCGTTGGTGGGACTAATTGTTTTAGACGCGATATACCGGTAGCGAGAAGTCAAGAGACCATATGTTACTGGAGAATCCTGCCATTCTTCCAAAGTTTTGCTCCAGTTTATCGTTTTCTGATGTTTGAGGCATTATCGGAAAAGAACGACAAGGGTGCAATAGCCTTGAGATTACAAGGACCGTAGGCCTACCTCCATGGTGTTGTTTTAAATGTCCGATTTGGAATTGTAAGGTGAGATTTTTGACAGAGGTTTTTCGACGACTATAAGGTCATGCAGGAAAATTCAAAATGGCGAATGGGGTTAAATTGTTAAGGGCCTAAAAGTGATTCATAGAGTCCCAATGTAAACATCAGAAAATCACTTTTTTAGCCTTCTAAAACTAGTAAAAGTAAGGTAGGGCCTAGGCTGAATTTTTAGGTGTTTCCTCACAAAATCTTAAATTTTTCCTACTCATTCCAATGCTAGACGAGTTATTTTAAAGGAAAGAAAATTCTGATCAACTTCCCAAATCTTCCCCTCATAGGCCTAGCTAAAATTATGTTTCCTAAATTCCTACCATATTTACACTTTCTGGGGCATTTGTAGCGCCGCGCGGTCGAGCTAATGCGCGGTCGACGGTCGAGGTCGAGTTGGTAGCATGTTCACGCGCGGTCGAGTTGGTTCACCATTGTTCACGCGCGCCGGGGTTCGAGTTGTCCAGCCTACATATACTGTTTTATACATCATGCACAGTTTCAGAAGCCGTAACTCACACTATTGTTCCCTTACCTCACCCCAAAAAGATACGCATTACTTTTAGTTAGGGTATCGTACGACGCTTACTTTCCGAGAAAATACATCGGGAATCCCACCCAAGTTTCACATTTTTCGTCAGTGCTCCATAACATGTAGGTCTTTCCTTCCTCCATGGCCTAGGCTACACCACATATCGATAATACTAATACCGGTTACCTAGGACACGCAATTTTACAAATTGCGCAAGCAGATTTACAACCTGCGCGCGCAAATTTTAAGCTAGACTGGTTCCCGCTCCACATATTCCACGTACAACGAATGAATATTCGCTGGCAGAGTGAGACGTCAATTTCCGCGCGAAAAAGGTGAAACTTGGGTGGAATTCCCGATGTATGTTATCGAAAAGTATGCGTCGTACGATACCCTACCTAAAAGTAATGCGTATCTTTTTGAGGTGAGGAAATAGTCCATGCGGGCCAGAGGCCGCGGCCGGGCCCCCTATGCACATGTGAGACAGTTAAAGGTACACACCGGCCTACTGTTTACATGGTTTAGAGATGTAGCAGCTTTTTCACTATGAGCAACTAACAGTGGATATTGGGCACACACCATTGTTACAATGGTGTGTATTGGGCGCCGTTCGTCAACTAATTATTTAGGCGAATTATAGCATGTTTTTTCCATGGTTTATCTTAATTCTGTGTAAATCATACATAATTATTTGTGTAAAAGACCGTTTATGGTTTACAAACCTTTAAAACATCGTTTTGTACCAACACGATTCTTTACAAAACAGGAAATATACTTGTAGCTGTGCAAATTCATTATTTACAAATAATGAAAATTACCTCGGCGTTCCATACTTTATCAATAAAACTGACGAGTGTACATTTCAATGGTTTACAAACAAGAGAATTGTATCGTTCATAGACAATTTCATGGTTTATAAATAATGAATACTGCACATTGCTGCACGTTTTTCTGGTTTACAAATAATACAAAATTATCACTGGTGCGCAATTACATGGTTTATAAACCAAGAAACTTGCACCGGGGTCTGATTTTCTATGGTTTATAAATAATGAAAATTGGTTAGTGGACGTACAATTTCATGGTTTATAAACAATCAAAACTGCGCCGTGAACTCTAATCAATTTTGTGGATTCTGTGGTTTGTAAACAATTAAAAATAGTCAATAGGCGTGCATTTCAATGGTTTGTAAATAATGAAAAGTGATTGTTGGCTCACAATTTCATGGTTTATAAATAATGAAAATGAACTAGTTAGCGTTGTCGCAAAATTTCATGGTTTACAAACAGAGAAAATTGAAGCTTTATACACTTGTCTGTCGTTTGTAAAGGTTGACTATCGATAAAAAGAGAAGTATTATGCACTCGGTACATCTCAAAATACGATCATTGACGAAAAAGTGAAGGGTTTGTAAACCATGAAATTCACGCTTCATAAACGTTTATTATAATCCAGTTTCATCCCGGTTAAACTCGCCCGTTTGCGAGAGCCATGGGTGCGTTCAGTTAGCTATCATTGAGTCATAAGGGTGTTCGTTCAAAGTGTGAACAGTCCGGCAGACCATGGCGACAAATGTATTTATGTGTACAGCTAATCGAACGCTACGGCACTGCCTCCAGCGCGCGCGCGGGAAAATCCCAGAACATATATTGCAACGTGATTAGGAATCTCCAAATTTACAAATTGGTTACGCCGTAACTAGGAATCTCAATTTAGTTGTAAATTTGTTGACGTGTTCACAGGCGTGATTGTTCGTACTTTCAAGACATTATTTTCAGTTTATCTTCCACATTAGTTGTTTTCACGTATGAATCCCTAAATTAATAGAATCCCGACAACGTTCTACTATAGGTATTGTCCATAAACCCGACCAGGATTTACTCGTATTTTTGTCTGATCGCCATGATTTACTAGACTTGTTGCCACTCTACTCAAAGTTACACCACAGTTCGTCCCGTCTTATTGGAGCAGACGAAATAGTTGTTGCTACGAAAGCCTATGCTTATGAATTATTTTGTTAATATGCACGGCTGTTCTACTGTTTTATTCACAAGAATAAAGAGTATGGGCCTCTAGGCTATATGGGTCATTTTTCCCAAATGACACAATAGGTGAGGTCACAATTCTCTGTGTGTTAGTGTTAGTATTAGTGTGACAGGTCTGTTAACAGATCTGTTATCTTAATCATAACTGTGACCTCAGAACAAACGTCGTGTTAACATGGCTTGTTGGTCGTGCGCACAACCGCAAATTGCTGTGTGTGAGGGCGCAATTCTGCACTTATATGTAGGCCTACGTGTTAGTGTTAGTGTAACATATCTGTTAACACGGTGTACCGGGAAACCGTGTTAGCGTTAGTGTAACAGATCTGTTAACAGATCTGTTGACTCGGCATCTAGCTTGGGAAATGTCAAGTCTGTATAGGGTTCTGTACGACTTTCCACACTAACACGAACACAGAATTGTGACCTCCGGTCTGTGTCACACGAGCTTAACCACAAAGTGATTGAAATTGAACGATCTAAATAATTTTATCTTTACGGATTATTTTCTGGTAAAATTATATCATTTTGAGCGAAAATTTTTCATTGGATAGTTGCTATTAATTCAATCTTTACTTTCAGAACTTTTCCCCTGTAAACTCGTCGATTACTTTTCGGGGTCATTGCAAATGATACACTGGGCCTTTAAGTGCACATTTTGCTTTCGAGCGTGCAGTTTATGTGTGCGTGTGCGTGTTTCAGCAGTACGCGCTGACCAGGGCGCGGACGAGCGGTGCGCGGACCGCGAATAACACACGGCGCGGCCACGCGACTCTACTGCACACGTCCTGTATACGTGCCTCACATGTGTGGCATGTTGCTAGGCAATTTCTAAATTGGCGGAGCTTACTGGATCGGTCTATTGAGCTCGTGCCAATGACGTCATTTTGGGAGTCAAATAATGCCGCGTCTTTCTGGAAGCAATGTGCGTGCGCGTTGTGTGTGTCCATAGCGCGCGTAACGCGCTATGCTGAGGCTCCCATTGGTGAATTAAATCGCGTTACGCCCACCGGAGACACACACAACGCGCGCGCACATCGCTTCCACAATGACTCAGCATTAGTTTACTCCCAAAATGGCGTATTCGCACGTGTTCGAAAGGGGTCAATAGGGGCGCGTTTGTTTCGGACGGATCCAGATTCAGATCGGCGCATTACCAAGGTGAACTCGTTCACTTCGCGCACATCCTGATCGAGATCTGTGATCTGTGGAATCCATCTCATCTCAGCCCCGAAGTACTGTAACATCAAGTCAAACAACGCGACACCAGGACTATGTTATCTTGTTTTATTCTGGGATAGCTGCAGTCACATACGCCCACTTTAAGTACAATGTCATGTGATTTGTACTACATAATATACATTACAAAAATCTGGCTCTGGAAAAGTGCGATCACAACTTGTTAAACCAGTTGAATCAACATGATAGTGGATATTTAGACAATTTAGCTCAAAATACGTACCCTGAGATATAGGCGAAAAAACAGATTAAAACTTAAAAGTAGAAAAATTACTCTGGATAATTCCTATCTGACCCCCTCTGGCGATCGAGCAGCCAGAATCGTACTGGCCGACTCCAGAGTAATATCTCTCAAGGAAAATACGAACAAACAAAGTAAGTTGTTCGTTTATAGCAATGTTTTATAATAAAAGTGCTATAGACCACCTCGTTATATTTCAGTGTTTAAACATTGTATACATACCAATATTTAAAACGCACCCTAACAAAATACAACCAAGTGCACACGAGTTTCACGACTCGTTGAAATCATTTGTTCAACATGGCTACCACAGGACAATTAACTCTGGCAATCGCCTTGTCCAATGTGAAAGTGGATTTTTAGAATATTTAGCTCGAAATACGTACCCTGAGAAAGGCGAAAAAACAGAGATTAAAACTGAAACAGAAAAATACTCTGGGAAAATTCCTATCTGACCCCCTTCGGCGATCGAACAGCCAGAATCGTACTGGTTGACTCAAGGGTAACATCTCTCGAGGAAAATACGAGCAAACAAAGTATAATATTAGTAAAGTTGTTCGTTTATAACACTAGTTCAGAGCGAAAGTGCTATGGACCACCTTATTATAATTCAGTATTTAAACATTGTATAGATACACGATTATTGCAATTGCACCCTAATTATATACCAGCATGTGCACACGAGTTTCACGACGTTGAAATCCTTTGTTCAACATGGCTACCACTGGACCACTCCGGCCATCAACATTGTCAAATGCCATGTACTTAATACTGAAAGATTGTCAAACATATTATATATATATATATATATATATATATACTTCTCCCCGGTAAGAAAGTCGGGATTTAGTGCAGAATTACAGACATACGATTAAAATGTTTTGATTAAGATAAAAGACATAAAAGCGATGTGTCCGCCTTTGGGGGAAAATGCTCAATGAAATTATATAAGAACGAAGACCATTTTTCTTGGAAAAAATGAACTGTGTGTGACGCTGTGACTGCCTGCGAATGACTTGCAACCGCCCATGCAAGTGTACCACATTACACGGCGCATTCTACGCACCAGTACACCACGATCAAACCTTTAGACCTTACGTAACACCCACCAACAGGTGCTCTCACACTTACGATGAGATAACAATTCTCTTCTTATTGCATGCCGAAGAGAATTTATAAATCTCATCTCAGCCCCGATGTACTGTAACATCAAGTCAAACAACGCGACACCAGGACTATGTTATCTTGTTTTATTCTGGGATAGCTGCAGTCACATACGCCCACTTTAAGTACAATGTTATGTGATTTGTACTATAATGCGAGGACAAAGTTTGCCTTGAAAACGAAGAAAAGTGACATAATTATACTTTAGCCGCGATGGCTCTATGTAGCACCTTAAAGATTCATAGCAAAGGATAGATGATAATTTGTTAAAATAATAGTTTTCTGTGCATGTCGCCGGTTGATACCGGTTCTCCTCCTCCCGACGTGTGATACAGAACCCGCTTCCGATGCCTCTCCGATCTGTACGTGCTTGTCCTAGGAAAAGGTGCGTATCGCAACTGACACGTACTAAAATGCCAATCAGCTTTCTGTAGGTCGTATAGTGCACGAGATTCGTTTTATAGCTGTGGCACATACAGCTTAAAGGCCTGTTCGCAATGGTGAACTCCTATAGTGGCCGGGTAACGCATGCGGAGTGCCCATCCTGTGAAAATTGTCCTTGTCTGAGATAATGGATATTCCTTTAACAGAACGTGATGCGATAAAGTCGGCAAAATAATGAAAAAGACATGCAGACGAATGTCAGGTGTATGATGATTCATGTTGGCCACTTTCGACGAGGATTAGTCTAATATTTGACAGCTTCTCACCCAAAAGGAGTCTTGAGAACTTTATGATTAATGATGGCTTGGGTGCGTGCTGTCCAGGACTGATTCAATGAAGCTTAATTGGTAAGGGAACCAACACATACTGGCCGACTTGTCCATCTGATGGTGCGGATTGCAAGGCTAGTCTGGTGGATGAAACCTGAAGACGCGGCGAATGCCGTTTTCACTCCGTTGGTTTCGCTGCGAAAACTCGAAGCCTTATGACTTCCCGCGCGGATTGCATGCGGCTTACAGGCTAAGGGAAATCACCAGCCCGTGCGCTTCGATAATCGTCTACTTTTCAGCTCGTATCGACTTGAAGGTGCTTTCAAATGACATTCTTCAAAATGCTCTGAAAGTAAAAAACAAAACTTTAGGGAAGGAACAAATTAAGTTTTCATACTGGCGTATACGAACATACACACGTACAAACGCTGCCTATAACTGGCTTGATCGACTGGTCATAGACACTCGTGATCTGCAGATGTCACTCGTGGACATCGACTGCCTAAAAGCTATAACTGGCTTGATCATCGACTAGTCATAGACACTCATGGTCTGCGGCTATCACTCGTGGACAAAACTAAACACTTTATCATACTAGCATGTCCGCTATTGTCGTTTAAAATCACTCACTCAAGACTGCATGTTTCGCAGATGACCATTTTATACAGACAGCTGTTGCGGAAATGTCAAAGTGTTTTGTTTTGTTTGTTTTTTTTTTTTTTTGACGAACACCCATACGTGCAAACATGCTAACAGCCTTGCTTTGTCGACTCACCATAGACACTTGTGGTCTGCGGATGTCACCCGTGGACATGGCGATTATACACAAAGTAAACCCGTCATCAAGAGCTTGCAGTTCGTTACATTTCCGAAAACAAATCCGTGACCGTTACCTCCAACAAATTCAAAGTTTCGGTAGCTTTGCAGCTTATTTACTTGCATAACCAAAAAACTCAAAACGTAAAGAGAGGCGGCGCGCCCAAATGTTTTGTATGCTCAATTTACAATAAAAAGTGCAAATGCCGACTTCACAGCCGGGGTACAAAAAATTTAGTCGGGAAGGTCTCTTATGATTTGAATGCATGTATTCTGTGCAATAAAGAATTATAGTGAAAAAATCTCCATGTCTCTTGGCCAAATGAACCCCATGTGTTATGGAGCACGACAAAAATCCTAATGTTTTCAAAGAAGCACGTTAAATCGTTTCACAACTAAAGGCAGGTTTCCTTGCCAAATTTATCCTCTCTGAAACAGTGTCATATAATCCAAACCGCACATACGCTGCGCTCACACGAAATATATATAGACTCGGATTTTATGGTAAACACGTGGCAGAGCAACAGGCCCCCAATCATATACACTCGGCAAAAGAAGTTCTTGGACACTTGTAAAAGTTCAAATAATTTTTTAAAATAATTCATAAAAAGCACATTATTGTATATCAATATGACCACACAATAGTTCTCTACCAGCATGATATGGAGTTAACGCGTGAGCAATCATGCATGGCTGGTTACACGCATTAAACAATAGCAAGTACAGTAACAGAAAATTGCAAGAAATGGAGCATTCAGTTATTCAATTGTGAAACCGTTTATGTGGCATAATGATCCATTGAAAGAAAAAAGCAGTATGTTTCTTTGCTGGGGGTTCATTATTGAACAAATCCCGTGCACATTGTCAAGTCAAAATTAAATGCCATTTTGAAAAGAAGAGGAAATTATCCATCTTGGATGCATCATTATTCCACTGGAATTGTTAACAAAATTTAGGCCTGCAGGATGGACATGATTATTAGCATTTGAATGCTCCATTTCTTGCAATTTTCTGTTACTGTACTTGCTATTGTTCAATGCGTGTAACCAGCCATGCATGATTGCTCACGCGTTAACTCCATATCATGCTGGTAGAGAACTATTGTGTGGTCATATTGATATACAATAATGTGCTTTTTATGAATTATTTTTAAAAATTATTTGAACTTTTACCAGTGTCCAAGAACTTCTTTTGCCGAGTGTATAAGCTCAATGCAAATGGTTCAGTAACAATAGAGAAATCACCAGGCAAACCTTAAACCTGACCCTGCGTACGGCCACCCTCACATCCAGCTGCGCCGCACGTCCCCCAATTGCCCAACCTCTAATGACACCTCGCAAAACTGTGGTTGCGATTAATGCAATTGTACTCTTAAATTGCGTAATTCGAAATTCATATTCTGGAGCTGTCCGAGTGTGCCCGTTGACTCGGGCCTAAATGCTACCGCATGATCTAAACTATATTTCAGTTCACGACTTATAGTCTTAGCACGAGTTCGTCCTCTAGATCTGTGCATACATTAATATGCTCGAGGATATACACAACTGCAATATGACAATTCTCAGAATGGTCGGTATTTGAATAAATGTCAGTACAGTACTGCAGTTGCAAGGTCTAAAGGGCTTACCCTTCATACATGTATCCAGGCTGTGTTGCTCGAAGCGCAACTGGGCAAAGTTAACCGAACAGAAAGAATGTTCGCGTGAACATGCTCCACGAGATTCAATCTGCCTATACATATATATATACTTGCTAAAAGTTTGGGAAACATTCCCAAGCACTCTGAAGAGTGTAATGAAAATGTAATTGTTTTCTTTCGTCCGACTCAATAACCACTAAAAGGTGTTCAAATTTTTAATGGAAAATCAATTTAGGAGTGGAAAACAATATCTCGGTCTCGACCAGAGTACGGAATTCGTGCAGAAAACATGAGGGAAAACAGCCCTCTGTAATATAGCATTATAGTCTGGGAGCCCAGACCGATTTGTTCATCATCTCGAGTACAAAAGGTCTGAAGCGTGAAATCAATAGGTGGGGCAAGTGTGACCTCCGAATGGCATTTCTTAAGTTGCAGATCCTGTACCTAAGGGAGGGGGAAGGCCCCCTTTTGACCCCAAAATCACTTTTATTAGCATAGTCGAGTACATCAATCAAACCTTCACCAAACTATCCTCTGATGAACCCTAATTAATGATCGGCATTTCTTAAGTTGCAACTCCTGTACTTAGTATGCTTAAGAAAGTCCTTAATTAGCAGTAATTGGCGGTTTAATTATCATATCGAGTACATCAACCAAACCAACGCTAATAGATTCTCTGGGGTGTCCTGAATAATAAAGCGTCAACTCCTGTACCGAATCCCCTTAAGAAGAGGTCAAAGGTAAAGCATTAGCACTACATACAACAGCCGTCGGCAAAAGGCCCATTTGTTTTGTACAGCTAGCGCTCTGAGCAGACGGCTGTTTTGTGTTTCATCCGCAATTTAATTACCCTCGTTTTTTTTGGACTTAAGCGAAGTTCTCCGGCACTGGGATGGTTGAAATAATTCTGCAGAGTACACTGGCCAAAGAAAGACGTTCTTAGTTCAGCTTCTGTAGCGAATTTACTCGAGCAAATGTCAGTACCAGGTGAGACTATGTATTTTTTAATGCAACCAGTCAAAGCAAATATTCCGTCTCCGCCATGGATTCCGTAGACACATCGCTTTCATGAATTTACCATATTTTGCTTTAGTGCACGTGTAATCAAATTCAAAATTTACTAAATTGCAATATTGTTCACCGTCAAAAGCTGCGGATTACATTATGGAGTACCGAGGTGTGACCGTAATTGGCTCCAAACATCATGATTGCCAGATAAAACACCATTCAAAAGTACAGGGAAACAGTTTGGTGATTTTTAGCGTCGATCCATTGCCTAAAAATAGGGTGACGTTTCACTTCGGTAGTTCATATGCATTGCAAATACGTTGTATTAGAGAAGCTAATTCCGTTATGAAAAGGTCTTAGATGACCACCGTGCATGCTCAGTCGTTCCGATGTCCGATTATATTTGTATGGTAAAACTCCTCATGTGAAATATGTAGTATTCTGCACAAGACGTGATGTGTTTCACCACATGTGCTCATCGGAACATGTGCACACCAAGACATCCGAGACATGGATGGTGGCTTATGTTAGAGTTAGCAATGCACTCTTTTTCTGCATTTCACTATTAAAAACGGGCATCCGTCAATTCGTGACAGTATGAATTATGGATTTTTTTTAATCCCTGTGCGGGATTACGGACGCATGCACTTTCGTTCACCATAGTCTTGAAGTATATTGTACGTCTGTATTAGACAAAAGTTTAGTTGCCAAATGGCTGTCTCCACCGTGCAAGTCATGACAATATTTATTTATTTTATTTATTTATTTATTTACCACATCCAACAGCGAAGGGACCGCCAATTACAGGAATGGGAGCAAGTGTGGTTGCGTGCCTTGCTCAAGAGCATATAGTGCCACAACCCGTCGCGGCCCGGAATCGAACCTACATTCTAGTACTATTTAGCACAGGAATTTAAGTTCGACGCACTAGACCGCTCGGCCATAACACCCCAAAATTATTGAGTTGCAATGGCCCTTTATACCCATTTTAAGGGATTCGATAGGTCATTTATTATTCAGGACACGGCATTTGGCTCTTTTTGGTTTCGATAGTGCTATCTAAGAACAATTGTCATTTTGATAAGAAAATTCGTTTGATTATGCAATTATTATTGGGGACTGGGGAGTATCGGGGTACCAAACGGGAGGAAACCACATATATAAACAAATGATGTCAGTATGTTTCTTGGTCCATTAATTTGGGATTAAAAATGCAAACTGTGTTCACGTCTGGAAACTAAGCCGAAAGGCAGGGAAAACCATACTTGCACCAACCCGACCGCCCCTTGAAGAGTGATTAAGTTCTGCTGTGTGATGGGTCATTTTTTGAAACTATGGACCACTAATGTCACGTCAGTTGTCAGGGTCCAAACAGTACTCCCGACAGTACTAATTAAAGTAATGTCGCGCGTCACTGTTTGTTGCCAAGGTTACTAGGACCACACTACAAAAGTGAACTTTTTCCCCGCGCTAATGGCTGGATTCACACGGAGCCTTTTCGTGCGTAGATTTTACGAGCGTCGCTTTGAGGGAAAAATCGGGGGAAAGTATACCCAGCACGATGTGATAAAGGGACTCCCCTCCTCCCATACCTCAACATGCTCTTTCCTTTTGTTAACGCGGCAACCCCACCCCCTAAAACCTGAAAGGAATTCTTTAAAATTCCTTGAATATTTGAGAGACAATATGGGGAATTCACAATGGTGGGTGGTGGGAGTGGGTATACTATACACTCTGCATATAATAAAGCGTGGATTCACACTATCAGGGAGAATTAGATGCACGCAAGACACCAAACGCAAAGTGGCTTGAGCACTGGTCATCTTTAGGAGGTCTCAGAATCAAGGTTCGAACTTTGGTCACGGCAAAGGAGTTATCTTGCCAGAAAAATTAAAATTTCTGGATGTTTGTTTTCGTCTGTTTTAAGACGTCCTCAAAGTAACGACGAAGTGCTCGACAAAACACTTCGCGTTCATCTAGACCTCCCTATTAGCCTTTTCGCACGTAAATGCGACGTGCGTCCCTTTGACAAAAAGCGTCCGGGTTGGGGGTGGAGATTTGGAGTGAAAACGACACACTGAAAACCATATAATCCCTCAAAAATGCTCTCCGCCCAAGTTGATTCTGTGGTTTTCAGTGTCTGATTTCACTCCAAATTCCATCAAAACTGCTATTTCTCAAAGCGCACGACGTGTGTTAAATGTACGTACGAGAAGGCTCTGTGTGAATCCACCCTAAGGGACGTGTATACAGGATGTGTATGTTTCACGTCACGAACACGGCAAGATTTATTTAGCTATATGCAGAACATGCGTCAAAAATGCTAGCAGAAAAAGGATTCGGATTTTCTTTAATCACGAACGCACATGGACTTGAAATTGACCATGCGTCACCTGACATACTACACGTACCGTGCGGATCCGTTCTATACCCAGTGTGGACCGACCCAAAATACTATTCTCCCTAAAATACTATATCCGTGGGAATAAATACAAAAAGTCCAATGTCCAATTTGGATGTGGTAGCAAAAAAGTTAATTTGTTGTAATCATTGCGGAACTTCATGGAACCAGATAATAATTTACAGAACATCTGTCTTTTTGGACGATATACGGATTGAGAGTGCGAAATTTCAGAATGGTAACGAGAAAAATATGACACAAAATTGTATTAAAATCTTATCACCCATGAGGTAAGTTGGGGAAGGGGGATGGGCGGGTCAAAAAAGTGATCTGGTCAAGAACGTTGTCGGTCAGCTACTCCCGGATAAGCTTACACTTAACAAATCTGCAACTTTTAACGGTGGAATCAGCGGCGTATAGCCAGGATTTGTTCACTGGAGGTGGGGGAAAGGAAGGGGGCATTGCTTTTTAGTGGGGAGCCCATGGCATGTTTTTTTTTCGTCCTTTCCCTCTGTTTCCTTGCGTTCTTTGAGGGCACTACATGCATCTGGATTTTTTCGTGGGGGGACTTAGGAACACTCCCCCACATCCCCACCCCCTCCCCCACCACAACCACCATGTGGCTATACGCCGCTGTGTGGAATACTTGGACGGTCACTTTTAAATACACTTAACTAGGCCTATAACTTCTCAATAACTTTACAATTTAGGAACTAGTAACGTCCCGTGAAAGCAAGTCTATACGGAATCCATGGCGGAAATTTGCTTTGACTGCTTGCGTTGTACATAGTCTCACCTCGTACTGACATTTTCTGGAGTGAATTCGCTACAGAAGCTGAACTAAGAACGTCTCACTTTGGCCAGTGTACTCTGCAGGAATTATTTCAACCATCCCAGTGGCAGAGAACTTCACTTAAGTCCACAAAAAACGAGGGGAAATTAAATTGCGGATGAAACACAAAACCGCCGTCTGCTCAGAACGCATAGCAGTACAAAACAAATGGGCCTTTTGCCGACGACTGTTGTGTGTACTGCTAATGCTTGACCTTTGACCTCTTCTTAAGGGGATTCGGTACAGGAGTTGACGCTTAAGAAAGGTCATTCATTATTCAGGACACCCTAGAGAATCTATTAGCATTGGTTTGGTTGATGTACTCGATATGATAATTAAACCGCCAATTACTGCTAATTAAGGGCTTTCTTAAGCATACTAAGTACAGGAGTTGCAACTTAAGAAATGCCGATCATTAATTAGGGTTCATCAGAGGATAGTTTGGTGAAGGTTTGATTGATGTACTCGACTATGCTAATAAAAGTGATTTTGGGGTCAAAAGGGGGCCTTCCCCCTCCCTTAGGTACAGGATCTGCAACTTAAGAAATGCCATTCGGAGGTCACACTTGCCCCACCTATTGATTCCACGCTTCAGACCTTTTGTACTCGAGATGATGAACAAATCGGTCTGGGCTCCCAGACTATAAAGGTTCAGACGTTCGGAATAAGAAAAATAGCACTGTCGAGGCTTCATGTTTGGAGACTCAGACGTTACTAATTAGCACGCTCATGGTCGAAGACAAGCCGTTTTGGATATCAAGAACCACTATACTTACGTTAACAGCACAGATGTTTTTTATTTATTTATTTGTTTTCATTATAGACATTTTCAAAAATAGACAAGCCGTATTTTTTTTATAGACTGGTTTCATAGTAATAATGCACCGAAAGCGGAGCTATAAAACTATACGGCGGCCATGTAGTTTCGTTCTCATATCATGCGTACATGTACATACATGTATGTATGCCTACTAGGCCCCTCACAATTACAAATAATGCCTGGACTCAAATTGATAAATTCATATTCGTATTCGTTTTCTGCCAATGACACATGCAGAGTCTCAGTATAGCTTCAAATAGGTAGTTTAAACTAAACGGGTACTTATCTTAGATTATTGCTGACGTCCTCTCGCACAAGTAGATTGAAGTGTCCAGCAAGAATTCAGTAGTTGACCTCGGAGTGAAATACCCCTGCTCTATTTGGCCACGCGTTTGACCAGATTTCGTTGACTCGGTTTACTGCGACCCCATTAGCTGGCAACTTGCGTGTTCCCCCGCAGTGAAGGCTTGAAATTAGCAAATTTGTCTGGTTGTTTAGTATCGACTAGCAGATGGCCGCGCTTCGCGCGGCCATCTGCTAGGGCGACTGGTTTTCGACCAACATATTTCACATATTCCACATAATTATCATGCCTCGGAAGACTTTCTGAGACAGAATAAACAGAAGATATGAGATTAGACAGGCCGCCGGCCCGCAGGCCACACTGTGCGCTGCGCGTTGCGGACCAAACACGGGAGTCAACTTGGGCAAGTCTACGCCTAACC
Source organism: Henricia sp. BOLD:AAB3569 (assembly GCA_037783545.1). Taxonomy (NCBI): domain Eukaryota; kingdom Metazoa; phylum Echinodermata; class Asteroidea; order Spinulosida; family Echinasteridae; genus Henricia; species Henricia sp. BOLD:AAB3569. The sequence goes on along the minus strand of JBBELK010000915.1, from coordinate 105,303 downwards.
GCGAGTTGAATAATTGGCGGACCGCCAATGGTTCGTCTCATGACACGGACAATAATTGTTTTAGGGTCTGTGAACATTTATGATTGTTCGAGATTCCCAATACATAATGTAGCGATCAATGACTTTATCAGTCTTATCACTGGCAGTCGTGGCGATACGAATAAAGATGCATAGCGAAAGTTTTAAAAAGCGTAGTTTACGTTTTAAAGAATGCTTGATATGTGGTGGCAAGTTAGGTCTTGGAGATGGACTGAAAATGTGTTTTTGCTGGAAAATCTGCAAATGTTTATTTGTGACCCGATCTGAGAAAAGGTAACAAAAGTCGCACAGGATAGGTAGAGTTGTCGCGACCATAGTAAGAAATCTGCGGCAGATCCACGCTCATTAAAATACCAAAACAATGGAAATTCCTGGCGGTGCCCAGATACCGCCTATGGAATGTCTGTAGTACGCCTAGAATTTCTATTGTGTTTTGGTATTTTAATGAGCGCGGTAACTGCAGATTTATTCTTTTTAAACGACCAAACTTAAAGTTGGGATGAGGGAAAAATCGTAAGGGCCTCATCATCATTCGAACCCGAAACCTTCGACTCACCGGGAAGATGCTCTACCAGCTGAGCTATAAGGCACATATATGAACTTGCGAGAAAATCCATGTATATGCACGTAATTCTGCAACGTTGCCGGAAATGTCGGTAGGAAGGGATAGTCAATGAAGAACAAACAGCAATTCCAATTTTTGGAAAGCATATCATTGTTTTTCTCTTTAGCAAAACATGGCACAATTGATTAAATTCTATAAAGATGACTGACTTGTGCGTTCGGTACGCGTAACACCCGCCTACTTTTACAGATTTGCGTATTTCCTCAGGGGATTGTAACGCTGCTTAGCAGAGCGGAAATTGAGATCCCAGGATGGGGCAGGGAGGGAGGGGGACCACCAGTTTAGAGGGGTAGGCACATACATGTATATGAACTTGCAAGAAAATCCCTGTACATGCACGTAATTCTGCAACGTTGCCGGAAATGTCGGTAGGAAGGGATAGTCAATGAAGAAAAAACAGCAATTCCAATTTTTGGAAAGCATATAATTGTTTTTCTCTTTAGCAAAACATGGCACAATTGATTAAATTATATCAAGATGACTAACTTGTGCGTTCGGTACGCGTAACACCCGCCTACTTTTACAGATTTGCGTATTTCCTCAGGGGATTGTAACGCTACTTAGCAGAGCGGAAATTGAGATCCCAGGATGGGGCAGGGAGGGAGGGGGACCACCAGTTTAGACGGGTAGGCCTACTTCATTTTGCCCTGTAAAGAAGATTTTTAGACACGTAGGCCTACATGTATTTTTAAAGTTGATTTTATACAGTCCGTGTGTTTTGGGTGTGGCACCTCAAAAATAAATTGAACTGATAATTTTCTAGTAACGTCAAAGTATTCACTTTGAAATGAGACATGAAAAGAAAAACAACATTGACCAAGTGCTGAAATAATTTAATGTTCACGTAATCTTTGCACCATGACTGTTGCCTTCAAATGTTGTTGTTGCTACGTGATGCACGCGAGTGCATGCCCATCAACTAACAGTACAGTTGCTTTATGTCATTCTCTTTTATCGGTTTTGATTTTGCACCATGACTGTTGCATGCACGCGAGTGCATGCCCATCAACTAACAGTACAGTTGCTTTATGTCATTTTCTTTTATCGGTTTTGATTTTGCACTTATTACCTGCTGCGTGCAAGCCACCCAATAGCATTATATTTTAAACAACGTTTAGTCCAGACACTACGGCAGTATACCCTTATTATATCATTAAAGTCAAACACGCAAAAGGCTGTGATACGAATTGAGAACTCGAGATTTTAGAATGGTAATGAATTGATATTGTGAAAACAATCTCAAAACCCATAGGAAAAGGGGTGGGACAAAATGTGATGTGCATGGTCACTCTTCTTAAACATATTCATTATGCAACAGACCAGTTGCATGATATATATGTATATTTGCATAAGTCCTGGAGTTAGCCTCAACTGAACCACTCAAAGGCGAACAGCGCAGGAAACCGGCCTCAACTGGACTACTCCGTTAAGAGCTACAGCAGGCGACCAGTCTCGACTGAACCACTCGGTTTTGAGCAGCAGAAGACTTGACCGAGTACCCCTCCAGACTACCATTGTGCAATGTAGTCCTTTGGAAGTACTTATTGTTTCAGATTCGATGAGGGTGGTCTAGTCAGAGAAGTACAACATAGCGTTTATGGTCTGTATTCAAACGCTGAATCAAAATGAACAGAGTTTTTTGCCACCTGCCGAAAAATAAACAAACTCAGGGACTTGTTTTGTACCAGTATACAAATTGAACAACCATAATGAACACCATAAATATCATTATGATTACAAAAACTTGAATAATGACAAAATCACAATCAGTCCAACGGTACAAAGCATTTGTAATGTTTGTGTATATGTAAATGATCATTTTCTTCGCTCCCGATTCGCTGTACAGTTTGCCCGAGGCCAGGGCTTGACAGATGCTTATTTATGACCCCGCAATATGTGGGTTCAACCACGCGAAGAGATACGTCCAATGAAACGACATATGCCCTTTAACCTCAAATCGTGTCTAGTTATGAATTTAATTTTCTATTGTATGTCAGAGTTCCTATTTGCATAGGTATGCAGAGGTGTTGAGGTAGTTTAAGGAAGGCGGGAAGGTCACTTGACTGTTTTCGACTACACGCATCGGACAGCCCAATTTTTTCTTCCGCGGAAATGTCTGAATGAAATGTTAAGTTCACTTGATATCCCGAAAGAAGATTCGCTAGGGCTGTTCAACGTACAGCAACAGCAACTTTGATGGGGCTAGTTGATCCGGCAACTGGATAAAGACATGGTCAACTACTGAATTTTTGCCGTTTTCACGGAACAACACATCGGTACTACCCATGTACCGTGTAAGCTGCGTGGGACAAGAGAAGCGAGCGGAGAAGTGCTAGGCTACATGCACACTGAGTTAAGTACGCAGAACAAAGAAACAGATTAGATAAAAGAAATTTTGTGCTGATTCAATTACGGTAAAATGGAACTAAATATCCAGTATAAAATTTGTTTTACGTCTTGGACGAATATGTTGAATTTCTTAATAAATCGGCAATACACATTGCAGAGAAGAATTAAGCTGATACATGTATATATAATATAGGATCTCAACATTCCAGATATTCAGCTTTTAAACATGGTTAATGGTGCACTACATGTTTTGGTCACAATTAGTTCGCGATTATGGCGACAAAGAAAGGGCCGAGATAAGCTGTAGTGGTAAGAATTTGGAAAATGACCATGAAAGTTATTCTTTAAAATAACTAATCAAACTTGCCGGTGGGTGCAGAGTTGATGGAGGAACACTAATTGGCAGTGTGAAACATTTTCTTAGAAAACACTTAGAAAAGTTTCAATCAGTCTCATATGTTTTGTACACGAGGTTTTTCCGTTGATGTTTCAAAAAATCATGATACTGGTTACTATGCCACTAATTTTGAGCAGTTTTAGTCCTTTATCGTTTTCTATGTATAACGCAAAGACGAAGCCGGTTGTAGTGATATTTGTTTGGCGTATGGCCCCTGGAGTGAATACATAAACGCTGAGAAATCAACTCCGGCTTTAAACAAGATGGCGGCGCCCAGTAGTCCAGTTACGCACGCAGTTCTGCTAAAACGTTGAAGGTAAATTATAAAGGTATTACAATGGTTTACTTGCATTTTTTGTCTCCATGAAAGCGACTCTTTAAAGATACGGTTGGCATGATTGGATTTCAAGCACATTATAATTTATATTGAAACAAATATTATTGTTGCCCTCGATCAAGTTGTTGGGAAGCATAAATCCCAGTAAGGCATAGTCAGATAGCACAGCCACAATTATTATCAAAGTGGGATTTTAATAGGCCTATAATACTTGACTCCAGGTTGTTTCCTGATTATGATTCGCATATTTCTAAATGGATTTACCCCGAAAGAAATGTTAGGTTATTCAAATTTGCCCCAGTTCAGTTCTTTTGAGTATGAATTTGGCTGGTCGAGCCCATCATTGTCCAGATTTAAAACATACATTGAATTCCATAGTAACAATTTAGCAATATATAATTAAGTACTTTGTTTGTATGTACAACGGCACTGACTGTCATCTTAATCCTACATACTATTTTAATATTTCCACAGGTTTTCGTACTATCCATTCCAATGTGTAACATGGAGGATGAAGAGTCAAAACATGAGGTTTCACCAGGACTGGAATCATATGTTGAAGAGTTGCAGGAAACTAACACCAGCATAGAGAAGGGGTATCCCTTGCCATTGAAACATATCACTGGCCTTCGTGTAAAGGTGTTTTATCGATACTGAAATGTTCTGACAATTGACAAACACCAACGCTTGACGTTATAGCTGCTAAATAGTTTATTGTGAGAAGGTAGAAGTAGTATGTTTAGGTGGAGAGGAAGATTCGCATGTTTCTGTATTCTATTGATATGTTGCCAATGAAATGTTAATCTTCCAATTCATTCTATTTCCAAACTTTCCTGTTCTAGACAAGGTATTTGTATTCACACATGATTCAGAGTTGTTTAATACTGCAGGATTTGATCTGCAGCACGGCAATGACGCCTTATCATACATGTACATGTAGTTCTTTATATACATGTAATTAGCATATTTCCATTCCAGTATGGATCTATAGGGGTTGCAAATTCAGTGTAACCCCAAATGCCCACATGACATGTATTGGACAAGAATGGTCCGTATGACAGCTCTCGCATGTTCACATGACATGTTCGAGTTTGAAAGTGAGAAAACTGCATGTTCTTTCATATGGTCACATGCGACATGCATAAACAATTTGTGTTGGTTCAGTTAATTAAGCTTGTGGTGAACTGAACAGAAAATCTACTTGGGACTAATATCACAACAGAAGTCGGTCCTTTTCTGTAGATTGAAAGTGAACCACATACAGGTACATGCTGTACATGTACAGCAATTATTTGCCATATAAGGGCATATTTCTTCATTTCACAAGATTCAGAGCTCTTAAACCACACCAATGTCTCATACGTTGCAAGTCATTGAGGCGTAACAGTAAACTTAATGCATAGTCTCACTTTACTGCTCTATAGCCCAACCCACATGGTGTTCTTTCACCTGCTCGCATGACAGATGTTTTGAAATTGATTACAACCCACATGTTCTTATTCGGTTCATATGACATGCATTGACTAAGTGATTCATTGTGTTCTTGACATGTTCACACGACGGGCGGTTTGAATTCGATATTACAAATTCGCATGTTCTCTCATTTGGTTCACTGGACAAGCAATGAATGAGTACATGTATTATGTATGGTTTTCTTAACATATATACGCAAGGCACATGTTCTATCATACGAATTATGTAACATGTATTGATACTTTGAAATTTGGATATAGAACATGTATTGTAATATACATGATGTGCTTCAACATTGTTCAATGAGATTGCGTTCTCTCACAATGTTCACATGGCAGAATGTTGAAATTGATTACAAACCTGCTTGTCCTCTATCTCATGGGGTTCACATGACATATCCATATTAAAATAATGATTCTTGATATGCTTTTTTCACAGTGTCACTGTCACGTAACAAACGTGAGTTTAAATTGATTAATTAACCCGTATGTTACCTCATACGATTCACATGATAAACATTGAATGAGATTCGCTTGATGTTCTCACATGTTCTCATGGCAGATAATTTCAGTTCTGATAGTTAAAATCCGCATGGTGTTCTGTCAGGTGGTTAAAAGATGAATGTTTTGAATTCGTGCACTTAAAACCCACATGGTGTTCGAATTCTACCAGGTGATTACAAGATGAATGATTTGAATTCTGATAGTTACAAATCCGCATGGTGTTCTATCAAGTGGTTAACAGATTAAGATTTTGAATTTTGATAGTTATAAATCCGCATGGTGTTCTATCAAGTAGTACAAGATGAATGTTTTGAATTCGTGCACTTAAAATCCACATGGTGTTCGAATTCTACCAGGTGATTAAAAGATGAAAATTTTGAATTTTGATAGTTATAAATCCGCATGGTGTTCTATCAAGTGGTACAAGATGAATGTTTTGAATTCGTGCACTTAAAATCCACATGGTGTTCGAATTCTACCAGGTGATTACAAGATGAATGATTTGAATTCTGATAGTTACAAATCCGCATGGTGTTCTATCAAGTGGTTAAAAGATGAATGATTTGAATTTTGATAGTTATAAATCCGCATGGTGTTCTATCAAATTGGTACAAGATGAATGTTTCGAATTTCTTACACTTACAAATCCGCATGGTATTCTATTACTAGTTGCAAGATGAATGTTTTGAATTCTGATAGTTATAAATCCGCGTGGTGTTCTATCAGGCGGTTACGAGATCTATGTATTGAATTATGATAGTTATAAATCCGCGTGGTGTTATATCAGGCGGTTACAAGTTTAATGTTTTGAAATCATATACTTACATATCCGCATGGTCGCAAGATGGATGTTTTAAATTATTACACTAATAAATCCGAGTGGTATTCTATGCAGGCGGTAACAAGATGAATCTTTTGTATTTTCTGATAGTTATTAATTCGCATGATATGGTCACGTGACATTCGTTATAATTACGTGAGTGATCCGTATGGTGTTGTCTCACATGGTCGCAGGAATACGCGTAAGTTTGAGGGTCGTATTTTGTGTGCTCTTGCATATAATTGTTTGCGATAAAATATTTGGCTCAGATTTCAAATTATCATCGCGAATAGCTTAAAGGATTACAATTACAAAACTGTTGAAAGTTATAAACCCAAGTCGCATGGTCGACAACATGAGTGATGGGTTCTCCAAGATGACAGATATTTGAGTTGGAGCTGGATAGTTACAAAGACGCATGGTATATACGCTGTTTTGCCCTTATGTCAGGTATTAGAGAGCGACGAGCCCGAAGTCCTATTACATGATCGCATGACAGATATAATATATAGGACTATATTCACCATGTTCACATATAAATTCGGCTTGACACCCATTGGTGTTGTCTTGCATGTATATGCTCGCATGGCAGATATCTTGGAAAGTTGTAATTCTGCATACTATCAGTAAAACTGTGCATTTAAACGATTAGCATAGATCCTCGATATAGCGGGGATAGTTTCACAGAAAACGAATGTGTGAAGGTACGGTTTTACTTGAAATATTGTTATATATTGACATTCATGGAATGATCCAGAGAAAGTATGGTTTTTTCTACCCCTTGCATTATGTATTATATTTTAAATATACATATATTTCAAACGGCGAGCGAAGAGGTATTGATAGAGTCTTGTGTCCATAACGACGCACAAATATGATCAAGTAATTACTGTCAATTTACTGGAACTTGCAGTATAGAATTTTACACCAACTAGGAAACGTTTTAGTGGTACCTCGTACGGTATGCATAATGTCCAAGGGACATCACAACTGCTTAACCATTATTTAAGTTAACACTTGCCATTAATTTCAGATACAAATATTAATTATTCAGCAATAAAATCAATGGTTCTACGGACTCATGTTCCCGTTCTTTGACCTTGAGGTGGGGAGCATTGTGTATTGAGCGTTGCTTGTCGTCGGAGTACGGTGCTCCCCAAAACAGTGTGTATATTTTGTTGTTTCTCTCCACAGGTTGCGCAGGGTTGGAAATGGGAAGGGGGGACAAAATAGAAAATATTTTATTGCCGTTTGAGCGGGGCGAATTAGGAAATAATTTAATTTTCTATTGTATGTCAGAGTTCCTATTTGCATAGGTATGCAGAGGTGTTGAGGTAGTTTAAGGAAGGCGGGAAGGTCACTTGACTGTTTTCGACTACACGCATCGGACAGCCCAATTTTTTCTTAAGATGAGGGTCCGTCTGCTGATTGACGGTGTATTTACGAATCTAACGGCCTTGAGCTTTGCAGTTTTTGTTTTCTTGCTGCAGCTGGCACCCCATGCCAACGCAAGAGTGGGAACAACAGACGTATAGGTTGGCAATAAAGAAAGGCGCCCAAACAGGTATCATAACCTGTGAAAAGGTAAGTCTACGTACAAGGCTAGCAGCATTTAGCATTGCGTCCTGGACGCGCGCGTCCGTTGCTTGTCGTCGGAGTACGGTGCTCCCCAAAACAGTGTGTATATTTTGTTGTTTCTCTCCACAGGTTGCGCAGGGTTGGAAATGGGAAGGGGGGACAAAATAGAAAATATTTTATTGCCGTTTGAGCGGGGCGAATTAGGAAATAATGAACTTTACAGTCAGAAACCAGTCACTACCAAGTTGATATATGGCACTCACCTGCCAAGCTTGACAGATGGAATGTGGTTAGAGCAAGCTGGGTATAGGTCGACCTTTCAACCTCAAATAAGTGTGTCTAGTTCTGAATGGGCTTCTTGTCTGTATGATAAACAGGTGGCGTTCTGAAATGACACGTGTATGATGCGTGCACGCGTGCACGCGACTTGCCCAAAGCTCTTTTTTGATTGGTCAATCCAATGAAGCGACATATCAAGAAACGTTTCCAAAAGACACAATTGTACTGTTAATTACGGAATGGATACCAATCAGGAGACGAAAAGTAATTGCAATTTAGTTGAAGGTGCTATTTTGTTGAGAAAGAAGTTCATGTGAACTGACACCAACTACATGTACGCGTCGAAATACGCCAGCCAATCGGGTGGAAGCTCTTATCACGCGTGGTATTTCTTCCCTCCCGATTCGCCGTACAGTTTGCCATTCGCTCGTACCCAGCTCGCCCTTACATACAGGGCGCTGGGACAGGCTAATCTGCCTGCACAGATTTCTGTGACGGAAACACGTCACGCAAAGGTCACATATGCAGCCCCGCGGAGCATTGTGGGTTGCTTGCTGCCAGACGAGTAATTATTAAATAGTATGTTAACGCTTATATATACATTGCAAAAATCAAATTTACGAATAAATTGAGTGTACTTTGCACGAGCCTACCTTGTCTGCTGGAAAACTGTATTTACGTCTGTTTACAAGAAAAAGACGTGACCTTGTGGTCACGTGTTGTATACAATTTTGGCCAATGAGGGCGCCAACAAATTAGCCTGTCCCAGCGCCCTGTAAGGGCGAGCTGGGTACGAGCGAAAGTTTGCCATGGCTTGACAGTTGGCTATTTATGACCCCGAAATATCTGGGTCTGGGTGAGCCCGAAAGCCCTCAAGGTTATGTGAGGGTACGGTCCCTTTAATGATGGCCCTGTCCCTTTAACAACACTATAATTTATAGACTGCCTAATATATGCAAAAAGGTCATGCTCTAGACAGTACCATAAGGTCAGATCCTTCCGCAGTGGAAATAGTGCGTGTGGCGTATATTGTTTTATAACGCAGTGGAGCAAAACATTTATCCCGTCGCGCAGTGATCCGTAAGTGACATGTTATGGGAAAATAGTGTAAACAGTTTGGACATGACATGAGAGCGCGGGATGCGCGTTCCTTTCCCGTTTTCTCCGACTGTTTAATTGAGTGAACCTCTGCAGAAAGAGAGGAAGTTTTCCCCTTTATTTTGCATTATTTGCCAGGCTCATAACCATGGTTCATCTTTAGAACTTGGGGAGAACAACTACAGAACATGTGATAAAGCTTTCTGCTCGGAGGCTTATAAGTGCTCCTATCCTACTCCATCCAGGGATTTAAAGGATTTAAAGGATCTAAAGGGATCTAAAGGATCTGATCTGATTGTGATAATGGATTATAAATAATTACAATCGTCATTAGGAGTAATTGATTGTTGATTCCTGTGATTGATTTGCTGGATCAGTGAGGAAATAAAATGAATCCTGCATTGTGGTGAAATTAACACAAGCCGTCCCAATTAATTTTGTGACTGGACCTCACCTCACACCGTATTATCGCGGGAGGTTACCACTACAGAAAATGGCGACGAGGATGGGATTGGTGTTGTGTTCTTCAATTTTCTCCACCAACTTGACTTCAGTTGAGATCCACAAGTCATGCCTGGAACTGGAAATGATCCCTGGATGCAGCGAAATTTTTCAGCTTGTGTGCCAAGCAGAAATGGACCAGCATAGCCACTAACAAGTAACATACGCCACCAAGATTGCAAAAAAATACATTAAAGCTACATGTCCCTGTGCGAGTGACTATATATAAACTGGACTATAAACATGCAGTGGAATGCCTTCAGACTGCGGTGGCTGCTGGACACGCCTGCCATGCTGACAGGATGAGCACAAACAGGAATATAATATCCTTTGGCCATTGACAGTTTAAGCTACGATTTTCCGTAGCTATATTCAACTTGTGCTTTTTTTTGGCAAGTCGTTACTCTGGCCTTTACTTTTGCTGGGCCTGAGATGTTTGACTTCAAGATGACATTTATTGTTTCATAAACTTTTGACTTAGGCCTAGATATAAGTATGTATTAAGTCCTTGAAGTACTAAGTATGTCTTAGCATTTAACATTTAAAGAGATAGGCCTAGTTTAATCGTGACCTTTTCTTAAAGCCCCAATGTTGTGATTTAAAGGGCCATGGTATTTTAGTATTTACCTGTGGTTGAGTGTGACCAATTTTGACCATGGCAACTCCTGAAGCTGTGGCTGATTTAATTGCCAAGTCAAATCAGGCACTAGCAGAAACATTGGCCGGCGCTTTATCTAATTTAAGGGTCCAGAGAGCACCAACAGTTAGGCTTAGTAAATTTTCTGGCCCTGCTCGTAAGTCAACTGACCCTACCTTAAAGGATTGGCTTGAAGACTTAGAAAGCTATGCTAGGCAACTGAGTTTATCCGAAGAAGAAAAAGTCAGTGTAGCCTTAGACCACCTCACGGGTGATGCCCGTGAAGAAATTATCTGTTGTCCTAAAAAAGATAAGGGTGATTTTATCAAATTGAAAACGTTGCTGCATTCTCGCTTTGGGCCAGTCGAAACAGTGCCAGCCTTAAATTGCATGTTCTATGGCCGGGAGCAGCAGGAGGGTGAAACCTTGGCTGAATTTAGCCGGGCAATAATGCGGCTTTATGACCGTATGGAAGCGGCAGCCAATCAAAAAGACCAAGTTGCCTTGAGTCAACTCAGAGAGGGCGCCCTCAAGGAGCAATTTGTGCGTGGTGTGAAGGACATTGCTGTCCGCAGGGAATTGCGACGGCTCGTCGTGGATCATCCCAAGTCAACATTTTTCGAGTTGAGGGGTCTTGCCCTTGAGCTGCTCCTGGACACGGATCATGCACACAAAGTCACTGGTGAGTCCACACTTGGTGTTGTGGATTCACTAGAGCAAGGCGTCAGAAAAGCCTCTTGTGATGACTCAGTGGTGGAAGAGCTTTTAGGCAGTCAAAAAGCCCTGACGGCTACATTGGACAAACTTGTTGAACAGCAGGCCACGATGATGCAGCAACAGTGTGAATTTTTACAGCAACAGAAAGTGACCAATGAAAAACTTCTGCAATTGACCGAGGTTGTGCCGAGAGGCAATGCGACTCCGCGTAGGCCCACGATAAAATGTTCATTTTGCAAAAAGTTGGGACACTCAATAGAAAACTGTTTCAAGCGCAAATTTGTCAATGGAAACAATCGAGGCAATGAGAAGTCGCATCCCACTCATGCTAATGAGTTGGGAAATGCAGTGCCTCCGACATAAGGGGCACTGTGCCGGAGGCGAAGCATGAGCCCGCAAACCAGCAACAATTTGATTTTTCTAAAAATGTGCATGAACCTGTAAACAGAATAATATCCGCCGCCGACAAAAATCGGTTACACGCTAATAGTCCTACGGCAAGCATACTCATTGCGGGGGCCCATGCCCAATGCGTATTAGACACCGGGGCGGTCACGTCACTAATATCCGCAAAATTTTATGATGTCGGCGAGTTTGTAAAACTTGTAGGTGCCAATGGACTTGCAGTGCCAGTAGATGGGTATTTGGAGGCACCAGTCGAGATATATGGGCAGAAATTTATTGCGAGTTTCTTGATATTGAGCGACACAGCAAAAAAAGCCAACAGCGAAAAGTATCCGGTGCTGCTGAGTTGTAATGTGCTGCGCGTGTTGTACACGAAGCTCAAGCAATTAGGGTCAGTGCATGAATGCGAAGACTTAAAGCTGGCATTGCAGTGGTTCAGTTCAGTGAGCACGGAAGATACCGATCTCGAACACGAAAGTTCATCCGAAAAATGTGCTACAGTTTATGACGTTGAAGTGCGTGAGCACACAATCGTACCTGCAGAGTCAGTTGGTACCCTGCATGGTCACCTAATTACCTAGTCCGATTCAGAAATCAGGGGTAAATCAGTGGTGGTACAGCCCTGTCCGAATACCTCAAACATTGTTGATGAGAGATCACCAGATAGTTACCAGGTCCTAGACGCCGTTTATGACGTACAAGGAATTGCGGACTGTTTTCCAGTCTTAGTGGCAAACACTAGCACTGAGCCTTTAGTTATACCCGCTTTCGCTAAAATAGCCGAAGCAGTAGAGGTCGAGGTGACAGAACAAGTACTGGTAAATTCCAGTGATGGCAAATTTGAAGTGTCTATTCACCAAATTCTTATTGACAGGCAAGCTGAGGAGCCTGACGAGACCCTACGGGAATGCCATAGTGCAGTTGAAGTTTGTACCAGCGAACCAAGACAGTTGTTCACTTTTACAGATGGTACAACATATTTGCTCCCTCCAGGGGTCGAAATGGGTGAATTAGTAGACACATATATGCCGAGTTAGCTGTTCGCCTCATACAGAAACATGAAAAGGCATTTTCCATTAGTCCGTTTGACCTGGGATATTGCGATTTGATCCCTCACGAAATTAAACTGTCGGACGATAAGCCTGTAAATCTACCATACCGGCGTGTTATCCCTAGCCAGGTCACCGAAGTCAAGAAATTGTTGCAGGACCTATTAGACCGCAACGTCATTCAAAGGTCTACCAGTCCCTACGCTAGTCCGATAGTGCTAGTGAGGAAGAAAAACGGTCAGTTACGCCTTTGTATAGATTACAGGTGCCTTAATGCAAAGACTCAGAGAGATGCATTTCCCCTCCCGAGAATAGAGGAGACTTTGGAGTCTGTGGGGAGCTCCCAATGGTTCTCCTCATTAGATCTTGCTCATGGCTACTTTCAAGTAGCAGTTCACCCAGATTCCATCCCCCAATTATATAAACGGCTTTCAGAGTGCCATGGGGTTTGTATGAATTTTTACGACTTCCTCAAGGTTTGACAAACAGCCCCAGTACATTCCAGCGCATAATGGCATCCATCTTTGCGGATATGAATCTTTCCGAACTTGTTCTATATCTGGATGATTTGCTTGTGTTTTCCCCATCTGTGGAAGAACACCTCAACAGACTTGACAAGGTGTTTGACCGGCTAGAGCATCACGGGTTGAAGCTAAATGGCTCTAAGTGCCAGTTATTTAGGAAGTCAGTGTCACACCTAGGTCACATTGTAGGTGCAGAAGGAGCGTCTGTGGACCCTGGGAAAGTCGAACACATCAAGAATTGGCCTGTCCCCACTACTATGGAGAAGCTCAGATCATTCTTAGGTCTGGCATCTTATTACAGACGCTATGTCAAGGGGTTTGCCAAGATTTCTGCGCCACTGCATTCGCTGGTCGGCAAAGCTAGATTAAAAGCAGGGAAGTCGAGAGGCCTATTACCATGGACACCTGAGGCAGATCAAGCATTCTCTGAGCTAAAGCAAACACTGTGTAGCACACCAGTGCTAGCATACCCAAAATTCGATCGGGACTTCGTGGTCGAAGTAGACGCTTCCTTAAAAGGCTTAGGAGCATGCCTTTCACAGTACGATGGCGAAGACAACCTGCACCCTGTGGCCTTTGCCAGCCGCGGACTGAGAGGCGCGTAAAGAGGTTACTCTGATTTGTCTAGCTTTAAGCTAGAGTTGTTAGCCTTAAAGTGGGCAGTTGCCGAAAAATTCAGAGAGTATTTACTTGGCCGGCACACTACGGTTTGGACAGACAATAACCCTCTCGCGCATCTTCAGAACGAAGAGAGTAGGACACCGAACAGCGCTGGGTTGCCCAGCTTGCAGCCTTTGATCTTACAATAAAATACAGGTCTGGTCGTTCCAACAGGTGTGCGGATGCGCTAAGCCGCAACCCACCTGAGTTGAATGTATCTGAAACGGCAGACATTTTGCTGTCCATTGCGCAGTGTACCCCCTTGACGCCTAACCTACAGTCGCCTGAACCAATGGTAATCATGCCGTTTAAAGAAGTTGGGATGGGGACAGATCAGCCAGTTGTGGCCAGTTCGCTCCTACCCTTATATTCCCATGTCGAGTTGGCAGTCTTACAAAAGGCAGACGATGCCCTGGGGGAGATATGGAGTCTATGGGAGCAGAAGTGGGATCCCAGCCAAGGTGACCCGCATTGCGACCAAAGCATACCAGAGGTCAAGTCGTGGTTGAGAGAGTGGTCAACCTTTAGGGAGAATGATGGAGTCTTGTATAGGGTCCAGGGAGACCCAGATGGTGACCAAACACACCAATTGCTTGTCCCAAAGCAACTCCAAGCCGATATTGTCAGGGCCGAGCATGACCAGTGGGGTCATCAGGGAGTTGGGAGGACGCTTGCTCTTATAAAGCACCGATGTTTTTGGCTAAGCATTAATTCCCAGGTTAGGAAGCATATAAGTCAATGCTTTCAGTGTACGGTGGCCAAGACCCCAACTCCGGCTATTCGAGCACCAATGAGGCACCTTTTGGCCTTCAAGCCATTAGAACGCTTAGCCATTGATTTTTTGAAACTTGACCCTGGTTGCGGTGGCATCGAGGAAGTGTTAGTAATGACCGATGCTTTTACCAAATTCGCCATGGCCGTCCCCTGTAAAAACCAAACGGCAAGGGTAGTGGCTCGGGCGTTACATGACCATTGGTTTGTCCACTATGGTCTGCCTTCCCAGATCCACTCGGATCAAGGAAGGAACTTCGAGAGTCATCTTGTGCGAGAGCTTTGTGAGCTATACGGGGTTAGGAAAACTCGAACATCACCCTATCACCCTCAAGGCAACGGGCAAACAGAGCGGTTTAACAAAACGCTCTGTGGGCTTGTCAAATCCATTGAACTCGAGAACCGCAAAAATTGGCCAAAGTTGCTTCCTCACTTAGTTTTTGTGTACAACTCTACCCCCCACAGTGTCACCGGGTATACCCCATATGCATTAATGTTTGGTAGGGAGCCATCTATCCCGATGGACCACTTGATCAGTAACACCCAACATGACTGGAGTGAGGACGCTGTCCAGCAGCAAGCAAAATATCTTCGTAGGGCTCATAGGATTGCTCAAGATCGTATTATCAGGTCTGCTGAAAGAAACAGACGACAATATGACAAGCGTGCGTTTGCCAGTGTATTACCAGTGGGTGCTAGAGTGCTGTTACGGCATTTCCACTTCTCTGAACGGCATAAATTAAGTGACACTTTTGGCACAGAACAGCATGTAGTGGTGAAGCGAAACACTGATGGTGATCTATATGCAGTGAGACTGGCGGTTGGAGGTCCTATAAAGTGGCTTAACCGAAAAATGCTTATCTTGGATCCCCGCGGTGAGCTACCAGGGCAAGTTAATCCTCGACCCACTGTTCCCCCATCGAGTGACTCTGACTCTGAGACAGAAGTGGAATCGGATATCTCCGAGGACATTATTGTTTCTCTACCGTCCCAGAAGCTAAGCCATCCACTTACCACTGTCCCAGATGGCATTAGTCCGCAGGACTCTAAGTCCGTGCATGACAATGATGGATGCGAGGGCCACGCTCAGAAAACGCCAGCGTTGAGGAGGTCTAAGCGACTCCGTAATAAACGCCGTGGCCAGTGGCCTAACGGAATCACCTAGATTAGTCAATATTTGCATCCACTATGGTAGTAGGTTGGTGCTCACAGAATCTACCGTAGGCGTGCATCGTCCAATGAGTGTTTGTGGTTGAGGCCCAGGGCGGGGGCTATCTGTGTCATAATCATGACACAGGCCGTGGTGTATACCTCCTCTGTGACTGGACCAACTCCACTAGCACTCTATACCATATTTTGGTAATGTAAATAACTAAGCGTTTGAAAGAGCTTTCATAAGCCAGGAGCTAGTTTTATGAAGAAAAATATGTTGTTGAAATAGTTTTTCAGAAGTTTAAAGCTTCGTCACGTGTTCTAAGAGTTGAATATCCCTTGTTATAAACTGCCTGTATGACAGAATTGCCTCATGTATTTTTGTATGGCCATTCCTCTGTATCACGTCTTTCCAGAGAGGCGCAGACCAACCGTAAGTCTGTGCTCGATTTCGTCGACTTGTCTGGAAAGTGCACTCTGTCTGTGGAGGGCCACCCCGGATTGAGTTATGCTCGCCTGTTTTCAAATTTAGAGATTTACCTTCGAAAATTAAAGAGAAAACCTATTGACATTTTGATCTTAGACATATGAACAAACGATTTGTGTGACGAAGACGTCACACCCGCAGTTTTGGTTGAGAACACCTTGCAATTTGTGAGCGAACTTAAGAATGAGGGAATTACTCCTCGTTGTATTGTCCTACTCTCAGTGATTGAGCGCTCTAGGTTATCGCGACCAGGACAGGTAGGGTTGGTCACATTCAACCACAGAGTAAGAAGATATAATTCTGCTCTTGGTAAGACTTTAAAGAACCACCCACAAATGTATCTGTATGCTCAGAGAAAGATTAACCACCCAAGATGTCTTTTGGACGGAGTTCATTTGACAAGTGATGGTATGATAAAGTATGGAAAAGGACTGAAAGAGGCGATGTTGCAATGTTTGCATGCCTAACAATGACCTTTATTGCAATATATCCTGGAGTATGGAACTTTTAAAAAAGTATTATGTAAGATGTGCATTTTATAATTTTAGAAGTGCCGATTTTTTGAGAAACTGTAGCTTGTACGTATACAGGTAATAGGATTATCGTTGTGATAACACACCATTCCATTCCAAGTTGGATATGAGATTGGTGCTAAGACAATTTTGTCTCCATTTGTTCAGAGTAGCAGATTTGCTCTGCCTATGTTTTTGGTACCTGATTATAGAGTACAATAATAGTGACGTAAAGACAAAAACATCACTGATGTGATCCAGGTAATGTTTTACACGTGTTTTCTCGGCGAGGGACTGAGATCTGGTACTTAGTGTGATGTGCCTATGCGTAATTTTTTATGTTTAACGTTAGTGTGTAAATTTTTTTTGGAAATTAGTAATGTTAATTATTGTTTCCTTGGATGGTGTAGGACCACTCGGGGCGATTGGTCTCAAAGCAGGGAAATTGTGAGGGTACGGTCCCTTTAATGATGGCCCTGTCCCTTTAACAACAATATAATTTATAGACTGCCTAATATATGCAAATATGTCATGCTCTAGACAGTACCATAAGGTCAGATCCTTCCGCAGTGGAAATAGTGCGTGTGGCGTATATTGTTTTATAACGCAGTGGAGCAAAACATTTATCCCGTCGCGCAGTGATCCGTAAGTGACATGTTATGGGAAAATAGTGTAAACAGTTTGGACATGACATGAGAGCGCGGGATGCGCGTTCCTTTCCCGTTTTCTCCGACTGTTTGAGTGAACCTCTGCAGAAAGAGAGGAAGTTTTCCCCTTTATTTTGCATTATTTGCCAGGCTCATAACCATGGTTCATCTTTAGAACTTGGGGAGAACAACTACAGAACATGTGATGAAGCTTTCTGCTCGGAGGCTTATAAGTGCTCCTATCCTACTCCATCCAGGGATTTAAAGGATTTAAAGGATCTAAAGGGATCTAAAGGATCTGATCTGATTGTGATAATGGATTATAAATAATTACAATCGTCATCAGGAGTAATTGATTGTTGATTCCTGTGATTGATTTGCTGGATCAGTGAGGAAATAAAATGATTCCTGCATTGTGGTGAAATTAACACAAGCCGTCCCAATTAATTTTGTGACTGGACCTCACCTCACACCGTATTATCGCGGGAGGTTACCACTACAGATACTATTCACATCATATGCCTGACACGGCTCGGAAGGGTATGTTGCGTTGTAACAACGTCGTCGATTGGACAACCGAAAAGCCACCAAAATACTATCTCACGTACAATATCGACACCAAACATAAACCGAAATCTACCGGCGCGGACAATCAGTCGCAGCTGTAAATTTTGGGGCGAAAATCAAAGTGCACAAACGGCGTTAAAACGCGTCTCGTAACACCAGCCGCACACGTGACAGCTTTCGGCTACTCACGCTGCAGCTCTCATGGCGGCGCCCTCGTCGAGAGCAAAGATGGCGGCGCCCACGGGCGCGTCACGTGACAGAACTCTTACTCGCAACCCCGCTCTCAAATCAAGATCGGCCGCGGCACAGAAAAGCACGGGACAACCGCGGGGTCGCCCACGCTGCGGCGCCGGCACAGGGTACGAATTTGTCAGGGTCACGTGACAGAAGTCTTACTTTATTATATAGAAGCAAACGACATAGAAAATACGGGGAAGAGAGAAACCTAAAATGAACTGTGTGTGACGCTGTGACTGCCTGCGAATGACTTGCAACCGCCCATGCAAGTGTACCACATTACACGGCGCATTCTACGCACCAGTACACCACAATCAAACCCCTTTAGACCTTACGTAACACCCACCAACAGGTGCTCTCACACTTACGATGAGATAACAATTCTCTTCTTATTGCATGCCGAAGAGAATTTATAATTCTCGAGAGATGGTTCAGCGCTCGATCCAAAATGGCGACGTAAACATCGCGGAGATTTTGTGTGAGTAAAACCGTGTCGTTTCAGTTTTCAGAGGCAACACACGATACAAACAAATTCAGAATGCTCGTTTATTTACGACGAATGTCGTGGGAGAAATTTGGAACAGAAATTTGACAAATTTGGTAAATAAATTGCAATTCACGTGATTTGAAATCCGGGTTGAGAGCGATTTCGTTTGTTTCTGCGCGGTAAAACAGATCGGAATCTGGATTCGGATCTGTCATGAAACAAACACGCCCTTGGTGTGTAAAATCCAATAGCGTTTTGGAACTAATGTAACTAAATCTACAGAATAAATGCATTTATATTTTCAGCAAGATATTAATTTTAAGCATGCAAAAATCTCGGTATACTGTGTTAAAGTGCCTTTAACTTCCACACTCCACATAATGATTTGCAGAATGAAAACAGTTTCAATGTAGAACGGAAAAATGGAAGTTTGACAACATAAGTGTTTATAATGATAAAACGGATTAAACAACATGTAATAGACCTATCACGTCATGACGTCATATAGTTTTTGCGTTTGCCTATGTTCCAACACACCGTAATTTTCTTATGTCTAAATGGAGCTGCAAACGGGGCAAGTCCCACGAGGGTCTTTCCTTTCTGTTATTACGACTCGACCAAAATTGAAGTAGCCTATATTCTTCCCCGACCTCCCCCTATATTTCGGCCAACGCAGTTTAACACTTTGAATGGGGCAAGGATATTTGTATAGACTATTAAAGATATAAAGTCCGTGCGTTTAAGGTGTGGCACCTCGAAAAATAAAACTATTTGTTATATTGATAATTTTCTAGAAACATAAAAGTTATTTGCTTTCAAATGAATGATACATCAACGATGTTAACTGTTAGTTATCGAACAACTACTGTCAATATTTCAAATTATTGGCCGTCCGCCAATAATTCAAGGCGTAGACTTGCCCAAGTCTGACCTCCCGTGCTCGGTCTGCAACGCGCAGCGCAAGTGCACCTTTCGGACCAGTGGCCTGTCCAATCTGTTTTCTTCCATTTCCTCTGTCTCAAAAATTCTCCCGAGACAGAAGAAAAGATATTTGACAGGCCACCAGTCCAGAGGGCGCGCTGCACGCTGCACGCACCCCACCACAGACCAAACACAGGAAGTCAGACGTGGGCAAGTCTAGGCGAGGCGCAAAAACGGCTGTATACAAACTACGTTTTTCACAGCATTGCCGATGACACAAAGTATGATGTTTTGTCGTTAATGTTCTAAAAATTCGTTTGGATAAAAACAAAATTCAAATTTGCCGAGAACCACGGACTGTATATCTCATTTAGGCAAACTACCATAACATCGCAGTGATGTATTATCTTAAAACCATTGCGACTGAATTGAGACTAGCCATGGGTTTCGGGGACGAACATTTTGTTAATTTGGTGAACGATGAGACCGACTGAAACCCCCCCCCCCCCCCCCCCCCCCCCCCCCCACCCCCCCACCTCCAGCGTTCCCCCATTGTGTGTCAAACATCCAAGGATTTTTCTTTCAGGTATTAGGGGGAGAGTCGTGCGTTAACAAAAGGTAAGAGAACGTTGATGTAGAGCAGGGGGAGGGGGGGGGGGGGGGGGGGGCGGGGGCGTTCACTCGGTCTCATATCGTGCAGCATATAATTTTGTTCGTCCAAATTATGCACCTATCACTTGTCTTCTTCAGTCAGGGGGAGATTTTGTCACGTTTGTCACCCAAGGGTGGGGATTTTGACACGTAGAAATTCAACACACCAGCAGAGCGCATGTTTTGCTTTTTAAGAAAAAGCAAAACATCTCCCCTCCCAGGTAGCCTGGGGGAGGTAGCCTGGGGGAGGGGAGGCGTTGGGAAGCAATTGATAAGTGCATAACCAACCAACACATTTAAAAGGGGTACATGTGTGAATCATCTCTTTGCATGAGTTTTACGGTGCTTTTTAGAGCATCAAAATCGCCCAATCTCGGACGGAATGTACCTTTAACTGGTGACTTATATGATCACGACAAAGTAAATGTTCAAAATGTCTCCAGTTCGATTGATTTGAGAGACACAGACGCAGTAGTGCCGACATGTCTTGGAAAACACTTCTTGCCCGATGCGAATGTCTTGTAAGGAAAATGTCATCACTGCAAAACATGAAAGCGTTGATCCGTCACTGGTTGACATCATTTTCAGGGCAATAGTTGGGCGAGACTTCCGTTATAAGTGTTGAATTCTGGAGGAGTCGAGAGGCGAATAAAGTCAGTGGGTTTGTAAGGTGTTTGACGGGTTTTCGGTGAGAAGACTTTATAAGAGACTATTCTTAGTTACACTGATAATAGACGGTGGGTTGGAGATTTGCATCGGTGTATCTTCAAGTTTCTCGTTTTAAACAAACCATGCATGCGCGTGAAGGTTTGACATGCATATTTTTGAGAAGGGAAGATCTAAAATGTGTCTGTCCTCAGTTGGAGGTTTCGGAAGCCCGATTGAAGACCACGGACATCATCTCACCCAGTCTACACAGAATACATTTCGCAGATATGTGGCAAGGCGTCGCCGCAACTTTTATCATTCCATGCAGTACCGTGGGAATATACCGCAAACTGCACGCAATCCTCCCCACCTCCGGTGTTGTCTGGCTGGTTGGTATTCCACTGAGTGAAGCTGACGTCCGACCCGTCACTCAAGACGAAGCGTCCCTCTTTTTCTAGGTCGTTCAGACCGATCCATACCTGCTGCCCCGTCGGGCCGTCGTGAGGTACCAGTGAGCTGCTCCAAAGCTTTTGCAAGAACTCGTTTTCCTCCTGGTTGCGTACGGACGCCAGGTGTCCCTGATGGCCGTAGCTAGTGAAGAATTGCTGGCAGTGGCTCTCGGCTTTTTGCCAGGTATTCGGTGTCCCGAAGAAACGGTAACAGTTGTCGCCGAAGCTGGTCCAGAAAGGCGGACACTCACCGCTCCGTGGTATACATGCCTGGACCACGGACAATATCAGGAGAAACGCGACAGAAACACCAACAACAGCCATGTTGATACAATTTGCTAAAGACTCGGCGAATAAAACCGCGCGCCTCTATTTAAAGAGGTTTGTGTTTCCCGGGGGCCGGACCTATTATGAAAAACAGATCTACCACGTACGCAATTTCGTGAACAAGTACGGATAACGTAAGTAGTTGCAGCCCGACCAATCAGATCGCAGGATTTTGTTCCACGTGACCTCTAATTACAGTATTCGAGTACCACGGACGTACTTATGGGCGAAATTATCATTAAAACATGAAAAAAAAATCGCACGCGAGCGTACCGGCGCGCGCAGGTACTAGGTACGTATACAGCCTTTGGTAAAAACTAAACTTCCGAGAGCGAGGGAGACTCATTAACCGAACATCCGTGTACCCGCAGAAACAAAAGATCTCGAACGCAATTTTGACGACACTCTACATAATTATTTGCGCTGAGAATTCGGTGTTTGTTCTTTTTAAAATGTTTTTCTTAAATTTGCAAGATGCTGATCAGTATAACAGTGTGAACTTTCATCGTACTTTTTCAACTCCCATCTAATTTTTAAATTTTGCAACTGACTTCTAGTTTGTAAACAGTGTCAATAATAAGTAAAAAAATGATAAATTGCTATAGATAGACTACTGATAAGCTCGTCGAGATGGTCTTAGTTTACGAACGTTAGCGTCAACTGTATATGTTACTTGCATTGTCCATAAAATTCCGACTGTCATTAAAGGTTTCACCACGTCAGTCCTTTGAGACGGAATAAGCCTGTCCAAAATAGCCATAAATCTTAACTTTGGGTCCAAAGCAACACCAGGGGCCAATTTTATGTCTCTGCTAAACACAAACATTTGCTTAGCACAGGATTTGTTTGCTTTATTTTGCAAAAAATGAATTGACAGCCAAAATCGTAAGTGATGTATATTGCGAAGAAGAACACAAGTTGACCTATAATTTTGGCTTGTAATCCATTTTATAAAGCAAATAAATCCCGTGCTAGGCACCACCATGAAATTGGCACCAGATGTTTCATATTATACTAGGCAGACTCGACCACCGAGCATACCGATGGCAAATTCGATGGTCCTACGTATATACAGTGGGCCACTGTTACTGTACTTTTATAAAAATACGATAAATGGTCAGTTTCGACGATGTCCACAACTGATTACTACTGGTCAATTTTGTTAATGTTGGTATTTTTGAACTCGCCTTTTAACGTAGACTCCAAAAAAAACCAATTTTGGTCAGTCTTGACAAAGTTTAAAATTTCGGCCTTAAACTGACCACTGGTCAGTTTTGTCGATGTTGGTATTTTTGAGCTCGCTATTGAACGTAAATTCCCAAAATACCACCCAAAATCCATCTGGACGAAGTTTTAAATTTTGGCCAATGCTGACCACTGACCACTATACCTCCAAAAATTGCGCTTCCTGGCTGACCCCGAAAATTCCCTTCATGTTGCCATACGACCAAGTTCAAAATTTCGGCCACTGGAACTCTCAAGAAGCATTTTGTATTATGAACAAAAGTTTAATTTCAAGAAACGTGTCTTGGCTGCGCAATTTTGGACGTAACTACTCTACGACTGTTTACTGTCGGATTTATGCAAACGTTGCAAATTACCGAGAACCGCCATTTTGGTAGTCTTTGGTACCCTAGATAGACTGGTTCCCGTCCACATATTCCACACAGGAGAATATAAGGACAGGTAAAGGGCGCTTCATCTTGATCTGTAATTGGTCGTCTTTGCGCGTGCGCATTGTGTTTTTTATATTTAAAAATTGGCAAAGCCCTTTGCTTTAGGCAATGTACTTTATTTACATAATTGGATATGTTCGACACGCACGGCCAAGTTACAAATGTCAATGCAAAATCTACGCACTTACTAAAATAATAATAATAATAACCACGTGACGGGCAGAATTCTGCCCGTCATGGCTGCCCTTTACCGATCCCTATATTTTCGCAATAAGCGAACCAATCTATAGGGATCGGGAACCAATCTACTCACCCAGCTGTGAGGCCTTAAAGAGGAAGAATCCCCCTTGACGAAAATCCAGCATTAAGGCTTTTTTCGATAGTCCAAACATCCCTCTTGCCGACGTGGATTTTTTATTTTTTTTAATTGTCGGTTTTAAGTGAATAAATTGCAACCAAAAGTGCGCTTTTCGAAAATGAGATTTTCGCGATTTCTGAAACGCTCATTAGGTATTCATGATATGCGCGTGACCCCGTGACGCAATCCTGAGAAAGAGAAGTCAACACGATTGTTAGCTCCATACGTTTACACGCAAAAAACTTGGGAAACCGTCTCTGTTAGATGGTCTTTTTTGAAGAATTTTTTTCTTCCAAAAAGCCAGAGATATGCCCAGTAGCTGCGTGGTTGCATTTTTTACCAGACACTAAGAGAAAAAAAAAGCAGAAAGATTGTCTTTTCTATTACCAAGAGAGAGAAAAATTAGTCACTCATTCTATAACTTGTACGGCCGATGTCCAAACACGTGGAAACTACGCCGTACACAGACCGTACACAGACCGCTGTGAATGCCATTCGTTCCGTGACAAAACCACCAGTCGCAATGCACCAGTATTTACTTCAAAAGAGAGCACTGTGAGCCACAATTTCATCGTTTTTTAGATTGCTGTCATATTACATGAAGTGTTTTTCACGTTTGTATTTTGAATTACAAGGACAAAATAGGCATGATAAACATTCACTTCGTGTATTTTCCATTCAATACTGCACAGACCGTTTTGTATGTTTCTCAGGATGACGTCAACACCCTGTTGATAAACAAGCCGAGTGACCTCGAGCGTTTCAGAATTTGGGTGAAGAGGGTCGGAACTGCTTTAAGTTTTAAGCAAAAGTCTGTCGATTTTTTGTGAAAAACAAGTTGTGAAGGTGTTGTAGACACATACACCTCCATGATATACAGAAAAACTAAAAAAATGTGGAAGGGGGATTCTAGCTGTTTAACAAAGGCTACCCGTACAGCTGCTACAGCCGGTATAGTATAGACTGGTTCCCGCTCCACATATTCCACATACAACGACTGAATATGAGGACCGGCTACTGTCGTGTTTAAAATAGCACTTAAAGCATTACGTCATGCATTTATTTTTAGGAGCACATAACCGTTAATTTTCAAAGCGCGCTGCGCGCTATATGGCATGAGTGTACAGCAATTTGAAAGGGGTTATTCCATATTTGACCAATACAAATTTAATATATTAACCTTAAAATATTAAATATATATAATATACATGTAGGCTAGCATTAAAAAGAAAATTCAAACCTTGTCTGCATCACCCAGTGAGCTCCATATTGTACATGTAGGCCTAGTTTTAATCTGCTGTTGCAATCCCGTAACTAGTAGCAATTCATACGGTTACCGTAACTATAGCCACTGCGTAGTTTTAAATCCGTGGCATCAGTGGCGTACGTGCACGGACGTCAATTCAAATTCTCGAATCAATTGCAGGGGCGGATCCAGGATTTTGAAAAGGGGGGTGGGGGGTGTCGTAAAATTTTTAAGCATGAAATGCTGATGACAATGAAATAGCGAGCACGTAGCGCGAAGCCCTGACGGCTTCTATATGGATTCTAGATGCTGTTTGGGTTTGGTTTGGTTTTTTATTTTTTTGGAAAATATGTCCCTTCCCGGGCACTGTATTGCGCGGGAAGTGACAGACTGGACGGGGTGAGAAAAACAAACATTATCTCGTGGCCACGACTTATAAGGGAGTTTTCGATTTGCACGACGGATGATTCTACGACGGATGAATTGCTATCCCGACTCATCTGCGCATGCGTTGACTTTGCCATGTCGTCGTCGTCTGATTTCTAGGACGGTAGTTGGGGCAAATCAACGTTGTGGTGACGATAGCCTTGTCCAAGGCCGTCTGCAGGTTTTTTTGCTGTACGAGGGAATATTTAGTCTAGCGCATGCAAACTGCACACGGCATGAAAACGAGCCACTTTGAGATAACGACTTCTGTAGTAAACCCGTACGGCAATACATACTGCGTACTAGCTGCGTACGGCCTGGTCTAGCTCGATAGACAGCCTTGTGGAGTCTGTAACTTCCGGGTTTAATGTGTTTCTTTATATTTTCGGCCGGTTTTGGCCGAGCTTTGGATATGCGGGTATGCAAGGTATGAATATTTAACATTTGTCTTCAGCCAATCAAGAGCTTCATGAGTAGCACGTAATGCCGCGAAGCATGCATTATGCATGTCATGGCGTCCTCATGTTACGAGTACCGTGGCATGATCGATGGACGAAAACAACAAATATTCTCGGGTTCGCAGCATTTATTGTGCTTGTCTGTTTACGTATTTGATTACACTTCTGGGGGACAACGGTCGTAATATGACAGCTTTCCTGAATGATTTTGTGGGAGCTCTTAATACTGCCTCGGATAGCTCCATGGATGAACAAACTGGGGATGGCAGATCATAGCGTTTTTCAAACATAGCCTGGCGTGCGTCGACAAATGAAATCTCAGCTCACGCTGGGGTGGTTTCCCTATTACTGTAATGAGTTTCGCTGGCTGAATGCAGAACCATCAAGGCTTTGTAGTCGGGGAGCATGTGCAACAAAATAGGCCCCGTGGGAATTTTGTGGTGAAAGCAAACTACCACTTTAGATTGGTCGAGGGGACCCTGAGGAACACCAAAACACATGTTGACAATCCTGAAAATTGCTGTGAGTCACCCTGTGAATGTTACAGCAAAATTAGCAAAATTGTCATTGTTTTGTACATATGCGGTTCTAATCAGAACTTTCTTACTGAAAAATCGAGGAGGTTGAGGGATGTAACACGTTTTATCAGCCAGTAATGTGTCTGAACACCTCTCCTTTCAAGGCTAACTGCACCAGCCTTAATAAGAGCCTTAAGGCAGGGTGCGCCACTCTGCCAGAAATGTCTCCTTAGAACCAGCATCTCTAGGGCCGTTTTGAGACGTGCGATTCAGGAGGTCAGCTCATCTTGCGCATTGCTGAAACCGTATCAATCACAGGTACACCTGGACCAGCGGAACTGTTTTGAAGGCGTTTCCAGAGTGGTTGTCGATCAGTGCCTTGTCCTGTATTGGGGCGGGTTGGCCCGGGTTGGGGCTGGGCTGAGGCTGGGCTGGGCCGGTTTTGGGCTGGGGCTGGGCAGGGCTGGGATTGTCTGGTTGGCTTCGGGCTCGGCTGGTCAGGGCTGGGGAGGGATGGCTTCGGGCTGGACTGGGATGGCTTCGGGCTGGACTGGGATGGCTTTGGGCTGGGCTGGGAGAGCTTTGGGATTGGTTTGGAGGGCTTCAGGCTGTGCTCGGAAGGCTTTGGGCTGGGCTCGAGGGCTTTGGGCTGGGCTTCAGGGCTTTGGGCTGGGCTTGGAAGGCTTCAGGGCTTTGGGCTGGGCTGGGAGGGCTTTGGGCTTGGTTTGGAGGGCTTCGGGGGCTTCGGGCTCGGCTTGGAAGGCTTCGGGCTGGGCTTCAGGGCTTCGGGTCGTGCTTGGAAGGCTTCAGTCTGGGCTTGGAGGGCTTCGGGCTGGGCTTCAAGGCTTCAGCAGGGCTGGGAGGGCTTCGGGCTGGGCTTGGAAGGCCTCGGGCTGGGCTTGGAAAGCTTCGGGCTAGGCTTGAAGGCCTCAGGTTGGGCTGGGAGGGCTTCGGGCTGGGCTTCAGGGCTTCGGGCTGGCTGGGAGGGTTATCAGGCTGGAAGGGTTATCGGGCTGGGTTAGAAAGGCTTCGGGCTGGGCTGGGATGGTTTCGGGCTGGGCTGGGATAGCTTCCGGCTGAGCTTCAGGGCTTCGGGCTGGCTGTGAGGGTTATCGGGCTGGGAGGGTTATCGGGCTGGAAGGGTTGTCGGGCTGGGCTGGGAGGGCTTCAGGCTGGGTTGGAAAGGCTTTGGGCTGGGCTGGGATGGCTTCAGGCTGGGCTGGGATGACTTCGGACTGGGCTTGGAATGCTTCGGGCTGGGCTTGGAAGACTTCAGGCTGGGCTTCAGGGATTCCGGCTGGGCTGGGAAGGCTTCGGGCTGGACTGAGATGGTTTCGGGCTGGCTGGGAGGGTTATCAGGCTTGAATGGTTATCGGGCTGGGCTGGGAGGGCTTCGGGCTGGGCTGGAAAAGGGTTTGGGATAGGTTGGGGTGGCTTTGGGCTGGGCTTGAGGGCTTCGGGCTGGGCTTGAGGGCTTCAGGATGGGCTGGGATGGCTTCGGGCTGGGCTTGGAAGGCTTCGGGCTGGGCTTGGAAGGCTTCGGGCTGGGTTTGGAAGGCTTCGGGCTGGGCTTGGAAGGCTTCGGGCTGGGCTTCAGGGGTTCCGTCTGGGCTGAGAGGGTTATCAGGCTGGGCTGGGAGGGCTTTGGGCTGTGTTGGAAAGGCTTCGGGCTGGGCTGGAATGGCTTCGGGCTTGGATTTGGTGCTGCTAGCTTGGCTGAGAGGGCTTCAGGCCGACCTGGGGCCAATTTCATAAAGCATGTTAGCAGAAAAATTTGCTTAATCAAACATTTGTGTGCTTTATAAAAATGGGTTAATAAACAAAATTGTACTTCAACTTGTGTTTTTAGCAAGAATAGCAGATATTCTGATTAAAAACACAAGTTGACATGCAATTTCGATTATTGACCCATTTTTATAAAGCAAACAAATTTTTGATTAAGCAAACATTTCTGCTATTATGCTTTATGAAATTGGCCCCTGGGATGGAGGGCTTTGGGCCAGGCCGGAATAGAGTACTTCGGGCCGGGCCAGGATGGCTTTGGGCAGGGTCGGGATGGCTTTGGGCAGGGTTTGCCACGGGCTTGGTTTGGAATGGCTTCAGGGTGGGCTGGGCTGGCCATGTTTGTTGGATTTTTATCCTGATTATACCTGCGTGGGATGAGCTGACCTCCTGAATCGCGCGTCTCAAAAACAATTCTAGAAGTGCATGTTGTAATTAAGAGAGGCAATTCTGGCAGGGTGGCACACCCTGCCTTAGCGGCTTGTATGGTGGCTATATGCAGCCAGCCATACCACAGGAAGGCATGATGTTATGTACATTACTGACCAGTAAACGAAGCTACATCTGACATCAGCAGTTACATGTAGATAAGTTATTCTCATACCATGCCACGTAATAATGACCGCCATTTTGAGTTTTTGGTTGTTATTGTTTGTCACAGGTTGCATTGACATTTCATGGATACCAGTGAATTCCCAGGCCCTGAAAACCCTAGGGTAGACATTTAAATCACTGTTCTTTCAGCGATTTTCTTGGCCATCTTGGATTTGACCCAGATTCCAACCATTTCCAGTGGGTTGATTTTGGTGGACTTTTCTTGTCATTCACCACAATTAGTAGGACCAGAAACCTTTGAGAAACCTTTTGTTAGAATTTGTTTCGGGTTAGGGTACTTTTTCCCCAATCAGTATACAACCGTACCCATCTAGAAGGCACTTCAGGCAGAGTGGCGCACCCTGCCTCAACGGCTCTTATCGAGGCTAACAATAAACAATAAGTGTTTACACACGTTACCGATAAAATATTACATTAGGCTGCTCAATCTTTCGGTCAGAGTATAATTTGCACCTTTTTAACCGTATATATACACAAACAAATGGGATTTTTGCTAATTTTGTTTTGAAATTCACAGGGTGACTCACAGCAATTTCCGCGATTGTCAACATGTGTTTTGGTGTTCCTTAGGGTTCCTTCGACCAATCTAAAGTGGTAGTTTGCTTTCACCACAAAATTCCCACGGGAGTGCACATGCTCCCAGACTATTGGGTTTAGGACCGTACCGATACATGTACGTGCATGAGTGCATAGTCGTAGCGCGGCGCGTTGTGAGCCAATATACGTGCAACAGATTCCGTATAGCTCGTAAGCGCTTTGTTCAGTTTTATCTTCAGCGGGCCGTCTAGAAGACAAGCCCAAAGCCTTGGTCAAGGCTATGGTGACGACGGCAACGTTTAGGTAACATTTGACCTTCAACAACACATTTTTGGGTCTCTTGACTCAATCTCAAGTCGTCGTAAAAATCGAAATGGATTAAAAGTAGGACAAGACGTTTTGTGCAACGACGTGTTCGCGGTCAGATTTTCCACCGTCGTGTTTCTCTCCGTCGTCCAATCGAAAACTCCCTAATGTCTCGGGGGGACGACATAATTATGTCGTAGCCACGACTTATAGACAGCCGAAGTGTGACGTGCGTTGCCATGGCAATTGGATCTAAACTATCATGGCCGTCGGGAAAAGTACCATTGGAAAAGCACTGGGACACGGTTGAGTGATTTTTAGTTTAGATCCAATTGCCTAGGCAACCAACAAAAGGTGACGTATTCACTTCGGCAGTCTATTATCTCGGGGGAACGAGATAAATTTGTTTCTCACCCTGTCCCTTCCCGGGCTCCGTACCGTAGACTAGACAGTTTGCTGCACGATGGCAATTTCAAGAGACCAAAAATGGTCAGTCGAGGAAAAGCGAATTCTCGCCAATTTTGTTTGCCAGTCAAACAAGGGGGAATTGTTCGGAAATAGTGGCAATGGAAAACGTACGCCGGCGAACATACGGCGCGTGAAGAGGGAGGCATGGGAGAGGGTGGGGCAACAATTAGTTGAAAGCGGAGGGCAGCCCCGTCATTGGATGAAGATAAGGAAAAAGTGGGGGGAGTTGGCGTCGGAGGCGCGCAAATATCGCTGGGAAATGGAGAAAAAAAAGAAGTAACATTTGGTAAGACTATGGGAAGTTGATCAGAATTTGTTTTTGGTAAAACTATTGGTATTTTTTCCTTAGGCATAACAGACCTAGGCCTTGGCCTTGAACAAAGTGTCAAATATTTGAATAAAAGTAGGGTATTTCTTTCCTTTAGATTGAACAAAGATTAAGGAAATTAGGGCCTACTTCCCACTTGCACGTCTGTCGGAAATGTTCCATTTCTGAGATAAAACAAATGATAAAATTACTGCTTGAATTATGAAGTAGACAAAATTTAGGCGCGAGCAGTCCGTGCGTAAGCGAAACAACAGAGGGCGCTGCATGCCGCGTGAATGGTTATCTAATAGACTACTGAAGTGTGACGTCGGTTGCCATGGTAATTGGGTCTAAACATTCGCTGGTAATCTGAAACGTCCATTGGTCTAGCGCAGGGAAACAGTTCACTGGTTTTAGTGTAGACCCAAAAACCATGGCAACACACAAAGGGTGACGTTTTCACTGTAGTACAGTAGTCTAGCTATTGTGCACTAACTGAATGCAATTTTTGAAGCAGAAAATGTGATTTTTCTAATACCACACAGCAAAAAGCAACATTTGCTACAAAAGTGCTATTGGGAAGTAGGCCTA
Source organism: Henricia sp. BOLD:AAB3569 (assembly GCA_037783545.1). Lineage (NCBI taxonomy): Eukaryota > Metazoa > Echinodermata > Asteroidea > Spinulosida > Echinasteridae > Henricia > Henricia sp. BOLD:AAB3569. The sequence continues at coordinate 74,168 of JBBELK010000915.1, read as the reverse complement.
TATAGGCCTACATCATATATCTTAAAGTTATATCTGTTGATTCCAGGAGGTGATTTCCCTAAAATTGCGCCTGTTGATAGTTCATTATTTTGTGCCACGCGATTGGCCTGATTAATTGTAACACAGGCTACATATTCTGTATAAACCTTATTGACGTTCTCAATGCATTACGGGATTGGATGACAAAATTGCCCGGCCAAATGTGCGTAAACTTATGAGGCGCGGACGCCAACTCGGAAACTTTGTTTTCGGCAATACTTTTTTTCTTTAAAATGACTCATCTTAGGCCTACTAGGGAAAAAATACCATAGCCTACATCCTCGCCAGTTGATGAGACTCCATGCACTATACCGGTGAGTCTATGGAGCATGACAAAAAAGTGTTTTCAAAAGAAAACTGCTAATAAATTCATGTTTCCTGACCATATTTACACTTTCTGGGTTATCAAATTATTATGAAGAATTACTGACGAAGGGGTGTATGGTATCAACTAGCATTGGAATCTGCTGATTTAATGAGGAAAAAACAAAATCACTCTAGTTATCGTCCTGCTGGATTCCCTACTTGTCTGTCATATCTCGGTATGACGAACCACGTCTAAATAAAAAATTTCGCACAAAACGTACGATCTTTTTTCAGGGAAATAAGTGCAAACATAATGGAAAAATGAAATTGATGGAAAAAAATGAAGATTTTACAAGGAAAAACTAAATATTCTTAAGAGTTGTCACATACATGTAGGCTTCGTGTAGGAGGGCATATGATATGTACATGTATTGTCCGACTTTCCAAAATTTATTCGTTTGGGTGAGAGTATTTGCTGCAAAAATATCAGGTCCAAGAGTATTGGGTCCAAGGGACAAATTTCAATTTTAGGCCGGAGATTGCCACAAGCTTTTGGTTCATATGACAGGACATAGGTCTACCGAAGCCCTGTTTACGGGTCTACGGTAAGTGCGGATTTGAAAAACAAAATTAGGAGTGAGAATATTTTAAGTATACACTGTATGTACTTGTAGCACCCTCCAATGTTTCTCTTTGAAATTTTGTGCAATTTTGTATTTTTTGCCATTACCCATATTTAATTTAAATTATTTCTTTCTTTTTGTGTAAACAGGAGATGTCCCAAAACCCCATCAAAATGATTTATTTGAAGCAGTGCTAGATGCACTTGCCCCCTCAAACGTTCATGGGGTAGTACCCAGAGGAATACTTTTAGAAGGCTCAAAGTGATTTTGACGTTTACATTGGGACGTTATCATTTTCTATATATCTGTAAACACGGCAGTTCTCCGACCCGAGTTTGCTCGAAAATGTAAAGAAACATTATGTTGGACTAGTTTTTTTCCTGTTTAGAAGAATCATCGGGAAAAACGGACCACGGTACAACATTCTGGAGATTCCAAGGACTTCCATGATAAGTTTTTCAATGTTTAATTTTGACTGTAAGGTGAAATTTCACTTTGGAGTACGGCGGCCATCTTGGGCGTGTAGGAAAATTCCACATGGCGAATGGGGTTAAATTGGTAAGGGGCTAAAAGTGATATATAGAAAATGATAACGTCCCAATGTAAACGTCAAAAAATCACTTTTAGCCTTATAAAAGTACCAGAGGGAAGGGTGAGTCGGTGCATGGGGGGTTGCGTACTACAACATGTACATTTAAGTACTTAAGGGATGTTCAAGATTACCATACAAGGACACTGTCTCGAAACCTTTTTTCCCCTCATCAAACTAGCATTTTAACGTGGTTTATTGGCACACGCATTTTGTTTACACTTTGCTTTCACACAATTTCATAAAAATATGAAATATTTCTTGTCACATGTACATGTACTACAAATACTGTGAGGTGCTGAGCTAACTTAGAAACAGGTTGCTTTGTTTGTAAATATACCTTCAACTTCAAGCATACTTGGAGTAATGCCACTTGTAACAGTTTTTACAGCCCTGTATAGGATCTTCTATTTGCTGGAGCTCATTTTCACTCAAATTTTAAGGCAATATTTTCTCAACAGCCAGAGCTACGCCAACTTCCAACTATTTTGAAGGAAACAAATTCAACTCATACACTCTTTCACGTATGCTCTTTCACGTATTAACTGTCACCCCGTTCACGCCGTTCTACTCGGGAGTTTCGTTACGCCCAATGGTTCAAACGGGCACAATGACCCTGTTGTAAACATACCATTTGGCATGTGCCGAAGTAATAATTTCTGACAACTGTTAAGGAGTCAAACTACTCAAACATCTGTGTATGACCATTTTAGTTTCAGGTAAAGTGAAAACATTTTTGAGGCGCGAGATAGATCGTATTTTGACAAGACACTGGAATACAAGCCATCGGGTCCATATGTTACGGCATTTTCTTTCTGTCTGCAATAAATAAATTAAACAAAGTTGACACGATGAAACTGTATAATGTTGTCCGTCACAGCTAAGAACATCAGAGGCTGTTTCCGAGCGCACATATACGCATCTAATATTTTGTGTAAAGTGCTTATGCTTCTTTACCTTGCAAAAACGTGCTGTGTGATTTTTAAGTGTCAGTGTTGCACAACATAGTGGAACTATGTCAGCCTTAAATCCCATCCGATGAACGGAGCAAATTTAGTTAATATTCATTTCCCGCGGTTCGCAGTATAGCGGGAAATAATTGTCTTAGGAATTCGAACAACGCATACCGCGTTGCCAGGTGTTCAGTGGTGCAGTAATGTGTTACGTAATTGCTAGTGCATGGTATACATAGAAGAGTGGAACAAAAGGTATTCAGTTCTAGCAAGCACTTCACACAGGTCACCTCGTTTTTTGTACGAGATATTACAACTATTGACTATTTCTTGAAAAAAAAAAAAAAGGTTTTAGGTGAAGCCCAACACCTTCCCGGAGGAGAGTGCTGACTGTTTTTGGGTACAGGTTTTCAGAGAATTTTTAAACGAGTTTTATCTCTGTTTTTTCCTGGACGTCGCATTTCTCAAAAGTTTTTCTTTGCCAATTTTTGGAAAATTGCCAATCATTTGGAAAAGTTTGATCATTTAAGCTGGTTTAATATTAAGGAAGTATGGATTTACAAGCAGACAACAGTGTTTACACAATATATGTAATTGTGTTAAATAGTTCAACTGAGAGTTAACTTTAACATATACCTTAATTTTCAATGATTTTTGCAGTACAGTATTGCAAAGGTTTTTCAACAGGAATACATGTAATAACATTTTCAATAGAAAATACCTGATGAAAATATACGTGTAGGTGCATGCACCACGTATGCACAAGTTGACAAATTTACATGTATATATTTTGAGTAATATTTATAACTTAACTGGTATTATCAAAGTGATGATTTGTTTTATTTTTCAATAAGACTTGAAATGTAATAGTTTTGTTCAAACCTGAGATTTGAAATAAATGGCGGAATCGGCGCTATACGTGCTTCGCTGCCGCCAATATCATATGCTATTCTTTAAAGTGTATTTTTGTATGATCGAGTATAAGTAAGACGCCCAGTTTCCATACACTCTCAGAACGTTGGTTAAAAATGTTAACCAACTTGGTTAAAAAGTTTAACCAACCATGCAGTTGAACATCCCAACAGTTGGTTAAAACCTTAACCAACCCAGGTTGGTTAAATTTTAATACGTGGTTGGTTAAACGTTTGACCAAATTATTGGTAAATTTTATTTTAATTTTATTTTAATGGTTAATGGTGAGTTGGGCAAATTTTAATAATGCACTTGGTTATACCCTATTGGTTGGGCAATTTACTGAAATGCTGTTCACAGTAATTGGGCAATATTTTACCAACAGTTGGTTAATTTATTACATGTATGTTAAATGTTTTAAAAAATATATATTTTGGTATAAAGGACACTAAATAAAGGCAAACACCACACGATGGACCTGACAGTTTTACATTTTTTATTTATTTTTATTGTCGGATATTTGATGTAATGTATATACTTTAGCAGCAGGTGTATAGGCCAAATATATACTGGTATTTTCTAAATGAAAGTGTTTGGCTTCCTTCAAACATTTTGACTTAAAATTAATGCTATACTCACTTTAGTTGTCGTCCTGCTGGATTGTCTGTCATATCTCGGTAGTCAACCACAAAGGAAGAACCACGTCTAAATAAAAAATTTCGCACAAAACGTCCGATCTTTTTTCAGGGAAATAAGTGCAAACATAATGGAAAAAGAAATTGATGGAAAAAAATGAGGATTTTACAAGGAAAAACTAAACATTCTTAAGAGTTGTCACATACATGTAGGCTTCGTGTAAGAGGGCTTAAGATATGTACATGTATTGTCCGACATGTAAATTCTTTCCAAAATTTATACGTTTGGGTGAGAGTATTCGCTGCAAAAATATTAGGTCCAAGGGTACTGGGTCCAAGGGAAAAATTTCAATTTTAGGAGATTGCCACAAGCTTTTGGTTCATACGACAGGACATAGGTCTACCGAAGCCCGGTTTTACGGGTTTGATACGGATTTGATGAACAAAAATATTAGGAGTGACACCCTCCAATGTTTCTCTTTGAAATTGTGTGCAATTTTGTATTTTTTGCCATTACCCATATTTAATTTAAATTATTTCTTTCTTTTTGTGTAAACAGGAGATGTCCCAAAACCCCATCAAAATGATTTATTTGAAGCAGTGCTAGATGCACTTGCCCCCTCAAACGTTCTTGGGGTAGTACCCAGAGGAATACTTTTAGAAGGCTCAAAGTGATTTTTTGACGTTTACATTTGGGACGTTATCATTTTCTATATATCTGTAAACACGGCAGTTCTCCGACCCGAGTTTGCTCGAAAATGTAAAGAAACATTATGTTGGACTAGTTTTTTTCCTGTTTAGAAGAATCATCGGGGAAAACGGACCACGGTACAACATTCTGGAGATTCCAAGGACTTCCATGGTAAGTTTTTCAATGTTTAATTTTGACTGTAAGGTGAAATTTCACTTTGGAGTACGGCGGCCATCTTGGGCGTGTAGGAAAATTCCACATGGCGAATGGGGTTAAATTGGTAAGGGGCTAAAAGTGATATATAGAAAATGATAACGTCCCAATGTAAACGTCAAAAAATCACTTTTAGCCTTATAAAAGTACCAGAGGGAAGGGTGAGTCGGTGCATGGGGGGTTGCGTACTACAACATGTACATTTAAGTACTTAAGGGATGTTCAAGATTACCATACAAGGACACTGTCTCGAAACCTTTTTCCCCCTCATCAAACTAGCATTTTAACGTGGTTTATTGGCACACGCATTTTGTTTACACTTTGCTTTCACACAATTTCATAAAAATATGAAATATTTCTTGTCACATGTACATGTACTACAAATACTGTGAGGTGCTGAGCTAACTTAGAAACAGGTTGCTTTGTTTGTAAATATACCTTCAACTTCAAGCATACTTGGAGTAATGCCACTTGTAACAGTTTTTACAGCCCTGTATAGGATCTTCTATTTGCTGGAGCTCATTTTCACTCAAATTTTAAGGCAATATTTTCTCAACAGCCAGAGCTACGCCAACTTCCAACTATTTTGAAGGAAACAAATTCAACTCATACACTCTTTCACGTATGCTCTTTCACATATTAACTGTCACCCCGTTCACGCCGTTCTACTCGGGAGTTTCGTTACGCCCAATGGTTCAAACGGGCACAATGACCCTGTTGTAAACATACCATTTAGCATGTGCCGAAGTAATAATTTCTGACAACTGTTAAGGAGTCAAACTACTCAAACATCTGTGTATGACCATTTTAGTTTCAGGTAAAGTGAAAACATTTTTGAGGCGCGAGATAGATCGTATTTTGACAAGACACTGGAATACAAGCCATCGGGTCCATATGTTACGGCATTTTCTTTCTGTCTGCAATAAATAAATTAAACAAAGTTGACACGATGAAACTGTATAATGTTGTCCGTCACAGCTAAGAACATCAGAGGCTGTTTCCGAGCGCACATATACGCATCTAATATTTTGTGTAAAGTGCTTATGCTTCTTTACCTTGCGAAAACGTGCTGTGTGATTTTTAAGTGTCAGTGTTGCACAACATAGTGGAACTATGTCAGCCTTAAATCCCATCCGATGAACGGAGCAAATTTAGTTAATATTCATTTCCCGCGGTTCGCAGTATAGCGGGAAATAATTGTCTTAGGAATTCGAACAACGCATACCGCGTTGCCAGGTGTTCAGTGGTGCAGTAATGTGTTACGTAATTGCTAGTGCATGGTATACATAGAAGAGTGGAACAAAAGGTATTCAGTTCTAGCAAGCATTTCACACAGGTCACCTCGTTTTTTGTACGAGATATTACAACTATTGACTATTTCTTGAAAAAATAAAAAGGTTTTAGGTGAAGCCCAACACCTTCCCGGAGGAGAGTGCTGACTGTTTTTGGGTACAGGTTTTCAGAGAATTTTTAAACGAGTTTTATCTCTGTTTTTTCCTGGACGTCGCATTTCTCAAAAGTTTTTCTTTGCCAATTTTTGGAAAATTGCCAATCATTTGGAAAAGTTTGATCATTTAAGCTGGTTTAATATTAAGGAAGTATGGATTTACAAGCAGACAACAGTGTTTACACAATATATGTAATTGTGTTAAATAGTTCAACTGAGAGTTAACTTTAACATATACCTTAATTTTCAATGATTTTTGCAGTACAGTATTGCAAAGGTTTTTCAACAGGAATACATGTAATAACATTTTCAATAGAAAATACCTGATGAAAATATACGTGTAGGTGCATGCACCACGTATGCACAAGTTGACAAATTTACATGTATATATTTTGAGTAATATTTATAACTTAACTGGTATTATCAAAGTGATGATTTGTTTTATTTTTCAATTAGACTTGAAATGTAATAGTTTTGTTCAAACCTGAGATTTGAAATAAATGGCGGAATCGGCGCTATACGTGCTTCGCTGCCGCCAATATCATATGCTATTCTTTAAAGTGTATTTTTGTATGATCGAGTATAAGTAAGACGCCCAGTTTCCATACACTCTCAGAACGTTGGTTAAAAATGTTAACCAACTTGGTTAAAAAGTTTAACCAACCATGCAGTTGAACATCCCAACAGTTGGTTAAAACCTTAACCAACCCAGGTTGGTTAAATTTTAATACGTGGTTGGTTAAACGTTTGACCAAATTATTGGTAAATTTTATTTTAATTTTATTTTAATGGTTAATGGTGAGTTGGGCAAATTTTAATAATGCACTTGGTTATACCCTATTGGTTGGGCAATTTACTGAAATGCTGTTCACAGTAATTGGGCAATATTTTACCAACAGTTGGTTAATTTATTACATGTATGTTAAATGTTTTAAAAAATATATATTTTGGTATAAAGGACACTAAATAAAGGCAAACACCACACGATGGACCTGACAGTTTTACATTTTTTATTTATTTTTATTGTCGGATATTTGATGTAATGTATATACTTTAGCAGCAGGTGTATAGGCCAAATATATACTGGTATTTTCTAAATGAAAGTGTTTGGCTTCCTTCAAACATTTTGACTTAAAATTAATGCTATACTCACTTTAGTTGTCGTCCTGCTGGATTGTCTGTCATATCTCGGTAGTCAACCACAAAGGAAGAACCACGTCTAAATAAAAAATTTCGCACAAAACGTCCGATCTTTTTTCAGGGAAATAAGTGCAAACATAATGGAAAAAGAAATTGATGGAAAAAAATGAGGATTTTACAAGGAAAAACTAAACATTCTTAAGAGTTGTCACATACATGTAGGCTTCGTGTAAGAGGGCTTAAGATATGTACATGTATTGTCCGACATGTAAATTCTTTCCAAAATTTATACGTTTGGGTGAGAGTATTCGCTGCAAAAATATTAGGTCCAAGGGTACTGGGTCCAAGGGACAAATTTCAATTTTAGGAGATTGCCACAAGCTTTTGGTTCATACGACAGGACATAGGTCTACCGAAGCCCGGTTTTACGGGTTTGATGCGGATTTGATGAACAAAAATATTAGGAGTGACACCCTCCAATGTTTCTCTTTGAAATTGTGTGCAATTTTGTATTTTTTGCCATTACCCATATTTAATTTAAATTATTTCTTTCTTTTTGTGTAAACAGGAGATGTCCCAAAACCCCATCAAAATGATTTATTTGAAGCAGTGCTAGATGCACTTGCCCCCTCAAACGTTCATGGGCTAGTACCCAGAGGGATACTTTTAGAAGGCTAAAAGTGATTTGTTGACGTTTACATTGGGACGTTATCATTTTCTATATATCTGTAAACATATGGGGCGCCGATCGTCAACTAATTATTTAGGCGAATTATAGCATGTTTTTTCCATGGTTTATCTTAATTCTGTGTAAATAATACATTTGTGTCAAAGACCGTTTATGGTTTACAAACCTTTAAAACTTCGTTTTGTACCAACACGATTCTTTACAAAACAGGAAATATACTTGTAGCTGTGCGAATTCATTATTTACAAATAATGAAAATGACCTCGGCGTTCCATACTTTATTAATGAAACCGACGAGTGTACATTTCAATGGTTTACAAACAAGAGAATTGTATCGTTCATAGACAATTCCATGGTTTATAAATAATGAATACTGCACATTGCTGCACGTTTTTTTGGTTTACAAATAATACAAAAATATCACTGGTGCGCAATTACATGGTTTATAAACCAAGAAACTTGCACCGGGGTCTGATTTTCTATGGTTTATAAATAATGAAAATTGGTTAGTGGACGTACAATTTCATGGTTTATAAACAATCAAAACTGCGCCGTTCTAATCAATTTTGTGGATTCTGTGGTTTGTAAACAATTTAAAAAAGTCAATAGGCGTGCATTTCGATGGTTTGTAAATAATGAAAAGTGATCGTTGGCTCACAATTTCATGGTTTATAAATAATGAAAATGAACTAGTTAGCGTTGTCGCAAAATTTCATGGTTTACAAACAGAGAAAATTGAAGCTTTATACACTTGTCTGTCGTTTGTAAAGGTTGACTATCGGTAAAAAGAGAAGTATTATGCACTCGGTACATCTCAAAATACGATCATTGACGAAAAATTGAAGGGTTTGTAAACCATGAAATTCACGCTTCATAAACGTTTATTATAATCCAGTTTCATCCTGGTTAAACTCGCCCGTTTGCGAGAGCAATGGGTGCGTTCAGTTAGCTATCATTGAGTCATAAGGGTGTTCGTTCAAAGTGTGAACAGTCCGGCAGACCATGACAACAAAGGTATTTATGTGTACAGCTAATCGAACGCCACGGCACAGCTGCCTCCAGCGAGCGCGCGGGAAATTCCCAGAACATGTGTTGCAACGTGATTAGGAATCCACCTAAACTATATAATAACGCCCTATCACTAGATTCTTAATTTCGGTACCCAATTTATAAATATGTCATGTACGCTTAATTTTGTTCTGTGTTGAATTCCCACCTGACCATAGACTAGCTCCAGTCAGCTGGCGGGTACACAAGCAAGTTTTCAGTTCCGTGGCAACCGAATTGGGAATTGTTATAAATTACTCACAATCGACTCAAGTCTTGTTATAAAAAAGAAATTATAAAGTTTGACTCGTGTTTTACAAATGATACAGTGGGTGAGGTCACAAATCTCTGTGTGTTATGTGTTAGTTTAACAGATCTGTTAACGGATCTGTTAGGCATTAATCTCGACCACTAACTAAACGTCTAGGTTAACACCGTGTTAACAGATCAGTTATTACGGTGTTAACACCATGTTAATTCTCTGCACTGTACATAGGGCGAAGTCACAACTCTGGGTTGCGCGTGTATAACATCTGTTAACTTAATCATAATTGTGACCTCAGAACAAACACCGTGTTAACTAGATATTAACATGATGTTTAAGACGTGTTAGTGTTACATCTCATGTTAGTTTAACACCTCATGTTACACATCGTGTTGGTGTAACAGATATGATATATATGTTAAGTTAATCTGAACGAAGTGTGTGCAATTGTGTTAATTTTGATTATTTTGGAACTTTCGTGATTCTCAATAAATCGAGTTTCATTTTCAACACAACTGATAAATGTGTTGGATCTTGCATTCTACCCACGGTTGAGACTTTTTTGTTTGGCTCCGTGAGTCCGTGAAGATTTTGACAATTTCAATCACTTTGTGGTTATAGCTCGTGTGGCACAGACCGGAGGTCACAATTCTGTGTTCGTGTTAGTGTGGAAAGTCGTACAGAACCCTATACCGACTTGACATTTCCCAAGCTAGATGCCGAGTCAACAGATCTGTTACACTAACACTAACACGTACATATAAGCGCAGAATTGCGCCCTCACACACAGCAATTTGCGGTTGTGCGCACGACCAACAAGCCATGTTAACACGACGTTTGTTCTGAGGTCACAATTATGATTAAGATAACAGATCTGTTAACAGACCTGTCACACTAATACTAACACTAACACACACAGAATTGTGACCTCACCCATTGTGTCATTTGGGGAAAATGACCCATATAGCCTAGAGGCCCCTATACTCTTTATTCTTGTGAATAAAACAGTAGAACAGCCGTGCATATTAACAAAATAATTCATAAGCATAGGCTTTCTTAGCAACAACTATTTCGTCTGCTCCAATAAGACGGGACGAACTGTGGTGTAACTTTGAGTAGACTGGCAACAATCTAGTAAATCATGGCGATCAGACAAAAATACGAGTAAATCCTGTTCGGGTTTATGGACAATACCTAGTAGAATGTTGTCGGGATTCTATTAATTTAGGGATTCATACGTGAAAACAACTAATGTGGAAGATAAACTGAAAATAATGTCTTGAAAGTACGAACAATCACGCCTGTGAACACGTCAACAAATTTACAACTAAATTGAGATTCCTAGTTACGGCGTAACCAATTTGTAAATTTGGAGATTCCTAATCACGTTGCAATATATGTTCTGGGATTTTCCCGCGCGCGCGCTGGAGGCAGTGCCGTAGCGTTCGATTAGCTGTACACATAAATACATTTGTTGCCATGGTCTGCCGGACTGTTCACACTTTGAACGAACACCCTTATGACTCAATGATAGCTAACTGAACGCACCCATTGCTCTCGCAAACGGGCGAGTTTAACCGGGATGAAACTGGTTTATAATAAACGTTTATGAAGCGTGAATTTCATGGTTTACAAACCCTTCAATTTTTCGTCAATGATCGTATTTTGAGATGTACCGAGTGCATAATACTTCTCTTTTTATCGATAGTCAACCTTTACAAACGACAAACAAGTGTATAAAGCTTCAATTTTCTCTGTTTGTAAACCATGAAATTTTGCGACAACGCTATAACTAGTTCATTTTCATTATTTATAAACCATGAAATTGTGAGCCAACGATCACTTTTCATTATTTACAAACCATCGAAATGCACGCCTATTGACTATTGTTAATTGTTTACAAACCACAGAATCCACAAAATTGATTAGAACGGCGCAGTTTTGATTGTTTATAAGCCATGAAATTGTACGTCCACTAACCAATTTTCATTATTTATAAACCATAGAAAATCAGACCCCGGTGCAAGTTTTTTGGTTTATAAACCATGTAATTGCGCACCAGTGATAGTTTTGTATTATTTGTAAACCAGAAAAACGTGCAGCAATGTGCACTATTCATTATTTATAAACCATGGAATTGTCTATGAACGATACAATTCTCTTGTTTGTAAACCATTGAAATGTACACTCGTCGGTTTCATTAATAAAGTATGGAACGCCGAGGTCATTTTCATTATTTGTAAATAATGAATTTGCACAGCTACAAGTATATTTCCTGTTTTGTAAAGAATCGTGTTGGTACAAAACGAAGTTTTAAAGGTTTGTAAACCATAAACGGTCTTTGACACAAATGTATTATTTACACAGAATTAAGATAAACCATGGAAAAAACATGCTATAATTCGCCTAAATAATTAGTTGACGAACGGCGCCCCATATAAACACGGCTGTTCTCCCGAGTTTGCTCGAAAATGTAAAGAAAAATTACGTTGGACTAGTTTTTTCCTGTTTAGAAGAATCATCGGGGAAAACGGACCACGGTACAACATTCTGGAGATTCTAAGGACTTCCATGGTAAGGTTTTCAATGTTTAATTTTGACTGTAAGGTGAAATTTCACTTTGGAGTACGGCGGCCATCTTGGGCGTGTAGGAAAATTCCACATGGCGAATGGGGTTAAATTGGTAAGGGGCTAAAAGTGATATATAGAAAATGATAACGTCCCAATGTAAACGTCAAAAAATCACTTTTAGCCTTTTAAAAGTACCAGAGGGAAGGGTGAGTCGGTGCATGGTGGGTTGCGTACTACAACATGTACATTTAAGTACTTAAAGGAGCGTGACCAGAGTTTCTGGAAAATAGTTTTCGATGTAACTTACCAATATTATCAAGTAACTCCCATACACACACCTCCCATGTCCCCAAAACCCGAAAACATTCGCAATTTCCAGTAAAAAATTGAACAAAACTATCTAGTCGGCCTTCAGCGGATAAACGTTGATACTGGAAAATTAGTTTACAAATAATCGGTGGATTTTCGACGATATCCTCGGAAATATGCGGCCTAGAAGCGCGAGAGTTTCAGTTTCGTAATCAGAAAAAATATAACCGATGTTATGATATAAAAATCTCATGACCCATAAGGTAAGTCCCGGGGAGTTATGGGTAAAAAAAGTGATCTGGTCACACTCCTTTAAGGGATGTTCAAGATTACCATACAAGGACACTGTCTCGAAACCTTTTTCCCCTCATCAAACTAGAATTTTAACGTGGTTTATTGAAAATACTGTGAGGTGCTGAGCTAACTTAGAAACATATGTTGCTTTGTTTGTAAATATACCTTCAACTTTAAGCATACATGGAGTAACGCCACTTGTAACAGTTTTTACAGCCCTGTATGATAGGATCTAGTTGCTGGAGCTCATTTTCACTGAAATTTTAAGGCAATAAATTTTACGCCAACTTCCAACTATTTTGAAGAAAAAAATTCAACTCATACACTCTTTCACGTATGCTCTTTCACGTAACTGTCACCCCGTTCACGCCAATTCTACTCGGGAGTTTCGATTACGCCCAATGGTTCAAACGGGCACAATGATCCTGTTGTAAACATGCAATTTGGCCTGCAGTAATGTGCAGAAGTAATAATTTCTGACAACTGTTAAGGAGTCAAACTACTCAAACATCTGTGTATGACCATTTTAGTTTCAGGTAAAGTGAAAACATTTTTGAGGCGCGAGATAGATCGTATTTTGACAAGACACTGGAATACAAGCCATTGGTCCATATGTTACGGCATTTTCTTTCTGTCTGCAATAAATATAATTAAACAAAGCTGACACGATGAAACTGTATAATGTTGTCCGTCACAGCTAAGAACATCAGAGGCTGTTTCCGAGCGCACATATACGCATCTAATATTTTATGTAAAGTGCTTAGCTTCTTTACCTTGCAAAAACGTGCTCTGTGATTTTTAAGTGTGTTGCACAACATAGTGGAACTATGTCAGCCTTAAATCCCATCCGATGAACGGAGCAAATTTAGTTAAGCCCAGTTTCCATACACTCTCAGAACGTTGGTTAAAAATGTTAACCAACTTGGTTAAAAAGTTTAACCAACCATGCAGTTGATCATCCCAACAGTTGGTTAAAACCTTAACCAACCCAGGTTGGTTAAATTTTATTACGTGCATGGTTGGTTAAACCTTTTACCAAATTATTGGTAAATTTTATTTTAACCAATCTGTTGGTTAATGGTGAGTTGGGCAAATTTTAATAATGCACTTGGTTATACCCTATTGGTTGGGCCATGGGCAATTTACTGAAATGCTGTTCACATTAATTGGGCAATATTTTACCAACAGTTGGTTAATTTATTACATTAAAAATATTTGGGTATAAAGGACACTAAATAAAGGCAAACACCATACGATGGACCTGACAGTTTGACATTTTTTATTTATTTTTATTGTTGGATATTTGATGTAATGTAGCGTAGGCCAAATATATATTTTCTAAATGAAAGTGCATGTTTGGCTTCCTTCAAACATGTTCATCTTTAAAAGTTTCACATCACACTGTGTTAACAATGAGTTCGAGAATTCTTCTGTGATGTTTAGCTCAGCTGCACTATATGAAGTCAGAAAAGAGGGTATTATTATTGTTGTGGCTTGCACAACCAAAGGTTAAAGGGCCTGTGACATGCTAAACAACTTTGTGCCTAAGCTTTGCTTCATAATGACGGATTACTTCTTCAGCAAGACATATATTGTTCGTTTGGATGTAAAATCAATAAAAGGTGGCCTTTTTCGACTTTAAAGATTTCATTGCAATAAATCACAGACAGAGGGCGCTGTTTTGAGTGCATCACGTAAGGAAGAAAGACAGAAGGGAAAAGTTAAGAAAAAACATAATACTTCAAGTTGGACTTGTGACAAATTGCTGCAGTTTCTACCCCCAGTTTTGTCATGGCTTACAGCAGGCAACATGTAAAACAAACTCAAACAGCCATGGATTACACAAGTTTCAGGAAAATTGAGAAAAAAGTGGAATCTTTTGTGCACAGTTGAATGTGATTTTCTTGTGTTTGCCTCTTGTACCATCGTGACCTTGGTCATGAATATGCATATTCGCATTAGCATAAAAACTAAAAACCTTTGTTTTAACCCCCAAAGTAAGCTCCAAATAGGATTGTTATGACTTTAACTGAGTAGAGTGGTTTTAAAGCATATATTTAATTGATAAAAATCCTAAATAAGGGGCCCTTTAAATTCATATTGGGAAGTTCGTTCTGGAGCATGACAAAATATTTACATATCATATTTACACTTTCTGGGTTATCATGTCATATCAAATTATTATGAAGAATTAGTGACGAAGGGGTCTATGGTATCAACTAGCATGTGAATCTGCTGATTTAATGGGGGGAAAATTACGAGTGGGAATTTTGTTAGATTTTGTAAGGAAACACTTGGGGAAATCATAAGCCCTCCTTCAACACTAAGTTACTCTATACATGCTATTTTACATGTAACTACGGTACATTATACCTATAAATTTTCGAATGCCTATTTCGACTTAAAATGCATGCTACTCACTCTAGTTATCGTCCTGCTGGATTCCCTACTTTAGGTATGCGACAACAAATTTCAAAGTTACTTTACTTCAGTGAAATCAATGTCATTGAACAGAACACGACGTAAATAATCTAACAATACCAAGATGAGCATGTTTCGTCCAGTACGAAAGAAAATATCCGCAAAAGAAAGATGGAAATTTGGGCCAAAAACCTCCTGCACAGTTTAATGGGTTTTGCAACTTTACTTGTGACCGGGCCGAGCACCGCCGCATTGCAATAAAGTTTTGCAACAGACACCACTGGGCCAACAAGCTAGGACTGCCAGAAAACTGGGACTGCTTTTGACTAGATGTCAGCTCAAGCAGTCAGATATTGCGCGCGGCGCTTGGTGCATTTCCTGTCCACGTACGGAACTATCGCGGCATGCGTATTTTTTTTGGGGGGTCGGGGGGCGGGGTGAAGCGCATAAGAAGTTTATCTGCTTATGATTTGTCGAACTGAAACTATGGGTAAAGGTGGGGGTATTCGACCGGATAAGGTTCATTTGAGTAGAAAGTTGCATCTGAGGAGGGGCGAGGCAAAACATTTCGACAATTGCATGCCGAAGTAAATTGCCTTTCATTTGCATCAAGCCCCAAACTGGTGGACCGGTGGATGAGGTTGCAGCTTGGCTACCAAGATGAGGTCTTGATGATGTGGAAATCGACTGTGGTATTGTGTTTTTCGTCCAATGCAATTTTATTGCAGAAAATTGTAATTTGCAGAGCTGAGTGACTGAATATAATGATTGTACAACACGGACATTCACATCCTAAAAACTTTCATTAGACACGAATAATGTAAAGCTAGGTTCATATACTTCTCCGCCAAACTCACTCGCTGGACACTCGCGATCGCCGAGTGCAGTGGCGGCACAGTTTGTCACGCGTCAATATACAAGTCGGAGTGAAATAGTCCGCTTTGCGCATACTATAGTTGCCGAGGTAAAATCGAGCACAGGGCGCAATTCGGAACGGATTGAGCGCGCACCGGAACGGGTAGTCAAGAAACGACCAGCGGCCAATTTCATAAAGGTGTTTAGCAGAAAAAAATGCCTAATTCAAAATTTGTTTGCTTTATAAAAATGGGTTAATGCGCTCAGATGCGGATAACTCGCGCACTGTGGCATTTTTTTTTTACCCAACTCGCCGCAGACAAATTTTTCGTTGCGCTTGTACAATGTTGGTCGCCGAGCGAGTATAAATTGGGCTAAGCCCGCCGCACACGTGAGGTCGTTAGCTGAGCAAACGGTAATTCGTGGCCGTTTGCAAAACAAATCTAACGTGTTTGATTTGTTTTGCCTCGCGTGGCCAAAATCTCACGTGTGCGGAGGTGATGAGCCAAGTGCTGAGCTAAAATGAATGTAGCTGGCCAATTAAAACCACTCGCGCAATACGAAAACAGCGCACGCACGCGAACCCCGCCAAGGTCAACACACTTTAGCAAAAGTTTGGCGACCTTAGCGGTGCCCGCGCGCACTGTATTCATATCACGTGAACATGGGGATGGTTTTTAATTGGCCAGCTACATTTATTTTAGCTCAGCATTTGGCTCAGCACCCCCGCACACGTGAGATTTTGGCAAAATGCAGCAAAATGTCACCGCACGTGAGCCAAGAGCCTTGTGAGCAATGTGCGCGCGAAGCAATGTGCGCGCGAAATAGGCAGCTCCATGCCTTTGCTATATGGAGTATATGGAGCTGCGTATTTCGTGGTGCTACGACACGAATATGCCGCGCTCGCATTGCTGACGAGACTGTGCCTTTAATCAGACTATGGAGGCAGAACGGAACTTCTGCCGAGCACTGACCTAGTTTGCGTATAGAGCACGCGCCATAAATGTCTGGCCACGTGCCGCCTGGGGTTATGTATTACATTGTATTACATTGTATTACTAAATCTTTGTATTAGTCTTGCTTGCTGTGCGCGCGGTGTGCTTAAGATGCACACGGGACTTCGTTGTTGTGTTGCGGAATGTTAGCTGTGCAGTAGTAAAAGTTGGATATTATATAGAGTTACGGCTTATATATTCGCATGCCTGGTGAAAAACAATGGATCTTGTCACCGGGTGACGTCACTTCGCCCTCGCCCATATAAGTTAACAACCTTTTAGCCCAATAACATTTGCCTTTTTGCCACATGGAGAGGTCATGTGTTTAATGCTTATAATATAATAGAGATCATCCGTTTCCCCTGGACCCATCCGTACACTTGTGGCTCTCCGGTACCAGTGAAACCACGCAGCGGATTCGAAGGCCACCCGGTCCCCTGAAATTTATCTAAGTTGTGGTGTATAAGGAACGCCTGGAGAAGAAACTACTCTGTGTCAAACGGCAAGTACAGCCAGCTACGCGGGATGCCTTTTGTGAGCGTTTGACCAATGAGAAACTGTCATAATGCAGGTGGCCTGCAAAGTGGCGGATGAATACCTCCCGAGACTTGAAAATTCGGTCATTTATTCCTTAACTTCTAAATGTTTTTTAATCTTTGCAAACGCCCGGGGGTTAGGGTAAGGACGATGTTTAACATTCAATTGAGATGAAACTCGGCAGGATGATAGACAAATAAGTAAAGACAAATACTCGCATAGTCTGAAAAAATACTGCACTGATTTTATGCAAAAATATCAACGATTTGTATGAGAGAAAAAAAGACAGACATGTAGGAAGAAAATGTGCAGCTGAAGAAGATAACTTTCGAGAAATTCAGTCAAAAATCTAATAATAGGTATGTGTTCTATGTCACCAAAGTAAAAAAAACAGTGTAAGTACTAAAAAAACATGATATTTCGAGGAGCATTTTAACACAACGCTCCCGCGCCGTTCAAAACGAAAACGAGGCTTCGACGAAGTTGCTGTGCGTGAATTGCAATATTCACTCATACCTACACAGAGCATGATCATAAATCTTTTTTATTTTGAGATGCAACTAAGATATTCTCAAAACAATGTCCACATTGTACATGTGAAGTAAATTTTACAGTAATGTATTATTGACTTCATAACAATAACAGTGTTTGTATTGTTTATTTATATTTTTGGCACGCAAAAAGAAAACGTGGACACCTCAGCAAGGCAAATGGAAGGCAGAAGCAATGGTTGATGCTTATAAGGCTGTAACTGACGGCAGACTTGGGGTTCGAGAGGCCGCCAAGCAGTATGGTGTTCCGAAATCGACGCTGTCAAGAAGGATAAGCAAGGGAATGGGGAGTCCTTCACCGGCAAGCCGGCCACCCGTCTTCACTATGGGCGACGAGGGTCAACTAGTGCGCCACATCAAAGAGTTGGAGAGCCAAGGTTTCGGCATTGGAGTTAAAGCTGTCTGCAAGCTTGCTTACGAGATGGCGGAGCATGCCGGAATGAAGCACCGCTTCAATCACATCAACAAGAGTGCGGGGTATGACTGGTATGAAGGGTTCATGAGACGCTACCCTGACCTGTCCCTGAGAAAACCGGAAGCCCTGTCTGCTGCACGAGCCCTTGATGCTGAACCCAACTACTATCAGCGATCACTTCAAGAAGCTCGGAGATGTCATGGACAGTGCCGATCTCAAATCCTGCCCAGGTCAGATATACAAGCTTGATGAAACAGGTTTGAGTTTGGTCCACAAACCATCAAGCATTGTCGCAACGAAAGGTAAAAAAACAGTGCAGTCGAGAACCAGTGGAGAACGCGGAGAGAATGTGACCGTACTAATATGTGCCAATGCGCAAGGGAGTACACTGCCTCCCTTCATTATATTCAAGGGTCAGCGCATCAACCCCGATCTGACAGCTAATGCGCCACCAGGCACACTCTTCGGCACTAGCAAGTCTAGCTTCATTGACGCAGAGCTTTTTGAGACGTGGTTCAAGAAGCTGTTCCTGCCATCCATTCCACAGGTACGCCCTGTCCTACTAGTACTTGATGGGCACGGTTCTCACATCAGCATCTCTACCCTGAAGTTGGCTCGTGAGAACTCAGTTCACATGTACTGTTTGCCACCCCACACAAAGCCACTTGACAAGTCAGTTTTCAAGTCGGTGAAGTGTGCCTACAACCAGCGATGCGACAAGTTTATGCGCGACAATCTAAACCGCATAATCACACGCTACGACTTCAGTGGTCTTTTTGCTGATGTCTATCATAATGTTTTCACAATGGCCAACATCATCAGTGGTTTCAAGTCAACAGGGATTTACCCCTTTAATCCACTGACTATCACCCCAGAGCACCTTCAGTTCTCTTCTGTGGAAACAGAGCTGACATATGAGGATGACGAGCCTGCACAAGACGATGAAGCAACCGTGTCTATGCCTGTCATCATCGAAGTCATTGCTGACGTCCATGCCAACCCAGAGGTACCGGATCCACCATCCGTTCAGGAAGAGGTAACCATTCCATCACAGCCCGAGACCGAGCCCGAGCCAGAGCCTGAGCCTATGGACATCGAACCAGGACCCAGCACATCAAACGCAGTCTCCCCTATATCTGCTACACTAATCGGCGATAACAACAAATTTGTAGCAGTCCTCAAGAAGCCAGTAGTTAGCAAAACCATCAAATCTGGCAAAAAATCTAGCCGTGTCACAGAAGCGCGATGCCTCACCTCCGATGAGGTTTTCAATATCGAAATGGCTAAACAAAACAAGAAAGACGCAGGAGCTGCAGCTAAAGAGGCTCGGAAGGTGGAGCGGGAGAAGAAGAGGGAACAGCGAGAACAGGAGAAACTAGAAATGCAGCAGCGACAACAGGAAATGAAACGCAACAGAGAAGCGGCTCAGCAGGAGAAACAGAAAAAAAAGGACACAAAAAACACTCGCGCTACTCCTGAAAACGTAGATCGCGATATCGCCGAAAACTACTGCGGACATTGTGGTGGTTTTTATGGAGACGATGACAACTTGGACAAAGAAGACTGGTGGCAATGCATCAAGTGCGAGGAATGGTTTCATGAATCATGTACTGGACTGTTCGGCCGAACAAATGAACTGACCGAATTTGCATGTGCGAAATGCAAAGACGATGAACCTAATTAAGCGCGTTTGAAACAGTATCAAATAGAATTTAAGACCTGTTTTTCTTAAATATGAATAATGAATAGTGAAAGAAGATCAAGTTAATGATTCAGATTAAACAAATGCAATGCCATGCGTTTGTGGTGCTGACACCCATATGTTTACATGTGTTTTATGTGCGTCCCACTTACCCCATTTAGGTGTCCCATTTACCCCATTGTGTCGGGGTAAGTGGGACAAACACAGGTCGTCATGTTTTGCCCCCTCCTTCCCCACAACATGCTTGTTTGGAAACAAATATGATCAAAATATGTTCAAGAGGTGTTAGTAATTCAACAAAACCTTTCATTTGATAAATAAAGCTTATTGTCTACAAACTGCAACCAAATACATGCTTAAGTGTCCCAGTTACCCCATTTGGAAAAATAAATTGATGGAAAAAAATGAAGATTTTACAAGGAAAAACTAAAAATTATTAAGAGTTGTCACATACATGTAGGCTTCGTGTAAGAGGGCTTATCAGGCGCGGATCCAGGGGGAGGCCGAGGGGGCACGTGCCCCCCGGGCAAATTGAGTCAAAAAAAAAATGGGCGGAAAGGAAAGGAGGTAAAAGAAAAAAGGGGGAGGGCAAGTAGTTGAGTCAAAAAAAAAAAATGGGGGAAGGAAAGGCCGTAAAAAAAAAAGAGAAATCGGAGGGCAATCTTCTTAAAAAAAATACCGATGCCGATACTTTTTGGCTTTAAAAATACTGAAAAAAATGCAATAAGAAAAAAAAGGTAATCAATCATGCCATGGAACTGAATTCCCCCCTCAACATCTAATCCCCATGGTGGAAGATATAATTACTGGTTTGACCATTTTTCGTTTGTTATCGGTAGTCTGTGAAGTCTGGTTTGCTGACCTGATTCCTCAAAGTATATAAATTGTTCCGTTTCGTCTGAAAAAGGTTCAAGGTATACCTTGTGGAAATTTTTGCCGAGGACAACTTGACGCCAATACACATAGGCCTGCCTACTAATGGTCTATTATGTCTTGCAGCCGATCTGCCGATGTTTTAACACAGGGCATTAGGGCAAGGAACAGTCTGAAATCAAGTCCTTTTCTTGAACTTTTCAACTGGACTAAATTAAAACCAAGAAAAAATCCGGAAAAATAATAAATGATTATGGGTAAAAACTGCATATTAAATGCCAAATTGGGGAGGGAGAAACTTTATAGATTTTTGTCAACTTAACCGGGCGAAAATAATGGCTAAAAATAATGGCGAAAATAATTCTTCATACACACAATTCTCAAAACACACAACAATCTTCAAAACTTTTGCTTAAAAAAGTCAGTTAAAAGTGACCAGGAATTGCCAAGAATCGCCACGAAAATTTCCAGGGGCCCTTCAGCGGGCCCCGGACCCAACGCCGTAAGGGCCTCCCTTTTTGTTGTGCCCCCCCCCCCCCCCCCCCCCCCAATCTACAAAATTCCTGGATCCGAAAATAATTCTTCATACACACAATTCTCAAAACACACAACAATCTTCCAAACTTTTGCTTAAAAAAGTCAGTTAAAAGTGGCCAGGAATCGCCTTAGATTGCACCACAGAGCATCTAGAATCCAAAATTTCCAGGGGCCCTTAAGCGGGCCGCCGACCCCACGCCGTATAGGCGCTGCGCTACGCGCTCGCATTTGTCCCTTTTTGTTGTGTCCCCACGTCTACAAAATTCCTGGATCCAAAAATAATTCTTCATACACAAAATTCTCAAAACACACAACAATCTTCAAAACTTTGGCTTAAAAAAGTCAGTTAAAAGTGGCCAGGAATCGCCTTAGATTGCACCACAGAGCATCTAGAATCCAAAATTTCCCAGGGCCCTTAAGCGGGCCCCGGACCCCACGCCATAAGTGCTTCGCGCTACGCGCTCGCATTTGTCCCTTTTTGTTGTGCCCCCCATCTACAAAATACCTGGATCCGCGCCTGCTTGTGGTATGTACATGTATTGTCCGACTTGTAAATTCTTTCCAAAATGTATACGTTTGGGTGAGAGTATTCGCTGCAAAAATATCAGGTCCAATGGTACTGGGTCTATGATCCAAGGGACAAATTTCAATTTTAGGAGATTGCCATACACAAGCTTTTGGTTCATACGACAGGACATAGGTCTACCGAAGCCCTGTTTAGGTACTTGAGCTGGTTCAGGGTGTGTCCCTGGTTGGGTTTACCTCAATTAGGTAGTAAATGCCCAGTGAGTTAATCAGTGACCAAATTTGAACAATTTCATTTTAATTTTTATTACAGAATGTAAATGGCGACCCGTGAACGAAATTCATGCCTATAATAAGAGTTAATACGATTAACGCATGAAATCTAAAAAGGTCTCACTATAACGTTCTTGTAAAATCGAGGTAAAACCCTCCTAAACGAAAACGCGGAGCACCAAACTCACCTCTAGTGCTTCAAACATGTCGCTCATGCTTACCAGCCAGTGCGTATGCCAACCAACGGCATCTGCCACACCCAAAACAGGGCTCACACTCACGCACCCCGGCGTTGCGTTGTGCAACAAATTACAATGCCTGCGGAATTCGCTGATACAAAGGTGCCCCAGAACCTGTTCGCCGGAGCGTGACTGCAATTCAAACTACCCTGGGTTATAGCCTAACCGGTGTAAAGGCTTCAGCAATGTTTTGGCCGGCCCGTTTTGCGACTGTACTGCTCGCGGTAAAAGAAAGTATTTTTCCTGTTGGGGCCAATCCCGTACAAACTAGACCTTGATTGAAACATGCATTTTTCCTTCAAATCCTTGAGGTCCCGCTGAGAGTCGTTTTTCCCGGATGCGGAGTCATCCACAAACGCGTCCAACCGCGGGCAAGACCAGATCGCGACTGACCCAGAGCATAACTCCCTCTGCGCCCACAACGGTGCAAATAGTAAATCTAATTCGCATTCAATTTAGATGTGACATAAATTATTCGAGTACACTGCTATTGTCTGTCGCTGTACGTTGTTCTATATGATATTCGTCTTCAAATAATCATTGTCTTAATGTGAATAATTCCTTTGTATCCTTAACCTTTGTTTGTATCTATGCCTGTCTCTGGAGTCATTTGAAAGCAATTCAGGAAGTTGTCGGTGTTTTTGGTTTTTACTGTGTGCTGTTCATATTGTATTATATACATTGGGACCATTTCAAATTAAAAGTTGACAAAAAGGAGTTACCGCTATAACATCAAAAGAAAATATTTTGCTTTTGTTTCCCTTTATAGCGTTTTTACATGTCCTTTGTGCTTTTTTTATCATATATGATTTTTGCTCATAAAAACTACATTAGGGAGAAATGTCTCCCAAAGGTACCACCTGGAGTAAAACAAAACGTTAAGGAGACACATATATCCAGTAAATTTAGATATATCTCGAGTCATGTTTTTGACAGTCTCGAATGCTGTCGGCATCGATTTCGGGTCTGTTCGGAACCAATCTCCAATTGTGTAGTAGATATTACGATGTGTAATTGTGGCGACGTGAACATCAATGTAAATTGTCTCCCAAATGTACTCATCATTACGGTGTCTCCCTAAGGTGCTATGCAAAGTTATATATTATATATAATATATATATAATATATATATATATACACGAAGATATAAATAATTGTTTTTCCACCAATTCGACGACCGTTTGGGGTAGAGTGCTCTGGGTGACCACTATATCCCCAAAATTGGCGGGAAGAAGATCCTGAATTGACACTCATTTTCTCGACTTTTTGTTCTCATAACAGCTTTTCCGATCTAGACGAAAATGGTTTGTACCCCAAACGGTCGTCGTATTGGTGGAAAAACAATTATATATATACTTACTTTTTACAGCATAGGACGACCGTTTTGGGCAGAGTGCTCCGGGGGACCACTAAAACGGCAAATTTGTCGGCAAAAAAACTCTGCCGTTGACACCAATTTTCTCGACTTAAAGTTCTCACAAAAATGTTTTTCGACCTAGACCGAAATGGTTACAAACCTAATAAAAATGGTGAGAAACCTAACAAAAATGGTTTTTGACCTAAAAATATGGTTTTAGAGCAAAAAAGTCGTTAAGACGACCGATAGCTGGTCGTCCTAACGCGGCCGGTCGTCTTAACATCCTTTTTAACCCCTAACCGGTCGTCCTATACAGGAAAATGTAAATATATTAGCCTGGATGGGACCTTTGGGAGACATTGCGTGCCAAGAGAAGGACATTAGGGAGACACTGACATTAGGGAGACAATTTCGTGTCTCCTTAACGTTTCGACCTACGTTTTCGTACTTTCCACGCCCACCACGCAAACCGAAAAACATCAGTAGCATGCCGGGCACCTCATTATAGCTTCTGGCTGTTCCATTCTACTTGGGGGAGTTCCAATTTGAAGAGAATTGAATGAGCGTTTCCAGTGTGTATATCTGCCGCAGTTCTAAACGGTACATTCGGGAGACTTCGTGTTTTTTCTTAATTACTAATTAACTAGGCGCTATATTTTAATTATATTAGTAAAGGTGATCTTGAGTACATGGCAGTACTTTTGACAGTTTTCAACATTAGTCGTACCGTTATCAAAAATATACACCCCTTTTGGTCCAAAAACCGTGACGTCATCAGCCCCATAGGCCTGTGTGTAAAACGTTGTGTGTACAATACAGTACAGTTACTATCTGCGTGGAATATGCTCGTGGAATACGCGTCTGCGTCCCATATCCCACTTGGCCTTCGGCCTCGTGGGATATAGGACGCAGACGCATTACATTATTGTTTAAATTATTAGGTGATCGGGCCAACAGCCCGATCACCTATTACTCTCGTACGATTTCTTTTTTTTTTTGGGCTTTTTCGCTTTGCGGCGAAAAAGCCTTTGTTTTCGTTTTGATTTTTTTTTTCCGTTTATTTCTTCTTCTTCTTCTGATTTTTTTGCCATAGACAAAGCGCATAGGCGTTGTCGGCGCTTTTTCAGGTTGTTCCCAAACATTAATCTTAACCAAACTTGGTCACATCAAAGACATAGTATAAGAGGTGTGCACCCAAGAATAGCTTCATTGTGACGTCATCCGTTACGTCATTATAACACTTTAAAAATGCCTAAAAAGCGGAAAATTGCCGAAATATGCACGTTTTAAAATGGTTCCCTTGCCAAAACCACATGACCCAGGGTTTTCATATTTGGCTTTAATGTTCTTATTGTAGGCATTTTCATCTGACCCTTCCTTCCTGGGTCAATCGAAGGTCAAAGTTCAGCCAATTCAAAAATCACATTTTTTGTATTTGTTTGTACTTATGAAGCAATATTAGCTATTCAACCATGCTTGATTTTCATAAAACTAGGTACAGGCATGGGCCCCATCACAAACGTCCACCACCATGTAGAACGTTACCATGACGTCAATGATTACGTAATTATAATAATTTTAAAATGGCACAAAAGTGGATTTTTATCATGAAAATTACCAAAATATGCATTTCGTAAAACGCTTCCCTGTATGAACCCACATGACCCAGGGTCTTCATATTTAGCAGACATGATAGATCAGATCCTGGGCTACAATTTCCTTTGTGTAGTCATTTTCATCTGCCCCTTCCTTCCTGGGTCAATTGAAGGCCAAAGTTCAGCCAAGTCAACATTTCCGTATATACAGGGTGGATAAAAAAAACGAAACCGAGATATTATTGCTAATTGTAACTAAAGTAGGGCCCGTATGAATGAACAGGAGATATCATCTGTTAGGGTTGAATCTCCTCTTTAAAATGACACCATGATCATGCCATGATGTTTTCGGTTTACTGAGCAGTGACCAGTGTTATGCCAGGGGCCTAGTTTTAGATTTGATCGTTCTCTATGCGAGCAAAGGGGCATGAAATTTAATGTTTCCATATTTAAAAATTCATAAAAAATCATCCGTTTGACCTACGATCTTGATTCTTTCGGCATATACGATCATTAATAAAGGTCTTTCAGATGCCCACATGCCTTGACATTTGACCTCATTCCCTATTGGTCAAACAGACTTTGCCTTTCCATTTGAAACTGGTAAGAGGTATTTGGATGGGGTCAAAGGTGTTTGAGTTCGACTAGGGTGCGGTATCCAAAAAATATCGCCATAACCTGTGACCTTGCTCACTTCCGGTAGAAACCGGAAGTGCATTTAAATGAACCTATTTTGTAAAAGTGGGGAAAGCTGCCGAGATGCGGTTGGTAGTGTCAGTGTCTAAGGTAAATAGGGTTTCCAAAAATGTAAGTTTCTACGTCATTCCATAAAAGGGCGCCCTCTAGCGTCAAAATTAAAAAGTCTTCAAATGACCCTTTCATAGCAGTGTTTGCGCAAATTAGCCCAATAGTTCTGCTTATAGAGTAACATGTCTGTGTGGTTGAAACATTGATGACGTCATCAATCCTTTAAAGATAACACATTAAAGGTCAACTGTTTTAAAGTTAAATAGTTGATATGCTAACATCTAATTTTGCAAGGTAAGCATGCTCATTTTTTAAGTTAAAAAAATGTGAAAAAGCCCTACGCTCTGTTCATAGAACAGACGTAGCTCTAGTTTTTTTTTGTTTTTTTTTTCCACTCAAACGTTTCCAGAGGTTTTCTTCAAAACGGTTCAAGTTATCAACTTAAAACTTGGTAGGAACATCAACCCCAATGTGAAGATGTGCATACAAGTGTGACGTCATTGTGACGTCATTAGGTATCAAATTACAAACCAAAAATGACCAAAATATGCATGTTTTAAAATGCTTCCGTCTGGAAAACCACGTGACCCATGATCTTCGTATTTGACAGGCTTATATATCAGATCATGGCCTACAATTTTCTTCGTGTGGGCATATTCATCTGACCCTTCCTTCTGGGGTCAATCTGAGGTCAAAGTTCAACGAAAACGAAAATCTCAATTTTTGCACTTATTGAGCAACAATGCCCATTAAACCAAGCTGAATCTTTAAGAAACTAAGTACAGGCATAGGTCCTATAGCAGACTTTCACCAGCGTGTTTAATATTATGATGGCATCAAGCGTGACGTCATCGTGACGTCATCAAGTATCAAATTACACCTCCCAAAAAAACAAAATATGCATATTTTAAAATGCTTCCGTCTCGAAAACCACGTGACCCAAGATCTTCGTATTTGGCAGGTTTATAGATGACATTCTGTGCTACAACTTTCTTTGTGTGGGCATTTTCATCTGACTCTTCCTTCTGGGGTCAATTGGAGGTCAAAGTTCAAGGAAAACGGAAATCTCAGTTTTTACACTTACCAGTAACAATGCCCATCAAACCAAGCTGAATCGTTAGTAAATTAGATACAGACATAGGCCCTACGGCAGACTTTCACCAGCATGTATAGTATCATGATGGCATCAAGTGTGACGTAATAATGACGTCATCAGGTGTCAAATTACAAAAATTCAAAGGTTATTATTTTCAAAATTCATATCTCAAGAACCGTAATAGATACTTGAACAATTCTTTCACAACATGATAAGTCTAAATGAACTGAACAAATCATACGATGTCATGACCCCTGTGTGACGCCTACTTCCGGTCCAAACCGGAAGTTGTTTGAAAATGTGCAATTTTTTAGCACTTTGAATGCAAATAGATTCAAAGTGGTAGTGAATTTGACCATATTTCTACGGAACGAAATGTTTCCACACATGTGGACCTTTTGACTATACCATTGGTGACGTCATTACATGGACGGTGGTTACGTAATGTGGTGTCAAATCACGCAAATTTGGAGCTGAGATGTTTTAAAATGCTGTATCTTGAAAACTACAACAGATATTGGTATGATTCCTTCGCCACATTTAAGAACTTGATGTTCAACATATTGTTCAACAATTTGTGCACAAAATTGTGACGTCATGATGTCGTCACAGGTGTCACATTACAAGATTTCAAAGGTTATTATTTCAACAATTCATATCTCAAAACGGTGCAAGCTATCAACCCCCAGCTATGGCGGATATGCAGGGAGGAGATATTAGTTACCGGATTAGTGTATACAGCAGCCGATTTCACGAAACTTTACGCAATTGCGCAAGTCCACTTACGCCATAAGTTATTGCGCAAGTAATGGCGTAAGTGGACTTGCGCAATTGCGTAAAGTTTCGTGAAATCGGCTGCTGAACTTCCATTTTTGCCATTCCACAGGTGATAACAACGTCTGAAATTCATCACAAAATGTTCATTTAACCCGATCACCTGGCGTTTGTAACAACAAACGTCATACCTCTAGTTATTATTATTATTATTTCTTTCTGGTATTCATACCAAGGATTCCTCAATAGTGCTCATTGCATTGTCACTCGGAAGCGTGAGGAAACCCATGAAGAATTACAATAAGAAATGGCCAGAGACATCTGGGATCTTTAAAGTGCGTTACCTAACACACTGGACCAACGGCTTCACATCCCTTCCGAAGGACGGAACAAGTATGGTTAAGTGCCTTGCTCAAGGGGACAAGTGTCACAACATGTCACGGCCTGAGCCTCGAGCCCACGTTTTAGTACTGGCACAGGAAGCGTGTTTTTTATTTACACCGCAGCGAGGGGTACACCCCAATTTTTCAACCCGAATAGAGTCTAAGTTTCCAATGACTGACACTTCTCGAGTGACAATCTTGGAAATAGTGACAACTCTTACTCTCACTATTAGAGAAAAAGAAGAAACCGAGAAATTTCGGAAAATCCCAAACATGCATAGATTCGAACCAGGGACCTTATCATTACAAGTCGAGCTCTCTTCTAACCAGACCACGAAGCTGGTTGCAAACCGACCGCATTCAAAATCCTAAATTCCTTTAAAATAACCAACCATAAACCCTAACCCTGAACCCTAACCTATTATATAGTCTCCTCTCAAGACGCTAAAAAGGTACAAACCCCATTGTTCTCCCCTCGCAGTGGTGTAAAAAAAAATTACGCGCACAGGAACTTGAGATCGACGCGCTAGACCGCTTGGCCATAACACCCCTAAGTTCACTCGCCGTATTCCACTCGCGCTCGTGGGATAACTAGTAATGTACACTCACACTTACGAGTAGACACCGTGCACTGATGACACAGTTGGCAACCCCGTGTTTATACAGGGTGTCTCTATAAAAAGTATACCCATTTTAAAATTCAAATTATCGCAAAACTACACAATATTTCAGAAAAAGAAAAATACCTGTGGAAAGCTTGGAATGTCCTCTGTCCATTGGTATGAGGTTCATTATGTCACTGTCATGGATGACTGAAAAAAAAATACAGTTATGAAAGGTGTCGAAATCAGCACTGTGACAAGTTGTTTTCTGAAATGACAAAGCTCAGACAGGTGTTCTTCACAATTTCTTTGCTGTTACGTAAGACTTCATAGGTCAGGGATGTACATTTATGCATCACATTATGTAAGTATTCTTGGATGCACCAAAAGTGTTGCATGCCACAGAAAAAGTTCATACCAACAGCAAACATGGTGCAGCTCACAACTCAACAGAGGACATTTGTTGTCAAGACATACCATGAGACAAGAAGTTTCATTGCTGTCCAAAATGCCTTTAGGGACCACTTTCCTGAGAGGCAAGTGCCAACCAAAATGACTAATTTGGAAAAATGTGAGAAAGTATGAAGAACACGGGACAAGCTTAAACCGTAACAAGGGACATTCTGGGCACAGACGAACTGGAAGGTCAGAGGAACATATCAACGTGGTTAGAGAGGCGATCGAAGGTAACCCAACGCTAAGCACCAGGAGGAATGATACAGGATTACCTCGTGCTACCTTCAACAGGATCACACGTCTGGATTTGCATCTCCATCCTTATCACATCCATGTTCAACATCAACTCCTACCAGCTGACCTTGCCAGACGACTTGCCTTTTCACAATGGTTTGTGGATAAATGTCACAGAGATCCACAGTTTCTGCAGTTCCTTAGTATCGGAGATGAGGCAGCCTTTTCCATGAATGGGAAAGTGAATTTTCATAACGAGCACATGTACGCTGAACTGCATCATCCACCGGGTTTTTCTTATGACGTGAACATGAGTAGGGAGAAAGTTAATGTGTGGATTGGACTTTGTGGTAATGGATCATTGTTAGGACCATTTTTCTTTGAAGGAAATTTGAACGGACAGGCATACCTGAATATGATCAATGACTTTGTGGTACCAGACATGGATCAGATCTTCCATAGACAGCGACATGGAGCCTTCAGACAGGTGTGGTGGGCTCAGGATGGAGCCCCTGCACACAGACTTATTGCTGTGAGGAATCGTCTAGCAGAGCTTTTTGGTAACCGGTGATTGCATTATTCCACCAGGTTGAATGGCCTGCAAGATCACCAGACTTGACACCATGCGACTTCTTCCTGTGGGGTCACTTAAAAGGCAAAGTGTTCACCACACCCCCAGCTAACATTCAGGAGTTAAGAGCCCGGTTAGTGGATGAAGTGAATCATCTCCGCCAAGATCATGGGATGATAAGGCGAGCAGTAAGAGACATGATACGAAGATGCCAACTATGCATCGTCAGAAATGGTGGGCATGTGGAGGGTACAGCACCCTAAATGTGTCGGGTAGCCTACATGTAAATACCACAATTAAAGGAAAGGATCAGAAAAATTGTGTTGTTTCTTTATTCATTGTCCGGTCACCACTGTCTACAAACTTGTCACAGTGCTGATTTCGACACCTTTCATAACTGTATTTTTTGTTCAGTCATCCATGACAGTGACATAATGAACCTCATACCAATGGACAGAGGACATTCCAAGCTTTCCACAGGTATTTTTCTTTTTCTGAAATATTGTGTAGTTTTGCGATAATTTGAATTTTAAAATGGGTATACTTTTTATAGAGACACCCTGTATAGCCAGCCTTAGTTGTTGTTGCATATTTTATTGCATCTTCGGCACCTAAGGCCCTTTATGCCATCAACTATACGGTTTTAGCTTTAACTATACTATATTATCAACTTGAGATGACGAAGAAGGAGTTGCAGTTTTAGAAGTGGGAGGAAAACCCCCAGAGGAAAACCCACGCGGTCAAGTAGGGACTGCAAACCCAATCCACATACACGCCCCGGATTCGAACCCGGGACCCCAGAGGTGAAAGGCGAGGAAAGAACCCGTACGCCAACCCGACCGCCCCTAGCCAGCCAAAGCCGATAGCTTTATATTCATGCGCGTCTTTTCAGACAGTGGAGGAATACAGCCATGAGGGTTTTGATTCGCTTGCGTGACTGCTGAGTGGACTGTTCGAAAGTGATTGTCTGTTACCACGACAACGCTCAAAACAAACGGTAAAGACTGTCGGTTTACCAGCGGAACAAAGAAAAGGTTTTTTTATATTTTTATCTTTTAGACTCAAACGGTTCACAAAATGATAAACCGTTTCCGTGTCATTCAGTGAGTGCGAAAGGTAGTCTGGGCTCGGAATCGCAGGTTAACCGTGACAAATACTTTACCGGACCAGACTATAAATAAGTCGGATAAAGGAACAACTGGTCGCTATGGGTCACGTGTTTTACCACTCTTTTATTATTATGACATGTGTACGACAATGTCTGAAAGTGTATAAATAGCGGATAGGTTTCTACCAGAACACATGCACTCTCTCTCTCTGCGAGGATATCGTCGCCCCGATGCCATGTGGGGCGGGGGGTTACCATTACTTTTTACATCAACGCCTTCATAGAAAACACAGATGTATCGGCAGTAGTCTGTTTGTCCGCCATATTGAAACGGGAGGAAATCCTCCCTTTTCCGAAGGTTCCGAAGTTACCCGAATGCACGTCCGGACGTTATCGTTAATTGTCGGTCCGTTTCGTCAGTGTTTCGCCGCTTGTTTATTTACGATGATGCAGACAAGGTTTGAATTGGATTTTTGATGCTATAGTGGGCACGTGTAATATTTTAAGGTTAATAACGCATTCGTAGCGCGGCACGAGTGTATAACAAGTTGAAAAGGGTTATTCCATATTTGGCCAATAAAAATGGAATATATTATATTAAATTTGTATTGGCCAAATATGGAATAACCCTTTTCAAATTGTTATACACTCGTGCCGCGCTACGAATGCGCTCTTACAAATAAATGCGTGACGTAATGCGTCTATTTTAAACACCACAGTAGCCGGTCCTCGTATTCAGTCGTTGTAGGCCTATGTGGAATATGTGGAGCGGGAACCAGTCTATATCGGCAGTAGAGAGTCATCAGGCGCGGCAAGTTTAATTGGTAATCTACAGCCAAGCTTATACCAAGCACGATATGTGACCGAGGGACTACCCTAATACCAAATACCAAACTCACGAGACCTTAAATACCTAGGTAGTTGCCTTCAGTATGACCAACCGGCGACTGGCGATATCTAGGTCAACGCCAGAATCGAGGCAGCCAAATGCAAGTTAGAATTTGTTAAACAAATAATATAAATGTATTTGTGCAATTTAAATTGTCGGTAAATATTTAAAGTAATTTCTGCCAGAATTCACCTGTCTTTCTATTGTTTGGACAAAACGCATTAGCAATTCTGTACAGTTTATACAGCAAAGTTGCGCGCCAAATTCGTGCCACGCAGCTCCATAGCAAAGGCATGGAGCTGCGTATTTCGTGGCACGAATTTGGCGCGCGCGCATTGCTGACGAGACTGTGCATTTAAGTGAATTTTACTGAGAAATTTTCGACTTTAATTAAACAGATTTTAGTCGTTGAAGCCAGTGTACACCATTTGAACTAGGATGTAAATTTGAAATTCATACTTTAAAATTGGATTACATGTATTAATAAATTGTTTTTGAGAAATTTGTAACAGTGTTACAACGTATCGTGATACACAAAAAGCAGGTTGTAATAACATACCGCCCAAGTCATATTGACCCCCGATTAGGGCTACAATGCCATAATGTTTGGGTTAAATTGGCCTTAAAAAAAGTGTGGTTTTGCCACATAGTTTGGGTTGGATTGACTACAAAGAAGCGTTGCATTGCCCATGTTGTCCGAGTTAAAATTACCCAAAGTGACTCGCATAAAAAAATTGCTATTTAATGAACAGAAAGTGCCTAGTTTGACTTCTTAATTTGCTTCCATACCGTGGTCTATTCTCCCCGATGATTCTTTTAAACAGGAAAAAACTAGTCCAACGTCATTTTTCTTGACATTTTCCGAGCATACTGAAGAGAATAGCGGGATGTAATACTCGAACGCGCACAACCAACCAGGGTGGGGATATACCGCCCTCTTGTGGTCACCTCATTGTATGACGTCACTGCAGTACAATGAGGTGACCACAAGAGGGCGGTATATCTTTGCAATAATTAGTTAATCATCAAATCACGCTATTCTCTTCAGTATGCTCAGAAAATGTCAAGAAAAATGACGTTGGACTAGTTTTTCCCTGTTTAAAAGAATCATCGGGGAGAATAGACCACGGTACAACATTCTGGAGATTCCAGGGACTTCCATGGTAAGTTTTTCAATGTTTAATTTTGACTGTAAGGTCAAATTTTACTTTGCAGAAAGTCCGCCATCTTGGTCGTGTAGGAAAATTCAACACAACGAATGGGGGTTCAAAAGGCAAGGGGCTAAAAGTGTAACATAAAAATGATAACGTCCCAATATAAAATTTCAAATAAACACTTTTAGCCTTCTAAAAGTAATAGTCTAGCGTCTTTACCACTAGACTACTTAGCAACTCGACAACCCCATAAATTTTCTTTTATCTTTTAATTTTACACATAGTGTAACAGACTGTACTCGCAAGCTCCAGGTTTAATAACGCAAATTGACGCAAGAGGGGGTGACGCAACAAAGTCGACTCTTTGAAGTACAGCTGCTGGAGTTCGCAAGGGTCTCAACGGAAGCCTTTAATCCAGATCAATCATTTTTGGATCCAGGCTCCGTGAAAACCACGAACAAATAAAATGAAGATAGATTCACATAACTACATGTATTTGTTATGCCACAATGTAACTATAAGGTCTATTGCTGATCGTGTTTCACCAACAGAGGGCGCCCTTTTGCAAAGCATTATGGGATTAATAAGGGAGCAAAACATCGATGTTTTGATCCCTTATTAATCCCATAATGCTTTGCAAAAGGGCGCCCTCTGTTGGTGAAACACGATCAGCATTAGACCTTATGTACGTGTAGATTGGTTCCCGATCCCTATAGATTGGTTCGCTTATTGCGAAAATATAGGGATCGGTAAAGGGCAGCCATGACGGGCAGAATTCTGCCCGTCACGTGGTTATTATTATTTTTATATTTTTAGTAAGTGCGCAGATTTTAAATTGACATTTGTAACTTAGCCGTGCGTGTCGAACATATCCAATTATGTAAATAAATTACATTGCCTAAAGCAAAGGACTTGGCCAATTTTTAAATATAAAAAACACAATGCGCACGCGCAAAGACGACCAATTACAGATCAATATGAAGCGCCCTTTACCTGTCCTTATATTCTCCTGAGTGGAATATGTGGACGGGAACCAGTCTAATGTACGTGTACATTATAGTGTGACAAAACATCCGGTTAAAATGTCCCTGAAATGTATGTAAATCTACTCTGTAATCTCAAATACCAAAGAGACTGTACTATTTACCTCCTTGCATCCCTTTTTAATAGTCTACTATAGGATCCAATAAAATCAAGAAATTCGTCTCAAACTTCCAAAAACGTCGCAAGATTCATGCAAAAACAAGACTTCTACAGCATGAGTTGTTCGTTTGTTAGAGGCAGGGGATTTCTCTAGTCCACTAAGTACACTTAATGCGTGAGGGCGCTATAACAGGTTAACGGTGATACATCTGCATCAACACATAGAGATTATAATATTCATGAATTCGCATAATCATGATGGGAAATGTGCAATATGATTGGTTATTTTTTCTTCCATTCACGATGTGTACTGAAGAAAAACAGAAAAACACGAAACGTTCTCCAAGTAGCTGAACTGCTTTTGCTACTCCTGGTTCACCTAAAATCGTCTACTAGCACCAAAAGAAGACACAGAAAGTCAGAAACTTAAACAACTTCAAAAGCTTTTCCATTTTGCTTTGGTGGAGAAATAATTCCAATGTCCAGAAATTAACTCCATTGGCTTTGTAAAGGATACTGACAAAACGTACACTCTAACATTTCTTTGTGATGCATGAATAATCTCAAACTCACCAAAAATTTTTGGACAAAATAGAGTGTAGCTGGTGATTCATTTTTGCGAAAAACAGAAATGTATTGGTAAAAAAAACACTGTCTATTAATTCTCTTGAGTGGTGTATTTTGATTTTCAATTATTATTTAGGTTCTGTCACATAATAGCACCGCGCTGAAAATGTTAATGAGATACAACAAAAACCTACAACTGGTGAAATCTACATCACAAAAAGGCCTGAACCACGAGGACATCATAATTATGCAGCGTCAAATCACTGTTGTCACGTCGTACGGTGGCATAACATTTGAGGAGGAAACATAATGTGAGATGAATTGAACATCATAAAACGACGTTAAGGTTATTTATACATTAATACTCCTTTTATAACTGCATTTTATTGACAAAATCTTGCATATTTCCAATAGAGAGCCTACACAATTGTTTTAAAGATTTTGCATGGTCCAGTAGATTGCAATTTTTGCACGTCGAGCGTTTATAGCAGGAACTGTTTCAATAGTGGTATGTACAAGTCCCCAAGGATAATTGATTACCAACACCCACTATGGGGCCTTTTCAACCTTTGTCCGTCATTATCCGCAGCCTGGGAAATGAACAATCCAGATTAATGAAAGGGGACGTGGACGAGCGATCGTTCGGGGTTTATTAATTTTGGTTGAATGCTACTCGCAAGGATTATACCGTCTTTGGAACAGGTTCTACATCGTACGTACTGACCATTAGTGGCCCTAAAACGACAATAAAGTCAATGGAAATGGGTAATAAGGAAAACGGGGAAGATAAATTGTTGCCAAACGAAACGACACATGTCGTGCATACAACATTTACTGTGTAACGTTACAGGACCAATTTACCATGTTTGGCGTGGACAGATTGCCTACATAGCCTACAGCTTGCCTGTCCTGTGTGCCACAGGTCTGCCCGCATTTTTTGCCATTTGTATAACAACGTCCAGTAATTACATCAGAGCATAGCGGCACCGAGTTAAAGAAAAGACATCCGTGTTTACTAGTAACGTGTGTTGTGGGAATTCGGCAGGATTAAATCACCAAATAATTTTGCTGAATGACTGATGCAGGAGGTTTTCGGCTCGTCGAAGTTTGTTACGTGACGGTGGTGACAATGGACATAGCTCAAGTGTTTCGTGTGTATGTGGCTGTTTTGTTTTCACTGATAGCGGTTGCAAAGGGCAGTGTCCAACTGCACACGAATGGAGTAACCAAGGCATTGGAATACGTGGGGGAGATAGCCAACCAGGGCGAGGGGAAATGCTTATTCGGACCCACTCTCGATCTCGAGTACGACAAGGCGAGGTGGATCGGGGAAGCAGCCGTGGCTGTCCGAGCAGCTAACCTTTTGACTCTACTTTCACAGACTGGTGACCACATCTTTGGTGTTGGGGACGAAGAGGACGAGCAGCTGCCTTATGCTATCGTAATGGGCAACGTTGACAATAACCCGGACGTATTCGGTTCGGGCATCGCCTTTGACTATCTTCTCTACCGAGACTACGAGGCCTTCTCCCCGTACGCATTTCGCGCTCCACACGGAACCGAGGTCAAAGACCTGTCCATAGGCTATAACTACCTCACTAACTCCACTGACTGGTTTTACATTCCGTTCCTTAGCTATCGGAACCAATCACTCAGCTCCAACTACTCGTTCGATGGTCTACCGCCGTCCGGAAATGGCCCAGGAGCGAGACTAGGTCTCGATGACGGGTACTGGACCAAACCATACTTCGACTGCGGCGGAGGTAACGTCTGGATGGTGACTTTCTCGATGCCGTTTTTCCTTCCTGATAGAGAACGGTTCGACATCATCTTGGATTTTCAACCAAAAACTCTTAAGTTTGGGTAAGTAGATGATCAGTCCTTACATGCACATTTTTTCACAGGGCCGATTTCACTTTGGCACTAAATGTTTTTTTTCTGTAATTGCCGGATATCCACTTCAGTCACAGGAATTTGGAGATGGACAGAAAAAGAAGTCCCTTTCAACAAATGTGTATATACACATGTGATCGAAGGGGATATAGATTTCGCATGAGATTGGTCAAACAAATTCACTGTTAGAGGTTATTGAGCGATAAGTATAAAATATACCCAGGACGATATATTATGACAGATTATACAATGCCCCTAAACGTCAACACATCCTTTCCTTTTGTGTTTTCGCGTATAATCCCCTGTAAAATATGAAAATGGATTCTTTTAAAATTCCTTAGATGTTTGAGACACAATGGATGGGGAACAACGAACCGGCTACCCTCTGTTAATAATCGTGCTTCATATGAGTATGAAACTATACCCAGCACAAAATGTGACAAAGTGCCTCCCCCTACCGCCCCTATACCTCAACACACTATTTCCTCTTGTTAACGCACCAACTGCCCCTGCTCCCACCCCCTCCTCTCTCTCCCCACCCCCACCCCAACCCCCAAATAACCCACTTTAAGGAATTCCTTTAAAATTCCTTGGATGTTTGAGACACAATGTGGAAACAATACAAATAGGGTACCCTCTGTCACATATCGTGCCGCATATGTATGAAACTGGCGGGATAGCAAGTTTGATAAAATATATCCATTAAGATTTACCCAACCAAGACTAAGAAAAGATATTAGGACAAGATATATCTGTCTGACAAGATGCAATATTGCACGCGCTGTGATAACCACTATGACACGACTCTTAAAACTCAAACCAGAATCAATTTAAGTATGCAATTAAGTATGACAAGCACAATTTATCGTACACGCAGTTGTGAAAAGAGACTGCTACGCCTCACTTGAGTAAACAGAGACGACAAAAACCTCCAGTTCCGTGTGAGACAGTGTGCCGAATACATAAAAACTCAACTGCTTATACAAGAAGCATCGAGCAAAAACATAAGCCCATCAAGCAGAAGCAAACGCAAAAGCAATTGCTTGATATAATAATAATAATAATAATAATAGCAAGTTCTTAAATAGCGCATTTCAGATCCACAGGATCTCTCAATGCGCTTAACAGTCAAAATTAATGCAAAAGAAAAAATAATGTTAAAACAAGCTGTGTATTAGTTGGTTGATAACAGTCACTGAAAAGCCAATTTAAACAAGTGGGTTTTTATATGTTTCTTGGAAAGTTGTAGTTCGGTTTCAGATCGGAGAGACTGTGGAAGAGAGTTTCAGAGTCGTGGGCCTCCAATTGAAAAGGGCTTTCCTCCATAGGTTCTGGTTCTGCCTGAACTGACAGTGGGAGCTGCTGTGTGGATGACCTGAGGGATATTGATGGCGTGTAAGGGATAACAAGTTGGGAGATGAAATCTGGGCACAGATCGTGGAGGGCTTTGAAGATGATGAGCATAATTTTGTAATGAATTCTAGACTGAACTGGTAACCAGTGTAGGCTTTTAAGGACGGGTGTTCTGTGATTCCTCTTCTTGGCCCGCGATACCAGTCGTGCAACTGAATTATGTACCCGTTGGAGCTTGGCAATGTCCTTATCCGGAGAACCCAGCAGAAGACTATTGCAGTTGTCAAGTACAGAAGTCACGAAGGCATGGACGAGCACCTCTGTTGTGTGGTTGTTTAGATAGTGACGGATGCTTCCAATCCTCTTAAGTGCCAAAGAAGCTTTGCTGCAGACTGCATTAACATGACGACGCATAGTGAGGTGACTATCAATAGTACATGGTGTAAGCGCCAAGGTCACGAACTGAAGTAGAGGGCTTGACTGAAAAGGTATCTGGAATAATTGAAGCCGGTTCTTGGGAAGGACCGAAGCGCGAGGACAAATGCACTACTTTCATCTTACTGTGATTGAGTACAAGGTGGTTGCTCTCCATCCAGTTGCAGATGTCCCGAAGACAAGCATCTAGTTTATCAGGCATCTGATATATTTCTGTCGGTTTAATAGACAGGTACAGCTGGGTGTCATATGCATACATCATGACAGAGAAGCCATGACCTTGTAAAACATCTTGGAGAGGAGTCGTATAACAGATAAAGAGGAGTGGGCCAATAACTGATCCCTGTGACACACCCCAACGGAGGCTAGAAGTTGTAGAGGTCGCGTCTTGATTTGTCACGCTCTGTTATCTCTCTGCGAGGTATGAAGCAAGCCAGTTCAATGCAACACCAGTCACTCCAAACCTTTCCTTGAGTCTGGAGAGTAGGATTTGATGATCCATAGTGTCAAATGCAAATGTGAGATCCAGCAAGACAAGAACTGCTTCATTTCTGTTATCCAGAGACTGCAGAAGGTCGTTGTGAATTGTTATAAGAGCAGTCTCGACACTGTGGTGTTGCCTGTATGCCGATTGTCTTGAAGCTAGAAGCTGTTTTCTCACAACACGCTCTATGACTTTCCCAAGGAATGGTAGGTTGGATATCGGGCGGTAATTCTTTAGAGTCTCAGGATCCAGAGATGGTCGTTTTAGTGTTGGGATGATGAGTGCAGATTTGAGAAGACTGGGGAAGACACCTGTCTGCAGTGATTGGTTTGTCATGTCGGTGATTGCTGGGACGAGGACACTGAGGCATTTCTCCAACACGCAGGCTGGAACGGGATCAAGCAAACAGGATTTAATCTTCTTGGATTTGATGAGTTTCCGTACATCATCTTGAGAAATGTGGTGACATTTCTCCAGGTGAAATTTACCAGGTTCGTCGGTCAACTTTGTATTTGTAGATGGTGCTGAAGGTTTCAAACTTCCATCCCGTGTTCTGAGCTGTGCGATTTTGCTTTCAAAGAATTTCGAGAATCTTTGTGCCAGTTCAATTGCTGAATCATGTGACGAAAATACCTACGATGGAGTCTCCACAGTCAACTTCTGTACGATGTGAAATAGCTCTTTATTATCAGAACTTTCAATCTTATTACGATGGTAAGCCCGTTTTGCCCCTTTCAAGGCAGAGTAATAATCTGTGGTGGCATCTTTGAGTTGGTGTTTATCAGCTGTGGACTTGCTTTTCCTCCAGTTCCTCTCCAAACAGCGCGTGTTTTGTTTGAGTGCTCTCAGTGATTCGTCGTACCATGGAACATGGGGGCGGAGTTGAACATATTTCAAAGAGACCGATGCATGGTGATCTAAAGTGTCCGATAGCGAAGTGTTGTAGAGGTCAACTTTCTCGTCGAGATTGAGCTCTGCAAGATTGTTGACTCTCACAAAGCAAGATACAATGTCATCGTTGAATTGCTTATAGTCAATCTCCCGGAGCTTGCGGATTCTTGCTTGGTGTTTAGTTGCTGGAGGGCGTGAGAGGGCGACTGCGAATGTAGCTGCAGCAAGGTCAGATGGCATGCATGGAAGGCAGAACATCTACATATTTCAACGACCCGTCGTTCTCCCTCACTATCAGCAGATCTAGCGTGTGACCACATATGTGAGTCTGTTGGCTAATCACTTGTCGGGGTCCTCCATACTCAAGCATGTCATATCGGCTGAATATCTTGGTCTGAAATCCAAACTTACACGCACGACGCTAAATCATAGCCTTGTTCTTTCTGTACACGATGTGTCATGTGTTTCTTTATATCTGCATTGGAAATCCGACGCAATTACTTATGCGAAACCCGAGTGGTTATAAATATTCATATCTGACATAACATCCAATCAAAGTTCGCTATTTTTATACCGTGCGGCGCCGAGTTGTAAACATGTCTGTACACGCCACGTTCTTGTTGTGTATGCGTGCACAACGCATAAGCCCGGATACCGCCATCTTTTAAAAAAATCGTGATCACGTGCTAGCCATGTGGGAAAACACTAGACGAACATCCCGGATGTGTGCGTAACAAACTTGTCTTTCGCGGGGTAACTTTCCTGACTCTGTTTCTATAAAGAAAATTAACCGTTTTTCCCTGTTAATATTTACTTTATAAAGACCAGGAAGACTTACGGATGGGAAGAGAAAACCACTTCGCGCTGTTTGTGTGCAGAAAACGAGAGGAAATTGTCAAAACAAAATTAATCATGACTTTGTAATGACGCGTACTATCGATCCGCTTATCTTGCGCGATCCGACGCACCGTCATGATGCATCTTAATTGTTGTTGTCAATCGCGATATTAGCCTTTTTACTTCAATGAGCAAGTTGGATAAATTTCACACAAATATTGCTGAGGGACCTGACAACCCCCCAATTATGTGATTCTGGGGAAGAAACATGAATTTTGGGAGTGAGCAAAATACAGATTCAAGAACCATTCTGACCAACCTTATACTCACGATTTTGTTTTCTTTTATTCATGTCAGCATGTACTTTGTATATTAAACACATCTAATTGTTTATCTTTACAACAGAGACTCGACTGGTAATAAAAAATGTGACGGAGATGTTGGGCAGTGGACACATCAAATGAAAATTGAACAGTTGACCTTATCGACGGTCCTTCTAATTATGTACATAACATTCGGACCGGAGCCGAGGAGCCAGAACTTGAATGTTTTTTAAAGAAGTCAATTTACAGCCATGCATGTCCTTGGAAATAAAAGAAATTTACTTAATAAAAAGCTACTGAAATCAGCATATCGACTAGACCAAGACATTGTGCAGGTTACTTATTGTCAAACTGAATTTAAAAAAAATACCAATTCGGCACTGTTTACTTTAATAATGTACAGTTTTATGAAACCTGAATTTTGGCTTACATTGAGTAATAAATAATAAGGATTAAATATAATACAGCAATTTGTGGTTGTTAATAGTTTACAGTCTGTTGATCCCAAAGCATCAATAACATTTCAATAACTTTTTCAAATTGCAAACCCCTATATTATAATTTTATTCCTTGTCAAAGTATAGGACAAGTGAAGTGGAACTTCATATTTTTTCTCTCCAAATTTAGTTTTTTCATTAAATTTGCACTCTTTGACATGGTTTTAGAAATAATTTTTGGGGAAAAATAGTGACGTACGAGTACGGAATTATTTCCGATTTTTCCCTCATATTTCTCTTTTGAAAAAAAAAGTTTGCAGTTCTTTCAGAACTCCTGCATGATACCGCCGGCGTTGGACAACACTTTGGCTCCCACTGCTGCTTTCTACCTGAAATATGGAAACAAATAAAACACTGACATCACTCTAATACTTATATTGTGTATTTCATGGTTTTTTTCAAAAATAAATACACAGAAGGAAAAAATAACGATTCTTTTTTGTCGCCGCGCTTCGGGACCTTCGTCTTGTGGGGTACCGTGGCCGAGCGGTTTAGGTCATTGACTCGCAATCATATATAGGTGAAGACTTGGGGTTGCGGGTTCGAACCTCCCCACGGCTACGGTACCTGTGCCCTTGGGCAAGGCACTCAACCACACTTGCTCCATCCTTCGGAAGGGATGTAAAGCCGTTGGTCCAGTGTGTTAGGTAATGGAAACGCACTCTAAAGATCCCAGAGCATTCTTTCGTGAAGAGCAAGGGGGATCATCCCCGGTGTCTCTGGCCATTTCTAATTCTAATTCTTCATGGGTTTCCTCACGCTTGCGAGTGACAGTGCAATGAGCACTATTGAGGAATCCTTGGTATGAATACCAGAAAGAAATAATAATAATAATAATAATAGTGTTTGCGCCCATGGCCACCACGTGAGGACCACGTGATCGCGAACATTTTACAAGATGTCGGTATTCGTGAAACGGCTTATGGCGACTTCGCATCTGTTACAACTGAGGAAATAACGGTAGTTTGAATTATGTAGCCGACAAAATGCAAATTTATGACTTTCACGAAGACCAGAAGATAGCCCTCACATATTTTCTGTAAAAGTAGGCCCTATGACGTGTTTGTGAACTTACCAACTGGGTATACATTGTACGTACGGAAAATCTGCTATTTTTCAAACAGCACCGTGTTGTCTGTAAAAACAACCGTTAACCAATGAGCTTTTACGTCTCAGTGCTCTCTTTGCACTATGACGAAAAAAAGAGTTGCAGTTTTAGAAGTGGGAGAAAAAAACCCAGAGAAATCCCCAGGGGAAAACCCACGCGGTCAAGTAGGGACTGCAAACTCAATCCACATACACGCCCCGGATTCGAACCCGGGACGTCAGAGGTGAAATGCGAGGAAAGAACCACTACGCCAACCCGACCGCCCCTTCCCCAGGTCAAGTCGTCCCCGAGTCAAGTCGTCCTTGCACCCCGTGTACAAAACCTATATGCAATATGACAATTTAAACAAAATCTGACTTTTCTCCTAGGTTTTTCTTAAGTTGCAA
The DNA here is from genome assembly GCA_037783545.1 of Henricia sp. BOLD:AAB3569. Classification (NCBI taxonomy): domain Eukaryota; kingdom Metazoa; phylum Echinodermata; class Asteroidea; order Spinulosida; family Echinasteridae; genus Henricia; species Henricia sp. BOLD:AAB3569. The sequence goes on along the minus strand of JBBELK010000915.1, from coordinate 30,640 downwards.
GGATAATCGGTTTGGGCCTCTCGGATACCATATCTTGTATTTCAATACGCCTTTCTTAATATTTATTCATAAACGGACCAAAGCGAGGCTATAGTTCCTCCGAAAAGTAAACAAACCATTCAACGCACGCACGATGCATGGCAGCTATCGACGTCAACGCAAGGGACCTTGGCTTAGCCTCAAGTTTCGTCGATTCATGGTCGACTCCAGGATTATATCAAAAGACAGACAGTTTGCAAAGAATGCAGGTACTTCTCAGCGGCGTAGGTGCAAGATTTGAAAGGTAGGAATGCTGTAAAATGATGGTGTTTACATCCGCATAACCTGATATATCGTAACGAACGACATGTTTGCATATGCCTACACTACACCATATACATGCACACCACAATAGCCATGTGGGGAAACGCACGTAGCTGCTAGCAGAAAAACATGGGCTCTATTATTCACACTTTCAATCTGGAGGACAAATACTAGGGTAAATTCGGTCAGGAAACTTGATTTTAGCAATGAAAACACTTTAATTATGTTATGCTCCATTGCATTCTAACAATTTCTTTCTCTTTCGTTTTTCTACTCCTCAGACCCACAAATTAGCACCGTATACTTCCCGACTACTTGCGGCTTCTCCCGACAGAAGAGTGTGCAATCCTTTGTCTCCACGCTTTGGTCTTCTTTAAGTAAAATGTCCTGTTGCTACTTCGTGTCTGGGGCTTCCATATTTGATAAATGATGATAAAATTACAGCTACACAAGACTTTTTTCCCAAATGCCCTGCAGCTAGCTGTATGGACTTTGTGACTTATATTAATTGCAAAGGACAACCACACACAAAACTGTGTTAAAGCCTTGCTTGACACATTCTATTTTGAGCATGTGATCAGCTACATGTAAGTACATGTACACTCCATGGTGTATTCACATAACATTGAGGCCTACTTGGCAGATGTACATGCAACTACGACAGTTATTTGATAATCATGAATGAACCTCCACTGTACATGTATTTAACATATTTGTTGAATTTTTGAGCAAACTGTCCAAGGAGTGAATACATGTAGACACACTTTGTGTGCTCTTATGAAAGCTCCACTGTAAAAGTGCCCAATTTCACGGTGCTGCTTGGCTTACTGATGTCATGAGATTAGCTAGTGGATTGTGAAAGTTAATTTTTCTGATCTATGAAGGTACATGTACATTCCGGCCTAAAGGCACAGGCTCGTCGGCAATGCGCGCGCGCCAAATTCGTGCCACGATATACGCAGCTCCATAGCAAAGGCATGGAGCTGCAAATTTTGTGCCACGAATTTGGCGCGCGCGCATTGCTGACGAGCCTGTGCCTTTAAGCTTAAACAGCACCCATGGGGTCAAAGACTTGCGACACGCGCAAGTATACCAAATCCATTGCATCTCGCAACAGGTTCAGCGAGTTGCGATGGATGTGGCTATATCTGCGACGCGTCACAAATCTTTGTGATATCGACCCCTGCTCATGTATAGACAAGTGTACATGTGAACAAAATTTGACAGTTTGAGTCCACTTGGAAGCATTCATGCCTCCGACTACACAAAATAAATGCTACATTACAATTGAACTCTGACCTCCAAGTTTGTTTATTCTTTACAATCTACATGTATAGACTCTAGTCATCACTCATCAGTGCTTGGGACAATTATTTTTCTGTTAAAAAATTAGATTTGTGGAAAGACTGACGTGCCTGCATTAGCAACTAAGACAGCAAGCTGTATACTAATAATAACGTCAATTAATCTGCTTATCACAAGAAAATGTTCAGGCCCTATCTTTCAATCATTGCTTTCCTTCATTAGGCCTAGGTTTAAAGTGGGGTGGAAAGCTTGGAGCTATTTGGCGAGGAAGAAAGTTATTTTATAAAACGGATGTTATTTAATAAAGTCGCGTTTTTCTTATCTTCATTGCTGACTTTATGTTAGAGAGAAAAATGAAAAACTAGACCGTGTTCGTCAACCGGCAACAGGCCAAAATGAAAACGGGGTGATGACGTCATACGTATGAGACGGTCACTAGTTGCAAAGCAAGTTGCATGCTTTCTGCATGCACAAACACACTCAGTTGTTTTCTTCGGTGTATTTTCCCAGTGGTTGTTACACTGAATTCATTTTGGATATCAATAAAATGCTAGCTTCGTGCCTTGTTGGTGGTAGCACTGCGAAAATCTGCGATCTCCAAAGACCAAAGAAAGAATGTGCGATATATGTCTTTTCGGTCAACTACACCCGAGCGGAATTTTTGCTCAGCAAAACTTACCAAATTTCTTCAGCACACTTCACCCAGGACTTCACCCAGGACTTCATCAACGATAGAGAGAAACTGAAGAGGGATCCCACGTTTACAGAAAGGTTTAAGGAGAAAGCAAGGTCCGTGACAGCACCTAGCGAGTGCACGAAAAAGGGATTCTAAAAAGTCCGGGAATTGCCCACATGCAGCCGTCATCATGTCCGCTTCGCGGGCTGTGCGTGCTGTCCATGCGGCCTACACTGAACCGTGCTTCCGCTACCAGCGACGTTTTGGTGACTCATTATTTTCTTAAAAGCGAACGTGTTAGAGTAAGAAAAACACTAACTTTTAGAGGTTAATCTATTTCATTTATGTTAGTGACAGAACGTGAGATTTCATTTCTTTTTCATAGTTTGGAAAGCCAAACAGAACTCGTACCCGCTACGGACAACTCGTCCCCCTAGTCATTTGACTTCCCCTCTTGGGAAAGAACTGAATAATTGACCATGTCTTCAGACCGTGTGTGCAAAACACACGAGGAAAGGTTAAAAAGTTGATCATATTTGTTTTCTTTCAAATGACTCATCAAGCATCGGTTTATAGTGCATTATTTGACGAGAAAACCTAAAATTAGGAGAGAGACCAAGTGAGGAATATGTGAAAAAAAATTAAGCATGTCTGTATATTTTGTACACAAGGAAAGAAGCCATGATCAATAAGTGTTTTCTAATATTTTTGAAGGAACTATGATTATTACAATTATATTCCATTGGCAAAAAGTCTGTTCGTGTATACAGTAAGTCTGGGTTTTGAGTCGAGTCGAACCCTGGACCAATTCAGGTTGTTGTCACTTTTTAAAATTTAGGATTTTTTAAAATGTTCATTATTAAAGTTACTGTAAAAAAAAAAATAGGTCCTACTCGGTCTTGGTCCGACTTAGTCTGGTTCTGAGTCAATCTGAATCAAGAACAGGGGCGACCATGAAGACTTGAGGAAACAAACTTGAATCGAACCCTGGCCCCCAAACTAAATGCAGCAGTGATACCGACCAAACTGTAAGACCATGTAGGGGCAATCCATAAAGTGTGTATGCACGTAGGGGCAGAAGGGGGTCATAGCCAATGCGTACACCCCACATTAAAGTATATGGGTGACGTTACTAATTTTGCGTACGGGAGGGCGGGGGAGGGGTCGCGGGGTGTGTCTACAAAGTTGGCATGTACTTTATGGACGACCCCTTACCAGTGACAAGAAAATAAACATGTTTCTGTACAAGTATTTCAAAATCACCAGTCTCGTTGTAACAAAACTCAAGTTAGGACACGGACTTTAGGCTATCAAACGATGCAAATATGATACTTGAAAAGAGCTTACTGCAAACAATCAAGTAAATTGTATAGCTTTATGTACAGTCAATTCGCCCTATTAGTACCACTTCGCCCCACCGCCACTTCAATGAGGGTAATGGCCACTTCGAATCTGGCCAATTGTAGCAAGTGTCGTCCAGGCTTGGTGTTGAGTGATGTCACACAGGCGCTTCGCAGGAAAGGTCGCAATCTTTAGCAGTGGTTGAGCCGAGCAATTAAGCTAAAGCGGGTTGCGTAAAGCACTGCTAAATGAGTATACGCATGTAATTTCCTAAAATTTGAAATTAAAGAAATGTTTGCTTTATTGCATTTTTTTATTCGTCCAAATCAGGAACTTAAAACCAGAATATAGTTCTCATCAATGTCCGGATTGATGTTTCCCTCACTTTCCTGATGATGTATAAGGACAAAGGGACACGGTTGTGCATGCTTTCCCAAGAAGTCCCAAGATCTCATGACTTGTCGTTACGAAACTCGGTGTTATTTCCTGCATGTGAGAAAAAAAAAGTATGTATTTTTTATGATCAGATCATCAGAGCTTAAACTTGTGCACAATCTTGCAAATGGTGGCAAAACTGAACACAATTGCCTGGTTAGGGCTTGGCACAGCTGGGGACGAGTGGGCAGGGGACGAGTGGGCAGGCGTTGCTGGCAAATCCGCCCGGTTCTCAGACATGCATGTAATGCATGTGAAACAAAGTGCATGGACTTGAGGCTTTGCAAAAAATACTCTCAACGCATTGCAACAACCTGAACCACCGAAAACACGGAAACTTTTGAGAGTTTCTTACCAGTCGATAATTCCAAACCGCTTCGGTGAACTGTACGTGTTTATTGGGTTGAAGCTACACGTATAAATGGACCCGGTGGAAAGTCATTTTTATCGGCATGATCGATCGCCCACGCCCCACGGCTAGGCTGCGACCAGCAGCGTGGAAAGTTGCTCAAAAAGTGACATGTCAGTTCGGCAACGCGGACATTATTTTTTTCCTCAACAGGACGTTCACTTGGGTTCTCTGCATCTTCCAAATACAAATTTGAGTCGCTAAGCCGGCTGATTCTACGCTAAAAAATCGTCCCAAAACCCGATTAGATCGGCCACGTCAACACGGAAGTTCTGTGCATGTACTGTATAAACGTGTACGTGTTTGTTGCGAGAAGCAAGGTACACGATCATAGTCAGTTATAGCAGCTCTGTGTGTCTCATACGTATGACGTCACACACATGGCTCGAGTTGATTGACGTGACCTTTCGTTTTCAGTTTCGCGTGAAAAGGGTCTCGGAAAAAGACTGAAATTTTCTGACTTTTTCAGGATGAAATTCTGAATATAATGTTCTTAGTACATAAAGGACTATATAAAGAAAGGAATACTGTTGAAAACCATGAAAGTGAAATGAGCTTTCCATCCCACTTTAAAGACACGATTGATTGGTAAACTTTTAAAATGGTACGCACAGCATTTACAGAACTAAAGGTGCCTTTTAAAATTTCACTCATCCATAATTCAAAAATCTTTAAAATACATGTTGCTTTGATGCATGATTTTTTTTAATGGTAGGCCTAGGCCTAAATAATTCATTTGCAAATTGTCAAAAAAAAACTGTAGTTGGCAATTTCTCGCACAAAGGTACCCGAAAGAATTGAGAAGTTGATCATGGCTTTCCGGCTTCAGACCTTGTGTGCAAAACATATGAGACACAGGCTGAACAAAATCTTAAATGTTTTCCATCACTTGAAATTTATTCCATCAAATTTGCACATTCCAATGCTAGATGGGTCATTTTAAAGAAAATAAATTCTGATCAACTTCTCAACTCTTACCAATGGTACCATTTTATATGAAAAAGGAGAGAATTTACAAGTAAGACTACTTCTACTGCCTCATAAATTATACGAATACGAGATCGGCTGAAAAATTGCAAAGATTTGTTCAAATATGAATCGTAATTTCTTCCTGCCAAATTGTTGATTTTCAATCAGATATGCACTTACTGACGGCTAACATTAGTTAATTAGTCATTTTTCAACTTATCGTGATGTCCGACTTGTAAATTCTTACCCGTAATAAATCAACAGACATGACAGAGGGAGGAAAAAGAGTCATCGTCGCTGCATGGCCCAATTTCCGGACATGGTTCAAAATAATTTTTTTGAAATGTCCTTTGCAGATCTGTCCTTCGTCTCTCCTAATTTTGATGTGCCCCTGCTTCTGTCGGTCATTATCACTCAGAAATCTACAAAATCAAACCTAAAAAGGTCCAAACGACGAACGTTTTACGCTGTGAACTTGGAGCACATCGGTACGTTCGTAAGCTTATCGCACGCATACAATCCGGCACTGAAATGAGTGGAACTATAGCCTCGCTATGGTCCGTCATGAATAAATATTAAGAAAGGCGTATTGAGAAGTAACAATTTCAAGAAGTACAAGCACATAATCACTGCTATTTTGCTGAGATTACCTGCAACTTTGTTTACGATTGTCGCAAAGTGGGATGGTTAATACTAGTAAACACAGCTTTTCGAAGGTTGACACGGAGAATCGTGAGTGGTCGTGGCTTGTCACAGATGTTGTAGAATTGTACTGTCATCGGAAAGAATCGTAACTGAATCTTAAGGAATCGCACAATGCGTAATCATGATCACAGACATTCGTATGTGTCTGAACAAGTCGCATATGTCGTAGATTCGTACTGTCATCGTGAGGAATCGTAACGAATCGCAGACATTGGTATACTGAAAATGCATATCGTAACAATACAAGCACTAAGCGTTATAATTTTCTAAGATTTGTAACAACCCGCAGATGTCGTCCCAGTAGACTTGTACTGTGTCATCGTTATTGATTGCGAATAAATCTCGATCATCTAGAGCATTTTCTTGGCCTGAATATGTTGCGACTTATTAAGTTTCCCGAAATATTTAGCTTTTTTTCCGGAGATTGTTGTACAACTCGCATGCCTAATTTTATATGCGTATGACGTCATGCAGTTTAACAGTTCACCTTCTCATTGGTCAATGGGGAATCCTGACCTCATGTATTATGCACGTAGCCTAGCCTCTCAACCAAACGGTAAACATAAATAAAGAAAAACATAAGCCCTAAAAAAAACGAGATGGTAAAGGCTGTCGGGGCGGACAGTCCGTGCGTGCTAGTCATTCCTCAAGCGTTGGTAAAACTGGCTGCGCGCGAATATATAACTCGCCACGGCAGCCTTGACTAAAGGCTACTGCAATAGGGGTGGGGCTATTTTACTTTTCAACAGGGCCACTGTACGCAGGAGTTAGGGAGTGCGTTAAAGGGGGAGTGCGTTAAAGGGGCACTGTTGCAAGAGGATGAGGTTCATGCCGCTTTTACAAAATTCGGGGAGCCGTATCTCCGGAACCACTGGTCCGATTGATCTAAATTTTGAAATTTGGTGCTGTGAGATCCCAATCAACAAGTATACCAAGTTTCACCAAATTCCGAGAGGCTTGGGTTTAAAATGTAAATTGTTTTGTGTGTTTTGACATGGACTGACCCTACACAAAATACCATTTTGGACTGAATTAAAATCATGTGTGTTTGGTACCATTGTTATTAACATTTTTAGTGAGTTTGTTCTTGTCAACTCGTGAACAAAAATGGGATCAGTGCAAATGATATATGTGTTCTACCTTTGAAAGGACGCTCAGGCATGAAACTAAACGGACACATGTCCAAAAGGTAGCCCAGCATGCACCGTTTGAGGATTGGTAGATTTGCAGGGTTACGGCCGTAAAGACGACTGGTCATATAACATAATGTGACTATATAGCTGTCAGGATTGTTGTTAGTAGAAATGCAGGTTTTATTATTTGTTTGTACAGTGCATGTACCTTATATACGGGTATTATCACACTAAGCCTTTCGATGCATAATTGCGACGGGCGTCGCTTTGAGAAAATGCGATATGGAGGGCCAGGGACGCACTGAAACCCACAGATCAACAAAAACACACATCCGCCCAAGTTGATCATTCTGTGTTACTAACTACGTTGTTCCACAATATATTCCCTCCATACTGTTTTTTTTTCTTCTTCAAAGTGACACGTATCGGAATTAAGCGTGAAAAGGCTCAGTACGAAAAATGTGCCAATGTTACGGAAAATTACTTGCCTCCTATAATTTGGGCCTACTGCGTTTTTCGTGAATGACATTCTCCATTCTCGGGAGTTTTCAAGTTCTTTTTTGGAAAGCTTCCATATCATATATCAAGTGAGTGAGCCCTTTTCTGTTTGTTATCTATAAACTCCCAGGTGTCTGAACAAAACTGGCTGAAAATATTCGTATGTCGATATTTCAGGCTGGTTTAGAACCTAAAGGGTCGCATTTTTTTATTTCCACTTTTAAAAGATCGGATAAAAAAAATAATATAAAATATAAAAAAGAAATCCACACATTGAAAGAGGACGCTATGTAGTGTGCATTGTACATGTAGTGCTGGGAAAACTCAGCAAGCCCACACACTTGTGGATGTCTCCCAAGGTCGTTTCAGCCTGGGCAATGTGTACACGTGGTCTTACTGACCAATGGGCTAGAAAATAAGGAGGAAATACGGTTAAAAAATACCGTAATACACTGGAGAGGGCGGATGACGGTAATTAGTTTGACCCCCATTTGACACAACGTTAATTTATTAACGGTGGGCGTTGCTGTGGAACCACACAAATTCACTGCACACGAAGCGTTGAAGCACTTAAGCAACGTTATTCAATCGATTTTGGAAGTACATTATATGTACTGTATACCTGTATTGGGTTTTTACAAAAAAATTACATTACAGATGTGCGCTAACTCATGGACGTACATTGCATACAACAGTAAGACTGAAAAGACTTCGACATCATTTATGTTTTCCACCGTACAGTAACATTGCGACATTTGCTCACGGAGCCTCACGACGTGGTATTTAACACGGGGAAATGACGGCCAACAGGCACTCTCCCTGAATTGTCGCTGTTGCTAAAAACTAATAATGTGTACCAACCCAAGTCGCACACCATTTAAAAGTGTAAATTACCTTCTTTCTTTGTTTCGTCGCAACCGAACAAAAATGGGGCTTTTCGATTGAAAAAAGATGCAAATACTAAAAAAAAAAATCTGGAAAATCAACACGAATTGCGACAGTTTTCCAAGGGTCAGCGCAATAAACCGAACGGAAAAATCATACTGTTTATCGCAGTGCCGCACTGCCATATATCATGTTGAAAAAAGCTGACTATATTCTCTTTTCACAGATAAGGTATACTTTATTGGTACAAAGGGAATGTGTATTTTTTTATTGAATTTTGAGATGCTTTCATATTTTGAAGCAAAATCACTGACCTGTGGGAGATATACAATTCTTTTTATCGAGGAGTTGTGCTTAGAGGTAGGCTACATGTATGTAGATTTGTTTTGTAACATCTTATTTGTTACAGGATGTTGTCATATGTTATATACTTTATGATTCAAACATGTTATTTATGTTGTCAAAACAAAACATACAATCCCGTGATTTTGTATAAATTATGTATCATTCTATCCCGAGTCCTTGACTGCGTTTATGTATCGTTGCATATGCTACATAAGATTTTAATACCCCATATCTCAAGAGCGGATTAAAAAAGTAGAGTTTGGCGTATGTGTTTGTTACAAACGCAAGGTGATCGGGCGATATTAACATTGATCTGATGATGACGTCACACGTTTAAAATTGTTTGAAAACTTGAGTTGTTTGATGTTGCAAAAGAAACATTCACATATCTATTGCCAGTATTGAAATTCTCAAGACATGGCTCTTGGAAAATTCAACGCTAAAATTGTGTATCTGATGGCGTCATTATTGGCACAGTCAATTTCATCATGACGTCACTATTGTTTACACAAATTGTTTTAGGATCAACTGAAGAACATGTATATGTGGTGAAAGAATCTTTCGAATATCTATTACTGTTTTCAAGATTTTATCATTTGATATCATATTACGCAAACACCGTGCACGAGAACTATACGTCATCATTGGTATAGTCATAATGTCCACATGTGTGGAAACATTTCGTTCATTATAACTATTTGCATTCAAAATGCTAAAAAAATGGGGTTACACATGGGTCATGTCAATGTATGATTCGTTCAGTTAATTGAGACCTATCACGCTATGAACGAAATATTATTTAAATATCTATTCATATTCTTGTGAATATATCACGGTTGTTGCGATATGAATGTTTGAATTAATAAACTATGACGACATTATGACGTCACAATTTTGTGCACAAATTGTTAAAAAAATGTGTTGAACATCAAGTTATTATATGTGGTGAAGGAATAATTCAAATATCTACTGTAGTTCTCATATTTAAACAATTCAACTCAAGCATCCTGCGTAATTTGACACCATATTACGTAACCACCGTGAATGTGATGACATGTGTAGGAACCTTTCGTCATCATTGGTATAGTCATAATGTCCACATGTGTGGAAACATTTCGTTCATTATAACTATTTGCATTCAAAATGCTAAAAAAATGGGGTTACACATGGGTCATGTCAATGTATGATTTGTTCAGTTCATTGAGACCTATCACGCTATGAACGAAATATTATTTAAATATCTATTCATATTCTTGAGAATATATCACGGTTCTTGCGATATGAATGTTTGAATTCATAAACTGTGACGACATTATGACGTCACAATTTTGTGCACAACATCAAGTTCTTATATGTGGCGAAGGAATAATTCAAATATCTACTGTAGTTCTCATATTTAAACAATTCAACTTAAGCATCCTGCGTAATTTGACACCATATTACGTAACCACCGTGAATGTGATAAAATGTGTATAGGAACCTTTCGTTTCGTATAACCATTATAGTAAAATATGATTGGCTCTATTTGCATTCAAAATGCTAAAAAAGGCACATTTTCAAACAGCTTCCAGTTTCAACCGGACGTCGGGGTCACACAGGGGTCATGTCAATGTATGATTTCACTCTATTGAGACCTATCTTGCTGTGAAAGAAGTTTTGAAATATATATCACGGTTCTTGCGATATGAATTTTTGAAATATTAAACTTTGAATTGTTCTAATTTGACACAGGTGACGACATCATGACGTCACACTTGTATGCACACCTTGGGATGAGGGTCGATACTCATACCAAGTTTCAAGTTGATAGCTTGAACCGTTTTGAATAAAATTTCTGGAATCGTTTGTTCAGAAAAAGAACAAGAAAAGGAAGAAGCAAAAAGACAAAGAAATCGTACAGAAGTAATAGGTGATCGGAGATCAGCCCGATCACCTAAAAACAAAACAAAACACGTGTGAACTAACTCCGTGCTGTTGGAATCAGTGCTGCCTTTGTACTCGCGTGCGGAATTGGCCGAAAGTTGTTCATATGCGATACACGACATATCTGATGAGCGATAACGTTAACCTATCAGATATGCTGGGTTATTGCATTAGAACAAACAAATTCAGAGGCCGAAAGCAAATGGGCAATTTTTCGGAAATTTCTCGTATATAGGCCTAGTCTTATTTTTGGTGACTTTTGTACGACAGCATACTGTGCTCCCGCCACTGGATGTACCCTTGTGTACACAGCGAGGTTCTACACGCATAACCGCTGAAAGAGGCACTTTGACCTTGAACCAAAGGAGGCGATTCTTATATTATGAGTAAAAAGAGAATAATCATCAGCTTCATTTCAACGGGCAATCTGGCAGTGTGCGATAAATGGTATGGTTTTGGCATTACATTGAATGTGTTGACCCTTTGAAAAAACTGTCGGAATTTATGTTGACCACCATATGATGAATCATTGTTCAGCATTTTCACCCAGTTGTCAATAAAAAGCCATATTTCGATGCTACGAAATGAGAAAATTACACGGGGAGAGATCTGAATTGGTACATATCATTAGATTTTACTTTAATTTTAGGGAGATTGCCTGTTTTTGATAGCCGTGGTTCCATAAGTAGATGTCTGCAGTATACTTAAAATTGCTCAAGGTGATCAACTTACATTGGGAAAATGGCCTTTCTTTAACCAGAATTCCGACCAGTACCTTTTGAAAATGTTGCTGCAATAAACCCAAGGTGGCTGATAGGCGCCATAATGCTGCCTCTTTTCTAAACAATGTAATTCACATACACATACACACAAGATAACTTGTCCACTGTGATGATTGGCAACTGATAAAAACTGGCGCATTTGGTTGGGATCCGACGTAGGAAATATTTTGTTTGAATCCTCATTCTGCTCCTCCGACGGAGGGTTGCGGTTGGGGAGGCAGGAAGCATAAATTAAGTATATTTCAATCAGTCTTTTTTAAAATAAATTAAAGGAGAGAACCCACATCCGGATTTTCCATAGTGCAACCCCGAGGGATAAAAATAGTTAATTAAACGATACTCAAAAAGCTATTACACTCTTTGGGTAGTTATTGGAAAGTCTCTGTTGTCCAGAGAGTGGTCAAGGCTGCGCTGTCATGTGTCTATAATTTCTAACAGTCTAAGATGTAAGATAACAGGTCCCTTGGGTTTCCCATTTTTTGATGCCGGAAAAGCTGAGCTTTAGTCAGTCTTCCCCAAGCACTTAACTTTAATTAAGAACGCTTGGATGATAGTGTATATAGTTCCTGATGTATTAATGTGCCTTATTGGTTACACTATGCCGATCGTCGGTGCCGATTCCCCCTGATTGTCAGTTTTTTGAGAATCGCCGAGAATCGCACGATCCAGCGCCCCGAATGTTGCCTGGCCGAAAACATCTCGGAAGCACCCCGACATTAACGACACATGTTCAATAATTCTGACACGTATATCTTTCCCGATCGTTATCCTGATCCCTCAAAGACTTTTGCAAGTTTCTTGAATTTAATCATGGCCTTAATCAGGGCGCTATGCATGACGAGTGACATGGTATAATCTTGGGTCTCTCTCGTTGCTTCGTTTGCTTAAATATTTGCACCACCCTTTGAATAAATGTTGCATTTTTTACATATCCCGTAATACAATATCAACCTAAGCATGTCGGACAACGATTTGGCAAATAAATCAACCCGAAGCCGCCGAAAACCAAGCTCGAACAAAAATCCTACGGGCCCGAGTGACAGCGACCAAGATGGCAGCTGTGGTGCGTCATGTTCGACATGTTGCGGTAAGCTGTCCACCATCAATGAAAAACTGGACAAAATAATGGCGTCTCTGAATGACATAGAAACATGGCTGAGCTCTTTGGAGATTAAATGCCACGCGATCGAAGACCACCAGCAGGTGTCATTAAATACCGAGGACACCGCTGACCAGCAAACATCTGTGACTTTTGTCCAGGAAAGTCATGATACCATAAAGACACAGATCAACAAGAAAAAGCAATACAACCTTACGACTATTAGCTCCATCGAAGACAAGATCGACGATATGCAGAATCGAAGTCACCGCAATAATATTGTAGTCCAAGTTGTGCCTGAAGGCAGCGAGGCTGGATCAGAATCATGTGAAGACTGCGTCCATGAGCTACTCACAAAGCACATGAAGCTCCAGGGTACTGAAGAAATTGAGATTGACCGTGCACAAAATTGTCTACATTTCATATAAGAACAGACTTAATTCTGTAATTAAGACAGCAAAGAACAATTATCTGTGTAAAAAGTTTAACGAAGTTAAATCCAACATTAAAGGTATCTGGAAAGTTATAAACCTTCTACTTAATAAGCGCAAGCAAAATTTACATGCTCCTTATTTCACTCAGGATGATATTCAAATTACCGACAATAAGAACATTCCTGATGTAATAATTACTTTATTAATATTGGCAGCAGTCTTTCGAGTAAGCTCCCATTTTGTAACACATCCTTTAATTCATTTCTAAGTAACAACTGTCCAAATTCACTCTTTCTTACATCAATTACTCGGGAAGAGATAGAAGACTGTATTAATGAAATTCCTTTCTGGAAAGGCTCCTGGATATGATGGATTAAGTTCCACTGTCATTAAGCAAGCTAAATTTTCATTGTCAATACCTTTGTCAAATTTATTCAACAGATCCTTGACAACCCGGAGTATTTCCCGACAGTCTAACAATAGCCCAGGTAACCCCAGTTTACAAGAAAGACTGTAAGCATAATATTACCAACTATAGACCTATATCTGTACTATCCACATTCTCAAAATTATTTGAAAAACGACAAGTATATTTTGTTAATGGTAATAATATTATGTGTGATTCACAATTTGGATTCAGACCAAATCGATCCACTGAATTGGCATCATTATATGTTCTTAGTAAAATATATGAAGCCATTAACCATAATAATCTTTCCATTGGCATTTTTTAAGATTTATCCAAGGCTTTTGATACTGTAAATTATAACATTTTGTTAAGTAAATTGGAACATCACGGAGTCCGTGGAACAGCCTTAAACCTTTTAAAGAGCTATCTGTGTAATCGAAAGCAGTATGTGATGTTTAATTCTGCGAAATCTACTACTAAAGTCATTGAGTGTGGTGTTCCCCAAGGCTTGGTGTTGGGTCCCTTATTATTCCTTCTTTAAATTAATGATATATGTAATGCTTCATATATTTTTACTTATTGCTTGTTTGCTGATGATACAAGTCTATTATATTCCCATAGTAATGTAAATGATGCTATTAGAAACCTCAACATTGAACTTAAAAAGATAAGCACTTGGCTTCTTGCAAATAAACTTTGTATCAATGTTCTCAAGTCAAATTATATGATATTTTGTTCAAGCCAATTCAAATATACACAATCGGTTCCTCTGATTTTAAACAACACAAGGCTTAACCAGGTTAAAACATTAAAATTATTGGGTTTAACAATTGATGAAAATCTTACTTGGAAACATCATATCGATAATATAGAAATAAAAATATACAAGAACATTGGTATAATGAATCGATTAAAATATTACCTTCCAAGTAGGATTTTATTATTAGTGTATAACTCATTTGGCATTTTTTTTCATTACCTGTATAAAGAATCAAATGCACCACGTTAACATATAAGGCATATTTTTAGTTAATATGATTAAATATGGAATCCTAAGGGTTTTCACATTCTTGTATTTGATCATGTTCATGTCGAATATTGCGCACCGGCCCTTAAAAATCGTTGAGGGAAGTAAATTTATATGTATGTAGTAGGCATTCCTCTGTTCTCAGACGACAAATGTATTTCTAATGCATGTCTTGAAACATGCTCATTCCCGTTAAAATTACTTATGACTAAACGAACGATGAAATTGGTGTTTGTATATTAATATTACGTTTCCCTCGACCATCGATCATACAGAAACCAGACATGAAACGAGACAAAAAACGAAACAAGAATTAATTTAAATGTCATGATGTTGGTAACAGCAGAATTCAGTTTAGCGGGGATTGCAGTTTGGCACGATTTGTTCTTGTTATTCGTTTTGGCTTTACTGGCGTTTGGTTATAATTGATTCATTTTATTTTTTCTGAGTATACATAAGTTAGGGGCAGGGATTGGATTACATTCAGTCACTATGCCTACCTACACTTGCCCCAACCCTCAGGTGGAGGTACAGAAGTATTCAATGCATGATGTTGTGTAACGCACTGACAAGATACCAGATTACTTGCGGTGCAACGAGTTCTTACAACCTGCATAATATCTTTGTCACTGGCGGTGCTCGAGCGCCGCAGGAGTGTCTTGTTCTATATTTTATGGCATCTTCGGCAACTAAGGCCCTTTATGCCATCAACTATACGGTTTTAGCTTTAACTATACTATATTATCAACTTGAGATGACGAAGAAGGAGTTGCAGTTTTAGAAGTGGGAGGAAAACCCCCAGAGAAATGCCCCAGGGGAAAACCCACGCCGTCAAGTAGGGACTGCAAACCCAATCCACATACACGCCCCGGATTCGAACCCGGGACGCCATAGGTGAAAGGCGAGGAAAGAACCCGTACGCCAACCCGACCGCCCCAGGAGTGTCTTTGACAGACATGGCACTTTATAAATATACATTATTATTATTAGGTGTTCGGGTCTCGACCCGAACACCTATTGTTTTTGTTCTGTTTTGCTATTTTTGTGCCTTTTTCGCTCGGACGAAAAAGGCTTTGTTTTCGTTTTGATTTTTTTTTGGCTTTCCGAAGCTTGCAACCTAAAGCCATTGTTTCTGTTCCAATTTTTCTTAAACGTATGTTGTATTCCAGGCGCCCGCCTACAATAAATCAGAGCGCAAAATTTTGTTTTCCTTTCCTCCCCCCTCCCCCCTCCCCCACCCCCACCCCCACCCCAAAGACATATGTTTAAAACACGTTTTTATAGTGATGAAGCGGGGCAGGGGCAGGGGCAGGGGCAGGGGCAGGGGCAGGGGCAGGGGCAGGGGCAGGGGCAGGGGCAGGGGCAGGGGCAGGGGCAGGGGCAGGGGCAGGGGCAGGGGCAGGGGCAGGGGCAGGGGCGGTCGGGTTGGCGTACGGGTTCTTTCCTCGCCTTTCACCTCTGGGGTCCCGGGTTCGAATCCGGGGCGTGTATGTGGATTGGGTTTGCAGTCCCTACTTGACCGCGTGGGTTTTCCCCTGGGGCATTTCTCTGGGGTTTTTCCTCCCACTTCTAAAACTGCAACTCCTTCTTCGTCATCTCAAGTTGATAATATGGTATAGTTAAAGCTAAAACCGTATAGTTGATGGCATAAAGGGCCTTAGTTGCCGAAGATGCCATAAAATATACAACAACAACAAGAAGAAGCGGGGCGGGATTCTACTGAGCTGGAAAGATTGATTAACATAACAAAGATTTGTTTCCGCTCCGAGCTGATACATATGGAATGAAAGAAAATTCCATACAAGCATGTACATGTACAAAACAGTCAACACATTGCACCCAGCTGACTCTAAAGACTCATCTTTACTGATAAATGACTATACAAATAGTAACTAGCAAAGAATCTGACTCTGCCTGGTAGTTGTTTTTAACCAGTTAATAACGCTGGGATTATTCCAAATGCCACTTTGTTATAAACCGTTTTGCCCATTGTCCTCGTAAATGAATTTCGCCTAAACGTGTTAACCAGTCCTGCGCTACATACACCGACTGATTTTCAGTTGCACCCGACTGTATTTGTTTATAGTTACATGTATTTTTGAGTGTTTTAGAGTGTTATTTTGAGTGTTTTAGAGTGTTATTTTCGCGCGTTCATACACACAAAAATCCGTTAATATTAGTCTGCAGAGCTTTGTTTAAAGAGCGGTCCAATGAAAGTATATCAAAAACGCAGTCTGTGGTGAAAAACTGTCCCGAATGGCAAATCATCACGACGAGCTATTTCGTACCACGAAATTCACCACGCTCCATACCTTACCCGCACTGCAAAAAATATTTTCTTATAAGAAAATATTTCTTGAAATTTTCTTATATTTTTCTTAAAATATTCTTGTTTCAAGATTTTTTTAAGAAACTAAGAAAATTTTTCTAGGGCATAAGATTTTTTTTCTTGAAATGTACTGGCTGCACGGAAAACTAGAAAATATTTTATAATAAGAAAATATTTCTTGAAATTTTCTTAGATTTTTCTTAAAATATTCTTGTTTCAAGATTTTTTAAAGAAACTAAGAAAATTTTTCTAGGGCATAAGATTTTTTTTCTTGAAATGTACTGGCTGCATGGAAAACTAGAAAATATTTTCTTATAAGAAAATATTTCTTGATTTTTTTCTTAGATTTTTCTTAAAATATTCTTGTTTCAAGATTTTTTTAAGAAACTAAGAACTTTTCTAGGGCATAAGATTTTTTTTCTTGAAATGTACTGGCTGCATGGAAAACTAGAAAATATTTTCTTATAAGAAAATATTTCTTGATTTTTTTCTTAGATTTTTCTTAAAATATTCTTGTTTCAAGATTTTTTTAAGAAACTAAGAACTTTTCTAGGGCATAAGATTTTTTTCTTGAAATGTACTGGCTGCATGGAAAACTAGAAAATATTTTCTTATAAGAAAATATTTCTTGATTTTTTCCTAGATTTTTCTCAAATTATTCGTTTCAAAAATTGTTTTACGACACCTTCCAGCTTATTTTGCAATGAATAGTACAAAATATCGTGACTGTTTCATATCTAAATTACCATCGTTTAATGAACCGATGGAAATAAAGTCAATATTTAATGGATAACAACGAAAACCCGAGAAATTAAGTGCATCTGTACGACAACGTGTACCGAAACGACTTATAAAAAGGCTATTGTATTACGGCATACATCTTTTGACGGTGAAAACATGTGAAAATTACTTCAAACAAAACAAAATTCGACGGGGTAAGTAAGTAAATTATTTTGTAAGTAATTTATTATTTTGTGCACATGCAGTGTAAAATGTATAGATATTTTCGCAAATTTGTATAAACAAATACTCAATTCATGCATAATTTTTAGAGAATTCAGAATTGCGAAATCAATCTGTCGTTCTAGACTGGTTCCCGTCCACATATTCCATAAGCGAACCAATCTATAGGGATCGGGAACCAATCTATCTGTCGTTCCTGTGATTTTATGAAATTCCCGCTTAAAGGCCCTGTAGATGATCTGTTTTTGAGCGATTCTGCGAATAAAACCATTATAAATCAAAAGAAAGACATCAACAAACTCATCCGAAGAAATTTCAGCTTTGTCAAATGTACCACGTTTAAAAAAACCATAAAAATCCATATGCGTTTTCCTGGTCTTGGCGGGGTGTTTCATATATTCGTTCTTAGTTGATCGGGTACTATGTGGCTTGCGTCATGCACTCTGTGGCGCACATACTGCGTGTGCGCGCGATCCATAAAAATGCATCGCGTTGGAACACGCACACGGAGTACACAGCGCCCATGCATTTTGGACCGCGTAGATGCGAACCAAAAATAAGTAAATCGTTTGCAAACGATCTAAATAATTTCATCTTTACGGATTATTTTCTGGTACAATTATATCATTTTGAGCGAAAACCTTTCATTAGATAGTTGCTATTAATACAATCTTTACTTTCAGAACTTTTCCCCTGTAAACTCGTCGATTACTTTTTGGGGTCATTGCAAATGATCCACTGGGCCTTTAAACCAAGTCTGGTGCCACGCCAGTCCAATCTAAAATATTAAGTTTTTCGGCCGGGGGGCCAGACTAAATTAACCGCCAACGTGTACGTGTCACATCGAGTGCCATATACACGCACGTAGCCTGATCCCGTGTGTTTGCACTTTTCTACGATCGTCCAGACTTCAAAATTCGAGCAAGAGAATAATTTTTAAAAGGTGAGTGTTGTATTTGCATCTTCATGTGGGCTTTTATTGCCACTTTTATTGTTTATTGCTAACCAGTTATTGTGTTCAGTCAGTTGTTCATGTCTGCACATATGCACGGCCGGTCGAGTTGTGCATGGCGAACTAGGCTACATGTAGGCCTATGCCTATAGTACATAGCCCTAGCGTGTACATGTATGGCATGGTATGATCAGGTTGTTGTGTATAATACGTACGTATACATGTAGGTCTACATTTCTGATTGTACATGGCCCTAGGATTTGCTAGGTCTAAATGTACATTCAACATTGTCATTGATTGACATTGTTCACCATGTACATTATAAAATGAAAATGCTGTACTGCAGTGGGCCCTGGGACATGCATGACATGTGGGAATTGTGCTCGTCACTGAGTTGTAAAAACATAGGGAGGCCTACAGTACATGTGCCGTATCATAGGCCATACAAATTTACCGGTACCACTTCACTAACTTGTCAATTTTATAATACTACCGTACCTGGGCCTGTTGTCACGGTTATGTTTGGATAGGTCATAGGCTTCATTATTTGTTGTTTTTTAGGCCTGCTCTAATTTTAGTTAGTATTAGTTTTTTTTTAAATGCATGTTTGTCGTTATAAAAACTGTGATAAATGGGCCATGTTACTTTTATGTTAGTAAACAATCCACATTAATTTTTTAGTTTCTGTGAGTAATGTTTTCTTTTTGATATTTTCTTTGCAGCTGCTGAAAGAATTGCAGTGCAGCTACGCAAAGGACATTTACAAGTGCCTACAGAAGACGGGGATCGCCATGGCGGTCAGGAATCATAAAGCAGGCAGAAACCATTATGCAGTGCCTGCAAAAATATACTAACTAGAAAACACCTGCAACGATAAGCAAGGTACGTCGTATTAATTTTGTATTTGCTTTTGTTTTACATGATACTGATAGGCGTTTGGAAGGTTACTCACACATTGTCAAGTTATCGAAAGGTCAAGACCTTTAAAATCTCATTCATAAATACCTTGGACAGTTTACGCATCCCTATTGGCTGAGAGCACGTCACGTGGGCAGTCTTAAATTAGCGATAAAGAATAGTGATAATGCCCGGCTGGCTGTCCCGCGTTTGTGCCGTAGTCAGCGCGTATATGGAATACGCACATGCACAAAGAAACTGCACCCGCCTGAAAGCAAATTGTGCACTTGTCTTGTACTTATACCCAGTCGTGTGCGTGCGCGAGCAACACGCCTGCGTCGCGCGTAACGCGAGCGATCTAACAAAAACAACATCACGCACAACTCGCAGTTGTACGAATGCCGTGTTGACACTAGACTGTAGGCATAGGAAAGTGAATGCAAAACATGGCAAAATGACGAGCTAATTTTGGTGAATTTTACCGATTTACACGTAAAGGTATTTATGAATGGGATTAAAAGTAGGTTTGGCCAATCTTAAACAACCCGTTTAAAACCAGCTAGGGGTCCTGGGCACTGATAATGCCCTCGCCTGGCGGCTCAGGCATTATCAGTGCCCAGGACCCCTAGCTGGCTTTAAACGTGTGTTTAAGATTAGCCAAACCTACTTTTAACCCCTAATTAAAGCATACAACTGCAACCTTGCAGCCAAAGGTTAAAATCCACCACTTTCAGAAAAAAACGTGCAAATATGTTTTTGAAATAAAAACACTGGGCGTTTATCATTGCTTTTTGAAGACGGGCAAGAATGTGAAGGGGAGAGGTCAAGAAAGTGGAATAGCAAAGAGAAGAAGACAATATTGTGCTAAAATAGGTACTAAAATGTAATGTTTAATTTTGTTTCAGAGCTTACAGTTACTGCCTGTTGCCTGCTCATTCCATTGTTGATGGCCGAAAAGGATCTGACTATAGGATGTCATTGACAAGGTAACTTAATTGTCCAATGTAATTTTAAGGCTCATGGCTGTGCTGCCCGGTGCATCGTAGCTGGTGGTAGAATGGGTTTGGAATTATTTAACTGTTCAGTACTATTATTTACATTTGTAACTGTTCAATACTTTAGTTTTATCTAAGACTATTCTGAGGAAAACTGGAACAACAAATTACCTTTCAATATACCCAGCACGACATGTGATCAAAGTACATCACCCCAAACCTTTTGTTAAAACACAAACATTAACCTGATGTTTGAGACAAATGGGGGAGCAAAGGAAGCCAAAGGGGTAACCCTTTGTCACATATCTTGCAGACAATGCTTCCCTAATTTATAAATGAAATAAAGCTGAAAATAGTATACAAATATTGACTGCTCATGAGGGTGATGGTGCAAACTATTGTCCCAAGATGATCTTGAGATGGCATGCCTGCTATTTTCCTGAGGTCGCAGGCCGAGAGAAAATAGCAGGCATGCCATGTCAAGATCACCTAGGGGCGGTATAGTTTGCACCATCACCCAAATATAGAGCAGTCAATATTTGTTTTATATACGTACCTCATACATTGATATTTTTTTGTCAAATGATTGGTACATGTATTTCTTGACAAAATTAAGTTAACCGAGAGCAAGCCAAAATGCAGTGGTTGCTTAATGCGAACGCCCGCTTGCTGGCACACGCACACATACTGGCACATGTGCGTGATATTCTCTACGCCCTAGGGAATAGTATTTTAAAACGTATTATCCTTTGACCTTGATGCAAAAGGTCAGACAATAGTTGCGCACAGAAAAGGTTGAATTAATCCATGTCGCGTGATCTGCTTTTAACCAATCGGTGAACGAGAATCATTGTATGAGGTATATAATATTTAATATTTCAGTTAACTGATTTTTGCTATATTGTTTACTTACATTTGAACAGGAGCCTATAGTTCCAACCCCTACCCTGGTCATCAAGGCAAACCCCTACACCACAGTGGACCTTGCCATAAAATGGATGGAACCGTTCTGTGCACCACCAGCAGTATACCATTGGGCGTTTCCGCAACTTTTGCAGCTTTTTATGTGTATGGTGTAGATTATCCTCGACAGGGTATGAGGTATATAAAACAAATATAGACTTCGTCAGTGAGTGAATCACTAAGTTGTTGATATTGGTGATGACATCATTCAAGCTCTAGCGGGGAATTCAAACTTCAGGATATGTCGTGTCTGATCATGATGGCTCCAACATTGACAACCGAGTAAGTCATTCACTGACGACATCTGCTTGAGTGGAGACCTCTGCTTGAGGTAAGAGAAAAAAATCCTCACTCATGAAAAATTACCGTTGAACATGTGTGTAAACCAAGCTGATGAAATTATTTGGGTCTACATTATATTTTACATTTTTTTCTAGGAACAAAGAGCATTTTACATGTACCTCCAAACTCTCCTTCGTAATGTAACCTGTATTCTAAACTGGTTATGTGTCCGTCCATCAAATTTCTTAATTACATGTAGAGCTCTGTTAGCGACGGCAGTAATCCATTTGTTAGATTATAGCAAATTCCATGTTTTTAATTGAAATCAATGAAAAAAATCCATATTTTGAAGGTACAAATTCCATTTTTTCAGTGAAATGCAAATTTCTGTGAGAAATTCTTTGAGAAATTTAAATAAAACCTATATCATTGGAAATCTTTGGATGATGGGTTACGTTAGTGCATGACTTTAGAAATCTGATGAGTCTTTCATCCAGGTTTTGTCATATGATGTGTATAACATGAAATTGATGTGTGTAAAAGATAATTATTTTTACTGTTAATCAATTTTGTATTCTTTCATTGCATGCACCTTCCTTCTTCAGCTGGGATTCAAACTCCATCTAATGACACGTCTTTCCCTCGCAACTTGCCTTATAGTGGTGACAGACAGGTTTCTAAAAAAAATATTTTCTTTTTTTAAGAAAAAACGCTCACCTTAACCCTTTGCTTTGACTAGAAAAAAAAACAAATTAAGATTTTTTTTCTAGAAGAGCTAGAAAAAGTTTCTAGCTCTCCTAGAAAAATTTTCTTAAAATTTTCTTATTCTTGCCTCACTCCCAAGAAAATTAAGATTTTTTTTCTAGAAGAGCTAGAAAAAGTTTCTAGCTCTCCTAGAAAAATTTTCTTAAAATTTTCTTATTCTTGTCTCACTCCCAAGAAAATTAAGATTTTTTTTCTAGAAGAGCTAGAAAAAGTTTCTAGCTCTCCTAGAAAAAGTTTCTTAAAATTTTCTTACTTTCTTGTCTCACTCCCAAGAAAATTTTTCAAGAAAAGTTTTCTAGTATGTTTTCTTAAAATAAGAAAATAATTTTCTTGTTTTAAGAAAATATATCTTACCTAAGAAAATATTTCTTAAAAGTAAGAAATATTTTCTTACGATATTTTCTTATTTAAAGAAAATTATTTTCTTAAGAAATTTTTTAAGAAAAGTTTTCTAGTATGTTTTCTTAAAATAAGAAAATTATTTTCTTGTTTTAAGAAAATCAATCTTACCTAAGAAAATATTTTCTTACGATATTTTCTTATTTTAAGAAAATTATTTTCTTAAGATAAGAAAAATATTTTCTTGAAACTGGAAAAAAATTTCTTGGCTCACTCCCAAGAAAATTTTCTAGTTTTAAGATTTTTTTTTTCTTAAAATAAGAAAAAATTTTTTGCAGTGCGAGCTCTTAAGGGCCGTTCAAACTATCGCGGAAAAATCACACTGCCGCGCTGCGGTCATCGCATCGCATGAGGTCCCAATCGCCGATTTTAGAAAATTCAACCCCGGTAACTTGGGGCTTCTCTGATACCTCATTGGTTGCGCGTTGAAAAGGTCACTGCACCGCTGTCAGAGTTCAACAAATTTGAATTTTGACCCAGCTCTGGCCACGCACTGGTTTGCCGCTTGTGCGCAGCATGTCGCGACGCGCAAAACTTTTGAACTAGGTCAAAGTTTAAATTTGCTTAACTTTGACCGCGGTGCGCTTACCTTTCCAAAGCGCAGCCATTGAGATATCTCAGAAGTCCCAAGTTGCCGGAGTTGAATTTTCTATTGTGTAAAGATCGGCGATTGGGATCTCATGCAGTGCGGTGAGCGCAGCGCGGCAGTTTGATTTTTTCCGCGATAGTGTGAACGCCCCTTAAAGGCAGAGGCTTGTCAATGCGCGCGTGAGGCCAAATTCGTGCCACGAAATACGCAGCTCCATAGCAAAGGCATGGAGCTGCGTAATTCGTGGCCTCGCGCGCGCAATGACGAGCCTGTGCCTTTAATGATCAAGACAGTGGTGGGGTCTATTCGTTAGAAACTAAAGCTGTCTTCTGGCAAAATAATATATTACGTCACAGACATGGTACCCTTTATGGTCACCAATAAAGACCCTTCCCAGCACCCGCCCCCGCCCCCATTGCTGACCATCAGGCTCATTATTAAAATGCAGGAATACAAAGGAACCGGTGAAGCCAATACGAGCTTTTACGGTTCCTCCACATTTCCATGCGCGCAGTCGGCGCGCAGTGCATGATAGATTCTAGTACACCGTATGCGCGCGCTAAGTTTGATCTGTACAAACAAATTGGATTTTGCAGGAGATGGAAGCTCTCTGCCGCTACAAACTTCTGAAATGTGGCGAATTTGTGTTTTTGACACAAATTTGTGTTTTTGTCACGAGTTCGGTGCATACACTCGCAGCTGTGCGCCAGTTGCGAAGGCGAGTGGCTTCTTGTCAGTACAGCCGGCGCGTCGTGCACGCGAAACGTGCCGCACCATAACGAGTTCGTAACAATCAAGTCAGGATTTTACCCTTAGACGCCGATATAATCTCTAAACAGTTATAGGCCGTATCGAATAGCCGCCATTTCGTGAGGCACCTTTTGTTACTTACTTACCGTTCCGTATAGCTCGTAAGCGCTTTGTTCAGTTTTATCTTCAGCGGGCCGTCTAGAAGACAAGCCCAACGCCTTGGTCAAGGCTACACACCCCCGGGACTAGTGGCCATAAACTGTTTTTTCTTCTTCTGAGACCGAAGAAAAGAGAGTAGACAGGCACGCTGTACGCTGCGCATTACAGATCAAACACGGAAAGTCGTACTTGGGTAAGTCTCGGTAAGGCGCAAAAAACAGCTGTTTAAAAGCGGCGTTTTTTCGTATGGCGTTTAAATCTCAACCTTTTGGACAAAACTGATAAAGGTCACTAAATAAAATTTGTCAGGCCTTCTTTACATGTGAAATGTTGGTTTAAATCAGTTGAAAAATGATGAAGTTATTTAAGATTAAAATTAGGACACGTAGTAGATTTGACACGTACATCGCGATAACGTAATATTTGTGTAATAGCCACAAGACTCTTTCCATACCTGAACTTGGCTTCTCACTGTACGATTTTTGCTGCGAATTTTTGTTAGATTAAAGTCATAGGTAATCTTACAAGCTGCCAACTTATAAAATACATGAAGAACCACTAAAGCTAATTGATTGGGAAACCATAAAACCCAACTTGTGAAAGATACCGCGATCGTATCTGAATGACGTTGTTTTTTTGTGTGTATTGTAGACCTATACATTTTTTAATTTGTAAAATATATCACTAAAAATTAGTGAAACTCGACGTTACGTTAAAGAGGAAGAATCCCCCTAGACGAAAATCCAGCATTTAGGCTTTTTTCGATAGTCCAAACATCCCTCTTGCCGACGTGGATTTTTATTATTTTTTAATTGTCGGTTTTATTATTTTTTAATTGTCGGTTTTAAGTGGATAAATTGCAAGCAAAAGTGCGCTTTTCGAAAATGAGATTTTCGCGATTTCTGAAACGCTCATTAGGTATTCATGATATGCGCGTGACCCCGTGACGCAATCCTGAGAAAGAAAAGTCAACACGATTGTTAGCTCCATACGTTTACACGCAAAAAACTTGGAAAACCGTCTCTGTTAGATGGTGTTTTTTAAAGAATTGTTTTGGTCCAAAAAGCCAGAGATATGCCCAGTAGTTGCGTGGTTGTATGTTTTACCAGACATCATGAAAAAAAGAGCAGAAGCTAAGATTCTTTTTTTATTACGAAGAGAGAGAAAAATTAGTCGCTCATTCTAACTTGTACCGGCCGATGTGCATATACCGTGTGCCAATTTCAAACACGTGGGAACTACGGCGCGGCCCGCAGGCACCATTCCCACTGCTGTACACGGACCGCTGTTCGTTCCATGACAAACACCGGTCGCAATGCACCAGTGTTTCCTTCAAAAGACTCGACTTCATTGTGAGCCACAATTTTACGATTTTTTTCACAAAAAAGGTAATAGTAGATTATTGTCGTTTTACATCAGGTGTTTTCACGTTTGTATTTTGAATTACAAGGACAGAACAGGCATGATGAACATACACTTCGTATATTTTCCATTCAATACTGCCAGGCTGTTTTGTGTGTTTCTCAGGATGACGTATCGCCCCTGTTTGTAAACAAACCAAGTGACCTCGAGCGTTTCAGAATTTCGGGTGAGGAGGGTCGGAACTGAATTGCGTTTTAAACAAATACTGTCGGTTTTTGGCGGAAAACACGTTGTAATCGCGTTGTAGAAACATAAACCTCCATGATAAACAGGAAAACAAAAAAAATGTGGATGGGGGGATTCTAGCTGTTTAAAAAAAGGAGAAAAACAAACAAAAACATAATAAAGGACTAATTACACTGCCTTGTGGGACACCGTTTTCAAGTGTTCGTTCTTTGGATAAAGTATTATTTATTTTGACCTAGACTTTTCTGTCACTTAAGAAATTATCTACCCATTTAGTAATACGGCCATGAATGCCCAAGGCTTGAAGTTTAATTACAATGCCTTTTCGCCAGAGCACATCATAGGCTTCTTCTAGATCTAAAAATACAGCCAATGTGATTTTTTTGTTAGCCCGGGCCTTATTTAAGGACGATTCGAGTTGTACGATATGGTCTTTAGTGCTTCTCCCCTTTCAAAACCCGCTCTTGTTCATAGAAATAAGATTAATGTTTTCAAGAAACCAAAGTAAACGGGAGCTGACCATTCGCTCCATTATTTTACTGAAAGTAGAAGTGAGGGCTACTGGTATGTAGGAGGTAGGTTTGGTGGCATCTTTCCCAGGTTTGATAATAGGGATAAGAATTGCATCCTTCCATTGTTTTGGACATTGGGAAGTATGCCAATTCATATTGAAGACAAGGTTTGAATTTAGTTCCCGGGACAAGTTTTAAGAAGTCTTCATATTTTGTTCCCCTCCTAATATTATTTTTATCATCAAATCTTTACACGGTACATACGTCAATGTAAGATTTAATGTTTATTGGTCAGGTATGAAATATAAACACCTTTGGAATGTTTATATACTGGCTAAAACCTGCAGCCCGCGGCTCTGTTACCTTAAAACCCATCGTTATAGTGTGTAAAAAAAGTCACACGAATGAACACAATTTGGACGTCTTTCCAAATAAGCACAGCTTGCATGGAATGTTCTCATTCCCTATGTATCAGCTCGGAGCAGAAACAAATCTTTGTTATGTTAATCAATCTTTCCAGCTCAGTGGAATCCCGCCCCGCTTCTTTAATATAAAATCTGAATAACAAACGACATCGGTTTGGACCCTGGCTTTTCGTCAGTACCATGGGCGGAACTTATCAAGCAAGGCTTCTCATTGGCTACGACGTAGATAACCGTCGCACGTACATGTACGTTCGAAACGTACGTGACATACTACGTGACATACTACTTCGTTGTTTGCGTTTACAAAAAAAAGAAAATCAGAAATACTGATAACTTTGACATTGATCGGTCAATTCATGCAATTTGAATGTTCATGGCGATGCTGTTTATGTATTACTACACAATTGTAAGGTGTAAGGGGTGGAGGGGGCGTGGGGGTGAAGGCTCTTACCCATTCAGTGACACAGGCGTTCTGATTGACTTGTTTTTGATTGTTTGAAAATAAAATCGTGTTGTAGTCTGGGTTTTGGAAACTGGATATGGTTTCTTGAGCTGATCGGTGCGTAGTGGTGAGTTGCTCGTCACGAAACATCCCAAAACCCCTCGAATTCTCACAAACGTACACATAACGTTTTGAGAAACTACAGAGAAAAGTTTCACTTCAGTTGGCAGAATTAACTAACGCTCAACGAACACCAGAAACAACTGTAAACAATCGACGAGCAACTCACCACTACGCACCGAACAGCTCAAGAAACCATATCCGGTTTCCAAAACCCAGACCACAACAGCTGTACACATACTTCATCAGTGGACCTACCAAAAGCACAAAAAGGAATCTTAGTGATCGATAACTACTAAAACAAATAAATGGTCCTTTTTTAGGACCAGGAAAAAGATAAATTTATGTATACCAAAACGCCTACTAATCTATAACGTTATATTAAAACTACCCACAAAAAAATATAACGCCACTCAAATAGAACCATGGAGGAAGAAACTTTCTTCCTCCATGATAGAACAAAGGTCATGGCCAGAAGAAAAATCGATAAAAAACATAAGAGATCACTAAGCCAATCCAAATCCAACAGGTGTACATACGGATGCATATCCCAACGAAAAAACGCCCGAGGGATACACAAACAAACCTTAGCAGAAAATTGCGAACGATTCATATAACCAACCTGTCCAAAACCAAACTTTCAGAAACTGAAAAAATTGAGTTGGGCAAAGGATTGAATTTCGTCCCAACACCTGCTAAACCAACACGAAAATCCTTACTGAGCGACCTAAAAACCTTCCGCTCAAGGAACCCAAAGCGAGTCACCCGGATTCTCCCGAACCCCAACCGCAGCTGATGAAGGGCAAACGGTAGCCTAGAAAGCATAGCTCCTGCTAGACCAAAAAGAACAAAAACCACTTAAATCCCATCCCAAATTACCAATACAAACTAAACCCAGCAAAACGGTACAACGGGACACAAAAGTTTGGAAATAAAATCACGATTTTATTTTCAAACAAACAAAAACAAGTCAATCAGAACGCCTATGTCACTAAATGGGTAAGAGCCTTCACCACGCGCCCCCTCCCCCCCCCCCCCCCCCCCACCCACCCCACCCCACCCCACCCCCTCCCCCTTACACTTGACTATATTACTCCATGTTTCTTTAGGGAACAGCGTGAGCCGATGGCAACCTCAATCTGCCCGGGAATTCCGAGTGCCTATCACGGGAGATATCAGAATCTTCAGGTTACACCGTTCTCAGATCCGAGAGATACCTCCGGTATCTCAACACGGACTTGACATATAGTGTCTACCCCACACAGAGTAAACAACTCCCAAAACATGAGGAAATCCACCCCACCAAAATAAACAAATTAACGGAAACTTCCATACAACTTTGGTGTATCACACGATCCCAAACCTTACTCTTTACCAATCTTCGTTTAAATACGGAAAACAATACGGATAAAAAAATCAACATGTTAAACCAACCCTAAATTATGGTATTAAATAAACACCCTCACACCAGGGTAAATAAAACAAATACCACCCAACTTCTATAAATTATCCCACCCAAATAATACCCAAATTAAGCAAAACGAACAACCAACATTTCCGAAGAACCCCAATCAGGAAATAAACTCTAATTTTTGTGAATTAATACATCAGTTATACACCAATGGAAAAAGAGTACAAAACTTGGCAATAAACCACAAATATATTGCAGTTATCAAAACAAATCTTTTTCCGTAAATCCAAAACTCAAACCGATGAGAAAATTGTCTATTCGGGATCAAGCAAACCAGCAACAAACTAAACCCAGCAAAACGGTACAACGGGACACAAACGTTTGTAAATAAAATCACGATTTTATTTTCAAACAATCAAAAACAAGTCAATCAGAACGCCTGTGTCACTGAATGGGTAAGAGCCTTCAACCCCCCCCCCCCCCCCCCCCAGCACCCCAGCACCCCAGCACCCCCCCCCCCCCCACCCCCCCCCCCCCCCCCCCCCCCCCCGCCCCCTTACACATTTGTCCACTTTCCTTTCGCCGTACGTCAGCCGAAAAAAAATAGCGTTGTCTCCGGCGGGGTTCTGATTAATATGTCCTTCTCGGGTATTGATCAAATTTTCCAATGATTTAAATTTAATTTATTATTTGCAGTGGCTTTGCCGTTTCGTTTTCGCTGTGAGTTTGTCCGCTAAACATTGACAAGTTGCGTTGATGGGCGTTATAAGCAGCGTCTCTGGAGTGTCATTTCTCGAATTCGTCACTTTCCCCTAGCCTCGTCACTTCACCCCTATAGACCGTATCGAATATCCGCCATTTCTTGGGCCAGTTTCCTTGTTCCTTGAGGACATGCATGGTTGCACATATTGTGCTTCCATTGTTGAACGGTTTAAGTAACAAAAGGTGCCCCACGAAATGGGCGGCTGTTCGATACGTCTATAATACTCTTATCTTACCTTATCGAAACTATTGCAACATGTGGGCACGTGAATCTGAATCTAAATGTCAGAAATTGCATAAAGGGCATTGCATTTCGTAACATCAGAATGCGTCCAATTTAATCACGTGACTACCGAAAATGCCGATGCCGAATGGCAGATTTGTCCGAAGCGAATTCTGGCTGAGATTGCGAGATTTAGGGCGATATCAAAAGACAGTTTAACTGTAGAAGAGGACTATTCACACACAAATACACGAATGCCTTCATGACAAACTGTATGTTTGGATAATGTCTGACAGTTGCGCTTCAGAGCCCGTATTGAGGGTGAAAACAGCTTTGTGGTATGGCAATAAATGAGAGAGTTCCGCTCTTTATTAAGGATACACTATAGTAGATTGAAGCCAAAATACATCATTTAC